>CM032634.1:12923380-12982128 GCA_019097785.1 Fraxinus excelsior | reverse complement strand
TTTTAATTTATCGATTTTGATTAGATCAAAATAATAATTCACGTTATTAGGTATCGTGATCGGAAAACTAATAGGTCACACACAAAAGAGAACCAGAAGAATGAGATTTACCAATTAATTAATTGACAATTGTTGGATAATTAATTAGTTGGGTTGTTTATTGTTACGGGCATGTATTAGACCCGTCACCTCACCAGCCACGTGTCATCGAAGTGATTTGCATCATGCCGTGTGGCGGTCGAGGTGATTGCATACGGGACGAGCTGAATACTTAAGCCGAAGCGACCTCATGGGAACGAACCAAGCAAACGCCCAGCAAAAGAACCTAACTCATCTGCAATATAATGCCGATGCAAAGGCCCGTACTCCGCCTCTACAATTTTACACCTACCTCGCCTCACCCCTACAAAGATCTTTTACACCAAATCTTTCCAAAGTCAAATATCTGACTGATAGGATGTGTGGCGGACCCAAACGGTCCATTTAGCTACTTTTGTCAGAGACATTTAATGTCAGCCAACCTATGGAAAGACGGAGTAACACCCAGGATGGGACGAGCCCAGAGGATTTGATAACACGTGTCTCTTCATCCAATGGCTCTCATCTTCCCATCCTTAGTATAAATACAACATCCTTGTGGCTGAAAATGGGGAATCTCATTTTCCACTCCTACTGTCGGAGTGTTCGTGGCCGCTCTCAACCCCTCCGGGAAAGGCCGCGGGTGACTGACGTCGTGCTACGTGTGCAGAGAAGGGTTGACTTTAAGACTTATTCTGTTGGTCGCGTGTCGGCGCTATTTTTCGAGGTCAACACTTATTAATAGACCTGGATTAATTAATTTATGGACCAGATTTAATTAATTTGATTAATTAAATATTGGATCGGGTTAAGTTTAAGAGACGGGACAAGCCCGTTTGAACTTGTATTAATAGACTGCTAGGGTTTGAAAACTGTAATGGAGAAATAACTTTATTCTTGCTAGCACGAGAAAAGAAAACTCTAGTCGTCATTCTTGTTCTCTGTGTGGTTCACCATTGGAGGTTAGATAATTGGACAGTTTTGAGTACAGATCGTGATAATTCGAATTCGAGAATCAGCAAAAGAGTTTACAGAATTCATCAAAGGTATAATTCTTATCACAGTTTCTATCTAAACTTAAAAGCAAATCCTTGTTTGGGAATTGAAAATTGTTTTATTTCCGCTGTGCATGATTAAGTAGATTCCCAACATGTTTGACATGTTGATAATACTAAATACTAAAGTTTTCTATATTTTTTCGTCATAGTACTAAAATATTATATTTTTTTATTTTGGTTATATATTTATAAGGTGACTTAAATTTATTATATTCTTTTAAAAAAAATGTAACCATAGGGGAGGAGAAGGGAAGATGATGGTGGGGATTGAACCTTCACTTTCTATACTTTGTATGTGGGAACTTTCCATTGGGGCCCTAGACCTAAGAGAATTAAATTTTAAACGCCAATCTTCAAAAGTCAATATATATATATATATATATATATATATATATATATATATATATATATATATATATATATATATATATATATTGAGATTTTGAGTGAAATTTTCTTTGATATTTCTTTTGAAATCGAGGTTTGTGAAATCGAGAAGAAGAAGGGTTTTGAAAAGAATAATTTTTCTTTTGAAATCTTTTTCTTCTTAAGAAAGAAGGTAAATGTTTTTGTTTATTTTTTGAAGAAGGAGGAATAATTTTTTCAAAACCATATTGTTCACAAAAATATCCAAGTTCTTTCTTTGAACCAGATTGTTCAGATTTAAGATTGGCTTTAAGTTTGAGATCATTACAAAGAGAGAGTCATTCTTTGTTAATGAAACTTATAATCTCACCAAATGTAAGATTATGAAAAGGAATTGTGTCATTATTTTGAGATCGTATTGAATTCCGAACTTTTTCTGCAAAGAGTTTTGGAAGTCCAAAAATAAATCTTTCTTTCCAAAATTCATTATTGCAGTCATCTCGGATCAAAACTCTAGATAGAAAAATATCTTTATACCATCTAAAGTCGTGAAGCTTAGGGCATGAAATATTCATTAATATCTCAGATGACCTATCTTGAATTATTTGAGGAGTTCCAATAAAATGTTTGATTATGGAATAAATGAGAGTAGTAAAACAGTCACTAACTGTATTACCATTTTCAATTTTGACAGACTGAAGAATTTCTTGACGGTTTTCTTCAGAAAGATAATTAATCTACCATATCTTTTAAGTTGGCCAGTAAAACCAACAATAAAGTTATTGCAGGCAGAAAGATTATCTATATTTCTGCTAGTATAAGCAACCATACAGACAGACATTTTTTCCATAGTTTGAATAATTTGAAATTCAGTCATCCGATCAATATTCCTTTCGATAATATCGCTACCGGAATAAGTTTCAGAAAATTGTTGAAAAGATTTTTCTTCAAGAAGAAGATCAGGATGTGAAGGTCTCGGATAAAATGTTGGAAAATTTGAAGATTTAAAAATTTTTAATTTATTGATTAGAAGAAGTTCTTCTTGAATGAACTGATTTTCAAATGAATCAACAGTGTTAACATTTTTTGAAAATGAACTTAATTTTGAAAATTGTTTAGTAAGTTCTTCAAAAAATTTTGAATCTGAATTCAAATCTTTTTCTAATTTTGGAGAAAGACTTGATTCAATTGGTTTGAAAAGAAGTTGGACTGGTTTCTTTTCTTCAGCTTTTGATTTTGAAATATCTCTATAAACAGAACTTTAGAATTTTCTCCAATCTCATCAGAATTATTTTCAAATCTTGTAAGCTGAGAACTGACAGAATTTAAAACAATATTTGTAAAGTTATTTTGTAATTGAAGATTTTTTTATATCATTAACTTTTGTCGGACTGTTTCCACTTCTTTCTTCTGAAACTTGTTTGAAAGGAGAACAGTAACTTCTATTGAACCATGAGGAAAAATAATTTCTTGTAAATGAGGATGTTCAGACTGAACAATCTCTTTAGAAGAAAGAGTTCAAGTCTTTTTTGAACGATTTGTTTGAATTGAATGAGTTTTAGAAGTTTTAGAGATCCTTTTTTCCAAAAACTTTGAAATTAACCCATTCATAAAAACTTAAATCTTTTGGAAAATCAAAAAATTCTTCCCAGTAAGTTTCAAGTTCTTCTTTTGAAAACATTTGACGAAGATTTTTTTCTAAATGCTTTAGCAGTAGGAGTTTGATCATTTTTGAACTCAATTCTTCTATCAATAGCAGAAGAAATAACATTGAATTGTCTTGCAAATTTTTCGTTTAAAGGAGGCAGCGTATCAGATGCTGTAGGAGATTATGGTTCAAAAGAATACTCAGATTCTTCTTTATTCTCAGAATATTGAGGTTTGGGAATCTCAGGAATAAAATTGACATTTCTCAGTTTAGAGAATGAATTTCGTTTTCTCTGAAGAGGAATTTCATGAGATTCATTTGATTCGTATGTTGTTCTGGAAGAAGTAGAAATAGTTTGTTTTTCAAAACTAACTCTAACACTTTCATCGGAAAAATGAGTAATTCGTTGAGGATTATTTCAAACAGGATTTTGAATATTTGTAAAATTCCATGTCAATTCTTTCTCTTGAAGATTCCAAGGAATTCTTTTTGGAATCATAACATTTGAATGAAGATGATTCACTTCAACTAACAAACTTTCGTCTTTAGGAGAAGACGAAGAGCACGAATATTGAGTTGAGTATTGAGGAGCTTATAATATACTCTGTATATTAAAGCAAAGACTTTTGAACGATCATCAATTTCAAAATTCTTTGTTTGAATTTTTAAGCTGAGGACATTGAGAATAGCTCCATCTTAAAGGCTAATTGAGAATTTTGGATAACAATTTGAAAATACTGGACAACTTTCGAGATTAAACTCGAGCATGGACAGTAAAGAATGTTCTAACTTTAAGAGTCTTTTATCTCTTAAGGTTATACAAACAGGAATGTTAAGACCAAGTCGAAACAATGGTTTGACAGCAATTTGAACTAAACAATATGTATATATTGAAATTTCTTTCTATGCTCAAGAATTGCTTCTTTTGAAAGTAAATTGAATGAAGTAATCTGTTCTTTGATTGGAACAGTTTTCTCCATGGTTTTAATAACATAATTTTGAGTAAAATCAAATTTTCCTATTTCATAGATAAAATTCTTATCCACATTTGAAATAGTTTAATTTTGAAGAGTTTGTTCAATTTTTGCAATTTGAAGTTCTTTTGAATTAATATTACTAGAAACATTTGATGATGCAGATGTATTTTTATCAATCTCTTCATAATTTTCTTGAAAATATTTTGATATTTTATTTTCTTCTTTTGAAGTACTACCCTTACTAAACCAATTAGACATAAAAGACATTAATAATCAAAATAATCTTAAAATAATAAACAACTGTAGAATGTATGCAACAGACATTAAACATCCCTCTCGCTGCCATGGATCTCGAGATCCACGTTCTCATCGAGACGGAGAAACGTCACCGTGTCGCGACATCGAGCTGATTGTATCCAAAAATTTCACTTCCTTCGCCATCATTGAAGCCCTTGGAAGCGCCCTCACCAACAAGTACTCTGAGGGCATGCCTGGGAATCGATCACGTGGTGTTGAAGTTGTTGTGGTGGTGGTGGTGTGTTTGGACTTCATCATAGATTTCCTAATTAATTATCAGCGGCCTATTTTGGTACCCAAATTCCCCCTTCTAAAATCTGAAGCAACCGAAAAAATTTCTATTTCACACAATTACTGATGAACAAAAGTCCTCTCAACAAATCAGTTCGTATCAATTAATGGTTGTGGTGGCTGTGGTTTGTTGGTGGTTGTAGTTGTGGTGGTGATGGTGATGGCGGTTTTGGTGTTGTTTGGGCGACGATTTTGTTGATTTTTGGGAGGCGATATGATGTTTGGGCAACGGTGTTGGATCTTGTTGGTGCTTTGGTGACGGTAGTTTTGTTGGTGGTTGTGGTAACGAGGTGGTGGTGTTAGTGGATTTGAAGTTGGAAATTTGTTGGAGGTGGTCGACGGCGATGATGGTGGGGTTGATGATTTTTTTTGAGTTGTAGGATGGGGATGGTGGTGGTTCCAGCGACAGGGGTTCAATTATCATGTTGTTGGTGGCATTGGTGAGATGATGATCACAAGTTTTGGTGGTGGTCACAGATTATTTGGTCATTTGTGACCATTAAATTCATTAATTTGTGATAGACAAACAATATGTGACTAATGAAAAATATAAAATGTGACCAAGAAATAATATGTCACCTAAAAAATTGTCAATTTGTGACCGATAATTTGACAATTTGTGACTGTTTAAATTTCTGATTTGTGACCGTAAAATTATTTGTGACTTATAAAATTTATAATTTGTGACCGATGAACAAATTGTGATATATAAAATTTTTGAATTATGATCGTAAAATAATTTGTAACGTTTCGATTTTTTATTTATGACCGACGAACAAATTGAAACTCATAATTTTTTTTGTATTGTAACCGTAAAATAATTTGTGACATGTAAAATTTGTGATTTGTGACCAATTATATGAGATTGTGATCTTAATATATTTAATTAATAAAAATATATGTTTAGTTAATTAATTTACAAATAAAATTTTAAAAAAATATGAGATTTTAAATTTTAAATCTTAAAAAATCTGAAATTTGAAATTCTAAATCTTATCTTTTAAATTTGAAATGGGTAAAACTTAATATCTTAGTTATAAAACTTTCCCTTAAAAATATATCCAAGGTTTTGGATCAAGTAGGGATGATAATTGGTTGAGTCGACCCGACACTATCCATATAAACACAAGCTCGATTCGATTAGGATTAATGAGAAGCTTGGTCTAGCCCATAGGCTAGTGGGCCTATGGGCTGGGTCGAGTTGAGCGGGCCCATGAACTACTTATAAAAATAACTATTTTCAAATAATCCTTCACCTTTTTACGAGCTTGTGATCAATTACTTTTAATATAAGTAGAGTTAAAATTGTATGCAAACATCTATTACGTTTACAATTCTGGTGAGGAATATTTAAAAAAGTAATGTGCACAATGACAAATTATGATGAACTCGGATCATTTACCTAGTCATCTAGTGTTTTGTCCAAGAATTTGAAACTCTGTCTTCCCAATCCTTTAATTACATTAAGGTATGTATGTTGTCTTCTTTAAGTCTTGATCTGTATTTAAAATCCTATCGCATATACGAAAGGCATACTCCAATGCTATAGAGTATTTACTGAATGTATTAGTAGATCATGTGCTACAAGAGAAACAAATGGATATTGATGCTCGTTCAGTTTTCAAAAATAAAGTAAGTATAAATTTTTTACATCTACTGACTCTAAAATCATAAACAAAATATCTAGCTAATTCTAATGGCATTCTACCTATACCACTATTCGATGTACTTTGGTTGAGAAAAGAAGAAGTACCAGCATATGTATTAACTCTATTAGTACTAACCATTGTTAATAATTCTAACTTGGTATTAGCTTTGGCTTCTTGTGACGACACAGTAGCATTAGGCATTGATACGGGGGACCTTTGAAGATTACTGCCCAATCTTTGTACATAAATATCATACATTTCATATAAACTTCTCTCTATATTACCATATGTAATTACAGTTTCAAATTTTAATTTATATGAAATTCTGGTTATGTTAACATTTGTACCCTCCAAATTAAATTTAGGTTTCATTACATAAGCTAACGGGAAAAAGGTAGACAAATCCTCTCAATATAAGAAAGAACACAAAGGGACTAGTGGGATAATATACGCTCAATAATGCATTGTAGCGTCGTAAAAAACTTTCAAATATTTTCTCTAATGAAACTCAATTTTCAAATCATGATTTTAAATCAAATTCAGGGTCGTGTGCCCATCGAGTGTTGTAATAAGTGATAATAAATTGTTCGTAGCCCTTCACAAGCAAGTAGTAAAAGGTAAGTTGAGTTCCATGATTTCCGTCTATAACTTATATAAATGACAAATGTTTTAGCATCGAGTCCTTTATTTATTTATTTTTAAGAATCTTGCAATATTTACCAAAAACTTGTTTTCTATTAGGGGATCATAATAAAGATTAGTGCGCTTTTAATTTTGTCTAGCCCACCTTCAATGATATTAACCCATCTAACACAATCAAATTAAATTGTGACAAATACAACACATATGAAGTAGAATATCACCAAAATTGGAGTTAAAGTGTCAAGATAATTTTACCTAAGTTGGAGATATTACCTTACGAACTTGTTGAAATATTTACTTTCCACTGTACAAATAGATACTCACCTATAGCTATTAACATTACCTTACCTTCGCACATTGTCGATTATGAGTAGACCCAACTAGTAAGTGTCGAACTAATTGAGGATTTTTTTATTAATTCCCACCCCTATCCCGCCTTCTGAACAACTCTCGATAGGACTTGGATGTATGTCAAACTCAGCCCCTTCCCATCTCATTTGTCATTCCTACACAATATACACATGAACACGAGTCAATAAGATTGTATAAAAGGTCAATATAAAACATGATTAAAAAATCTATACTCGAATGTTAAAGCGATTTAATATATTGAGAGAGATTGTTGTATACGTGGCTTATATAGAGTGAAACACAAGTTTACTGGATCAAAATGGTCGTTAGCTCCAGCATCGGCCTTGTGGGTTTAATTCAGTGTTTGTTTGCCAGGAACGCTAAATGGGTGCATCCTTCGGAGGTATGGTATGGGTGTATTTTTTTTATACGGATCTTAAAGTCTTGTATGAATTTGGACTATGAGTAGTTTAATACTGATGTAATCTTATTATTCATATTGAATAAAAATCTATGTTTTGCTCCTTGTGAGTGAATGCACATTATTGAATCACGTTAAATATTTGTATTGATTTCTCTATTTCACTTCTATATTATTTTGAGTTTAACATCCAACATAGATATATGAGGAAATTAGATTTTATTTTTAATGTTTGCATTTTTCTTGCATGTGTTAAATCATGTATGCACTTCATAGGAACTAGTGGAATTGTTATTTAAAGTTTCTTGATGTTCTATGTTTATTGTAAAAGATAAAAATGTCATTGTGCTTTCAAGATACCTTTAATTAATCCAGAAAAGCTCTAAAACTTATCGACCATTCACATATTAAAATGCAAAACAATGATGTCACAAACAAAGTAAATAAATAAATCATATACACAAGCAAATGTAGAAACAAATAGTTAATATATTAATTCCGAAATAACGCTGAATTTTTTATGAGTCCGACTTGTTTCATACAGAAAACAAGACCATCAACCACATAATTATATCTCCATTTTCACCATTTGTACAGAAAATAAAGCCACAGAAATGCACCAGAAACTCACAATGGGGTGGGCCCCATAAAAAAAATAAAAAATGCACGGGCCCCACATGGTGTGTGTATTTTGGCCCATTTCTGTTGGTCTTCCTTCTATACGTGTAGTGTGTTTGATCTCAGACTTCCCCGTCATATTTTGTGCAAGATATAGTGTATTTTGTTATGGTAAAAGTAATACAACCATTAATTGAATTATTTTTAATCCAAGTAGCCAGAGTTTTGAATTTTTAATGCATGATGAAAATTTTAAATTATCGAATATTTAGATCCAACGTGTGAAATTATACAATTAAAAGCAACAAATCACTTTTTAATTGTTTGTATATGATTATATCAAATAAGTCAATTTATTTGAAGTTTGAATACAACAATTAAAAATTAAAGTAGTAATAAACATCAAAAATGATCACTGAGAAATCTCAATTGAGTAAAAACTTCGAACATTTTAGCTGTCAATGATCCACTATAAATCGAAGCAAACTTATAGTACGATCCAGATCCGTCTACCTCTTAACATTTTTGACCTCAATTTCTGCAGTCTCTCTTGGTCCTATTGGAGGTGTGCTCCTTCAAAACAAATCTTGACTCCTAATTTATTTCTTAACCATCGTTCAAAACAAATCACCCTTTGGCATTTTATGACAAAATCATATGTATTTCAAAGTCTTCAAAACTATCCAAAAATAAACTTCCCAAAATTTTCTTCAATACTTAGTGAACATGTTTCCTAAAACATATAAAATCACAATACCACATGAAAGTAAAAGGAAACTAACAAAACCAAAATCATATAACTAAATAAAATAAAATACACGTAACACTGAAGCATGCAACATCATGTGAATTATAAATTTAGAAATAAATCATAGAATTTTATATCAATATAATAAAATTTTAGCAAATATATCAAAAGACTATCCCTAAGTCGTATATCAATAAGAAAATTTTATATTCACCCTCTAACTCATATAATCAACTTTCAGAATAAATACACATCTATCACCTTTTTGTCAAGAATAACAATGGAAAGACAAGCCGATTTTCAACTTTATCATCATGAACAATTATTTGTTTACTTATACATGCATAGTTCACAAACAAGAACTTTTCCCACATAACTTATTTTAAACCTAGTGGAGTAAATTGTATAAGTCATTTATGTGTGAAAAGTGTCATTAAACACATGTAAGCAAGTTTCAAAACCTTAAATAAATTAAAGAGGATGTGTAAAGAATAATTGGTAAATGAATATTTTTTCAAAGTATGAAGTCAAGCTAAATGTTATTAGGACCTTAATAATTTAAAATGCTCATATTGGATAATGATTCTAAAGTCAGATGACTTATAGGGCACCAGGTATTAAGATACTCATACAAACTTAATCACTCAAGTCATATAGGCTACAAAGAAAAGTATAAGATTGTTGCACAACATTTTATGTAATTCAAAGGTTTTCTTTGAAACTCAATAGCAATATTCTTTTAAGTGGAATATATAAGAGTTTAGATCAATTAGTATAAAGATCATTCCATATTGGAAAGGGAAAATTGCAGCCGCGGTCCTAAATCTTTTCATTTTTTACAGACTTTACCTCAACCTTCACTTTGTGCCACCACAAATCCCAAACCTTTAAGAAATTCACAGATGCAATCCAAAATTATGGTAAACGTTAGTTCCACCGTCAGTTGACCTCAAAAATGAAAAAAAAAAAAAAAAAAAAATCAACCAATTTAAACATGGGCATTTTTGTCCATTCCTATTTCAAATCCATTTGTTGAATTAGAACCATCATTTTGACAAGTGCTTGCAAGCATGTTGTTGTAAACTTCTGATCGAGTGCGTACACTATCATTATTAAACAAAGAAGAACTTCTCGTCACCAAAATACCTGACATTTGAAACCTTGTGGAGCCTCTCGATGTCCTCCACATTCAGTTCACGAAAATACTCCGCAATCTCAACCTAAATGATACCTCCACGCTGCCTCCCCGAGAATGATGACTTTTTCTTCGAACCCGAATGAGACTTCTTTTGCCTTTTTGGGCTATCTGAGTGTCTGTTTAAGAAACGAGACACCCCACTGGGAAGAGTATTAGCACTCGAGATAGAAGCTATAGGAGCTTGAGAGGCTTCATAATCAAAATGAGAGCAGAATGAGAAAACTTCAAGAGTTTGAGTGTACAAATCTGACTTAATTATGGGGGACGGGTATAGTTTCCTAATTTTCTTGCGACTTAAAGGCTTTTCGATAAAATCTGGCCAAATTAGGGCAATTTTTACTATATTGTTTTTCAATTAAGTGGTGGCTTGGGAACCCCTACCACCAGCCATGGTTTTCCTTCACCTCTGACATCTGCCGCCACCACCAGTCATAATATCCATCATCCACTTCCATCACCGCCGACCCCGTAGCATTCCATTCCCTACAAACCCTAACCCAGTCTTATGAAAGCAAATCAAAATCAAACCCAAAAATTCAATTGCTCTTCTCCAGAAACCAATATATAAGACCTGGAAAAATGAGGGAAATGAATAGTGATTAGCACGGTGAAAATGGAGAAATATGAATGGACGAAAATGCTCATGTTTAAGTTGGTCAAAATTTGCTTTTTTTTGTTTTTTTTTTCTATTTTTGAGGTCAATTGACTGTGGAACTAACGTTTTCAGTCATTTAGGATTGCATTTACAAATTTCTTAAAGGTTTGAGACATGTGTTGGCACAAAGTAAAAGTTGAAGTAAAGTCCTAAAAAAACTAAAAAGTTTGGATCGCGGTTGCAATTTTCTCTATTTAAAATCAATTCACCACACAAATGAACGTCATCCTAAATCTCAAACACGCGGTCAAAACTCACTCACAAGAGTATAATGTGTGCAGTTCATAAGATACATGTAATAACCTATATCAAGTACTGCAAACAAGTTCTAAACAAATTAATAAAAATTTAATTTACCAATTATGTACCTAACTAGTACTTAATAGCAAAATAGCATGTTAAAAAAAGAATCTTTTTCCCTTTTTTTATTTTTCATTTTCATCATTTTTTTATTATAAAGAATAAAGTAAAAAGAAACTCCTAATATGCAATGAAAATACGTGCGTACGTGAATATATAAAAATCATGAATAATGCAGATGCATGTACTAAAGTATCTACTCATTCAAGTACAACATCACTCTTACATTAAAGAGCACCGCGATCAAATGAATAATCTCTCATATCACTCTTCTTAACCTAGACGTTTCTAGAAGTAGAGTTAATTATAGTCAATTGTGTCATCAACTCGGTCAAGTGATTAACCTGATCACTCGGGAAGTCAACTCGACTAGATATATTCTGAATTCTATTGACTTTTTTCAACTTAAGGTAATCCTGAAACAACTCCTCAAAGGCCCGTATATGTCACGCTCCTCTTCCGACCCTTCATGTGAAGAATCAAATTTCTTTCTATCCTCAAGTAACTTATTTTTAACTACAGATGGGAATGCCAAATATTTCTCAGTCTCAACATAGAGGACTTCTCACTTTGATTATCTGAGCTAAACTCATCATCAGTGTGAATAGTATTCAAAGCTTTGCCTAGGTCTATCTTCACGTTACAACACTCAAATTTCACATGACTAAATCCCTGGCACTCATGACTCCTCGCAAACCTCTTCCAAGAATCTCTAGTATTAGTTTTCTCACGTTTATTTTTCCTAGGTATACTACATTCTTCCTTATATCTCTTAGAAAATCTGTTCGTCTTAAGTTTCCTAACAAGGTAGTCAATGTCCTCATCTTTAAGTTTTTCATCATCAAAAGTGTCACTATCAGCTTTTCTAACTATATTGATGGCTATGGATTTGTCTTTCTTAGATTGAGGTAGGCTAAGTTTATATGTTTGGAAAGATCCTACGAGTTCTTTAATTTTAATTGTATTTAGGTCCTTACTCTCTTCAATAATAGTCACCTTAGATCTAAATTCCTCATGTAAGGATTTCATCATTTTTCTCACAATCTTAGCTTCTGCAATTCGCTCACCTAAATTGAAACTAAAGTTAACTATATCATTCAGTTTAGCATAGAAATCATCAAAATACTCATCATCTCTCATCTTAATTCTCTCAAATCTAGTAGTCAATATATGTAATTTAGAGTTATTAATGGTCTTGGTTCCCTCATGTGTCCCGGGTGGGTAAAATCGGACCGAACCCGCCCCAACCGAACTAACACGGTCAATTTGAGTCGATTTTTTTTTATTTTTTTTAAGTGAGTTCGGTTTTTTGACTCTATAGGAGGGTTGGGTTG
Source organism: Fraxinus excelsior (assembly GCA_019097785.1). Lineage (NCBI taxonomy): Eukaryota > Viridiplantae > Streptophyta > Magnoliopsida > Lamiales > Oleaceae > Fraxinus > Fraxinus excelsior. Next base: position 12,969,437 of record CM032634.1, on the reverse strand, counting down.
GATCAGATCGGATTATGGGTTAATCCATGAAAATCGAATAAACTCGTCCAACCCGACCCGCCTACCGCCTACTTTTTTTAAAAAGAAAAAAAGAAAAATAAATAAAATGCAATTTGTTCTTTGTATGCTCGATTAATGAGTATTGAATAAGATAATAGATAATTTTATTTATTATTTAATCTTATTAATTCGAATTTAGTATAATAGAAAATGGATAACTTTAATCTTTGTTGACAAATTGTCCAAATCCAACTCAACCCTGTCGATACTAGATTAGGTTGGGTTAGGTTGTGTTTCAACCTTTACACGGGTTGTGTTTGATTGGGTTGAGTTACCGATCATGTTGAGTTGGATTTAGATTGAGACAAAAATCAACCCAACCCAACAAACTCTCACCCCTAAGTCATGTGTGGTCTCAATAATATCTCAAACTTTTTTTGCAGTCCCTGATAAGTGCATTTATGTTCACTTATTCAGGTCCATATTACTAAATTTTAGCATCGTTTTAGCATTTAATTTTACTTAACTTATGTTATTCTTATCTTATTTCAGTTTTAAATATGTTTCTAAGCAATTGAAAAAGAAAGAATGATCAATTGGTCAATGGATGGAGGTTTGAGAACTAATATGCATTTGAGTAAAAGTTGAAGAACTAAAATTGAAGTAATTTAATGTGGAGGACCAAGATAGAAAAAAATGGTTGAAAGGAAAATTCGCGAAATTTTTATAACCATACAGTCGCCTCGACCCTAAACCTCATTAACATGGACCATTTTCTAAGCCTGGGAGGATGCGCCATTTTCTACTGGGCGTCCGCTCCAGTCAAATCGAAGAAATTTTTTTGATTTCCTAATTTGAATACAACTCTTATGGAAACAAATTTTCCCTAGAGCCATCCAAAACACAGAAGAATATATTCTAAGAGACTTTTGGAGCAAAGAAGAAGGGAAGAATACGAAGATCGAATCCAAGAACACGAGCATCAATTCAAGAATTATATTGGGTGATGTCGATTCTTTAGTATTCCTTTTGTTTTCTCCTTTATAACATGCTAGGCTAATTTTCTATGTACTAGGAGAACAATGAACCATGCGATATGAGTTTTGATTTTTAGTTTTATATATTTGATATTGAGACATGTATTTTGGATATTGAACAATTTATATGATTTTATTTTCTCCATAATTATTGTGCACATTAGTTGTGTGAATTAGATGACTTATTTTATGCATTTGAAAGAAGGAAAATATGTTTGACATATATAAATTGTCATAGAGTCCGATATGAGATAGAAACATATCGTTATACTCTGTAAATCTTTAAGTGTTCAGAAAAATCCATGCACTCTTGTATGTTTGCATCTGTCATAAAAATATAGTCCGGACATGTATGAGAGTATGTTTAACATTATTCGAGAGAGGTTTTTAAATAAAATAGAAATATTGATTCGTCAAATTCAATTGTGCTGTCAACATGTAAAACTAGGGTTAACACTGATTATTGCATGGGCGTTTGAGTTCCTAATATGTTTGTTATTCATTAAAACACATTAATTTGTGTTCAATATAATTTGCATTTAATTTAGTTAATTCACTTATAATTTCATAAGTAGATTAATTTAGATATAATTTAGTCATAAACATATCATATTTTCTTGTTTCGGTTAAGGTCGTGATAATTAAAATTGAACTAAATCAATTTCCGTAGGACGATATTTGAACTCAATTCTACTTTATTAATTTTTAACGAACTATACACTTGCGATAATTTTAATTCGAAATACATTTTCGTGAATAGTCTCACACATTGACACACACCTAAATTTCTCAAGTGTACATCCATAAATAGAGCATGAACCATTTATTATTCTAATTACAATCATCTAAATCTTTCTACACCAAGTGAAAATATCGGTAGGTGTAACTACATTTGCAATTATGGTAGATGAAGTGGTTCGACCATTCTGAACACTCATCCAAACTCATTCATCCATAGACTTAAATAAAACTCTCATTCTAACTTTCCAATAGACATAATTACTACCACCAAAATAAGGAGGAACAGACAATGGCTGGCTCATCTATACAATTAGGGTCAAGGATCGCAAATAAGGTCTTATATCACTTTAAAGTTTTAAATTATCGAATATATATACACAACGTGCGGAATTACACAATTAAAAACAACAAGTCACTTTTTAATTGTTTTTAAATGATTAGATCAAACAAGTCAATTTATCCTAAATTTGAATAGCACAATTGATAATTAAAGTAATAAAGAACACCAACGATGATCATTGAGAAATCCCAACTGGGTAAAAATTTCAGGTATTTTGCCGGTCAGTAATTCACTATAAATTGAAGTAAATTTACAGTACGGTCCAGACTCGTCTATCCTGTAAAACTTCTGATATCAATTCATGTAGTCTCCCTTGATCCTACTGGATGTGTGCTTTTTCAAAACAAATCACGACTCATGATTTATACCTTAGCCCTCCTAGATTGTGTGCTCATGACGTCAAATCCCGACTCTTAGTACTTCATTTTAGTCCTCTGAATTTGTGCTTCTAGAATAGCTCTAGATCATGGTATCGATTTATCTCTCTTGTGTTAAATGAAGAACTCCTTGTTCTTCGAGTTGGTGTTTGATCAAACAATCTTTGTGTAGTTTGATCTTGTAGGCCGATGCAATAGATATTGGAATATATTTTTGGCTTTCAAAGAACAAACTCTAGACTTACTACAAGGCTCTACTAATTGGATCAATATATGAGTTGAATAATGAACTAATAATATAGTAGTGGTTGAATAAAAAAATCAATGAAATGATGTTTAGATCTTCAAAAAATGATTTATATGATCAAAATATTGTTCAACCACACTTTGGACGTCTCATAGAGTGTATATTTATAATGGATATTGTTTAGGATGAAAAGAGATTGAAAAACCAAATGTTGGAAACAAAACAAATTTTTGAACTTCGATATGTTGCTCGAGTAGCGATTGAACAGTTGTCAGTATTTTTATCAAAACTTTATTTCTCGATATCCGATTGAGATGATTCAAAATGAGTTGAAAATCTAACTCAATAAGATCTAATTCTTCTAGAATATCCTTGTCCAAATTCCAATATTTTCTTTATGAAAAATGAGTGCAAGTTGCGACTAAAAATTTTGAGCATAACTTGTGCGGCTCTTGATACTCTTTAGATTTCTAATTGCATTCCAATGATCATATGTGATCTTAAGCATCTTGAACTCCTTCAAGGACTATATTACCATCCCAACTCTTTTTACTTTAATTAGGATTCAATAACTTCTATTTTGACTTAAATTACTACTCGATAAACTTCTAATACAATTCAACTATGCCTTGATTTTAACAAAGGAAATTGCCAATTATAATTTGGACTTAACACATAATAATCAAATTTAGGAGCATCTCCAAGATACCTCCATTGACGAAGAGTAACTTGTGAAAAATGGAGATTATTTATAAATTTAAAAAGTAAAACTCCGATAATGTTCTCTATTTTGACTATTTATTATACATTTTTCAAAAAGTATTTATTGATTTGTCCTCATCTTTTATTTAACGGTTTTTTTATATGTTAATAACCAACCAATTCAAATATATTTTAAATAATGTAAGAAGTACAATAATGAAATATAACTTATTAAATGCAATAATTATAAAGTAATAATAAAGAGTGTTTGAACAATTCAAATTTGAAGAGCAAAACACACTTTTTATTTTAAAAAGTAAAAACAGAGAATCTCTTTAAATTTATTTTTAAGCATTGACTCTTGATAAGTGTAAATATTACATTTATTTTGGTCATCGAAAGCGATCTTAGTGACTAACTATTCGACCTACTGAATGAGAACGGATGAAAAATGAACAATAATTGATTAAAAATGATTAAAGTTGGATATATTCTTGAAGTTGGAGACCAAGAGTCACATTTGAAAGTAGGACTTCAATTGCAATATCTAAAGACTTAATCTGAACAAAGAGAGAGATAGACAAAGTAGGGACCAATTCGCACAAGTGAAAGAACAATTTTCAGAAATTTGGGATATCTTAATTTGACGAGAATTATGATTTTCTATCATCTAGTGACTATTTTAGTCTTAAATTGAGGTCTATAAAGAGAAATACTTTCATTCAATTAAAAGGGAAGAGGGACACATTCTCGAGATAAATTACATAGATAAAATTAAAAGTTTGCAAGATTTGTGGCCCAAAATTGGAATTTGAAGGCTGATATTTATCAATTGGTCGAAAGATTAACAAATCCAAGAAGAGTTCGAAAATTTATTATTGAGAATTGGGTGCCGAAGTAAAACAATAGCTTGGCTTTTTTTCTTTCTTTATTCTAATGAACTTGACAATTTTTTAATCTTTTTATTGTTTATTCCACAATTATGAATTGATAAATAATTAGTTGTTAGGATGAACAGTGTAACTTATGTGTTTGATATTTATTTGTTTCCAAAGACTTCATGTAACTTGATCTTGTGCTGATTATTTATTGTATTCAATTACATGATCATCAATTGATTTATTTACGGATAATATTGATGTAGAGAGGTGATGTATTAATCTAGGTCGTGCAATAATTGACGTGTTATAAGAAATCGAGAAATAATTATAGGCTAAGCAATCTTGGTAGAATACCTATTGGTTAATATTGGTAGTAAATTTGGGTATATGAGTGGGGTTAGTTTCCTTGAAAGAGATCACTGGCTTTTTTCAATTACTTCGATTGTTGACAAATATGAAAAGGGTTGACTAATGTTGAATCGAATGAATGTTTATTGACCTAGTTGAATTCGGGATTCCTAACCACTTAATCCCATAAGTTTTCTCAATTCTCCAAATCTAGATTAATTTAAATTAGTTTACTATAATTTAGTTATAACTTAAACACTTGATTTGATGATCTGTTACCATATTAATTTAGATTGAATTAGAATTGAAATGAAAATTGAGAGTAAATACTTACTCTCTGTGGGACGATATTCAGATTTAAAAATACACTTTATTACTTGTTACGATTCATAAACTTGCAAAGTCACGCTAGCAACTCTCTAAAATAGATATCATTTTGTATTTAGTTCTATTGAAGATGCTCTAAATACATTTTGGTAAAAATAGATAACTTCCAACCTTTAAATATACACTTTCTAATTTGACAAGCTCTTGAAATTCCTTCAAAAATCAGGTGTTATTTATTTAATAAGTTAACGTCACAATAACATATAATTTATAGTCACAATTATGTATTTGCCACAAATACAATCAAAAAGATATAAAATGTGGGTTACAATTATAAATTTAGTTACAAATTACACATTTTTATATGTAACAACTTATTTATTAATTATTAGTCACAAATTATCAAATTAATTGATCACAACTTATTTATCGATCACAAATATCAAATTAATTTGTCACAGCTTATCTATCAATTACAAATTATCAAATTAATTTATCATAGTTATTCAATTAACCAGTCAAAAATTACACCCCACCCCACCCCACCCCACCTCAACTCACCCCACCCCACCCGATCCCATCCACACCACCACCACCATACAAATCCGTATATCGACTACACCTCCACCACACATATGGGCAACCTACCACCACACAAATAATAGCAGACCAACATCACCCCACCAAAACTTGAGAGAAGTAGAGGCAGCGTCCAAACAACAATCGACACCACTGTACCACAACCTATGTTGTAATTAATTGATTTTATTGGGTTAAATCATTAAATATGATATTTAATGATGTGGGCCATTGCAATTAATTTGGGTCAATTAGAAATGTCTTTAATATAAGCTCATAAGCTGATAAACACACTTTAAGTATCTTATATGTGGAAATGAATCTCACATCGAAAGTTTACAAGGAAAAAAAACTTATTTATATAGTGAGATGTGTGAACAAGTTATAATTTAATAAGTGATCTATAACTTGCTAACTTTAGCTAGCCGCCACTTGTGCCGAGCCCCGGTCTCGGCATGCGCACGTCGCAAAATTCGCATTGGGCGCTTTAGAGGCGCACGTACGCATCGTCGCGAAGAGCTGTGGAGTATTATAGTTTTCAGAAATAGACTCATGGTTCAATGACATGGAAATGGGAGGCTCAATGAGTTGGCATCCTAGGTGGCACATGTGTAACACGTTGCGTAACTTCATCCTGCGTGGAAGTTGGTTCAGTTGGATGTTCGTGTGGCATCTGCAGGCTGGTAACTGTTCAAAAATTGGTGAATATGCATGATGAATGGAGACTACATAGTTTAATCTGGGTCGTCAGATAATGAAATAGTGCGATACAATGGCTAAGACGAATCAGACCAAAGTGATGCACCAGTTCATGATATGTCACATACTTATTCAATGGCATACTTCAATCTCTATAAATAAAGACCTCCAGATTCATTTTTTGTACACCAAATCAATTTCAATTCCATTGATTTCTAAATTCTTCTTTCTCCATATTCTGTTTAAAAAACTCTTTCATATATATATTCGTGGTTATTCCATTCGAGTACGATCATTCCTTGGTTCGACCGACAAGGTTATTGTGCAGTATCGACTTTGAAACGAGCGTTGTATCTTGGGAGACAGAAGTCCATAATCTCGTTTGCACTTTATTGGGGGATCTATCTTAAAGAGATTTGTTTTGACATACTTTGCTTCATCCACTGCTTTTCATATTTTTTCTGCTCATTTTATTTGTTCTTTCGATTGCGATAGTCAAATTTCCGACAACAATCTTAAGATATATATATTTTTTCTTTCTTCTACATTTTTCTTATTGATTATTTTCTGTAATTGTGGTTTTATAGAAAATGGCTAGTACTGTTGAAAATAATACTAGTACTGTGATTGCGCCAAATGCTGGTTCCAATCAATTTGTTATGCTACAGGCTTCATAACATAAGAAACAGAAAAAATTCAATGGCACGAATTTCAAGCGTTGGCAACAGAAGAAGCTATTCTATTTGACAACACTACACTTAGTAAAGTTTTTTCGTGAAGAATGTCTCGCACAAACATCGGAGAATTCTACTGATAAAAATACTCAGTTAGCCATTGAAGCATGGAAACTGCAGATTTCTTATGACATAACTACATTATCAAGGGATTGAAAATGTTATTTTGAAATTCACATCGAGGAAGGAACTGGCGCTAAATGAAGTTGTACATGTCCCAGAAATTAGAAAGAATTTGATTTCAGGAGCTAGTCTTAGTAAGAAAAGATTTAAAATGGTGTTTGAATCTGATAGATTTGTACTTACTAAGGGAGACATGTATGTTGGGAAGTGTTATTTACTTGATGGTCTATTTAAGGCCAATATTGTTGTAGTGGACAAAAAATCCAAATATTTGTATCCACAAGTTATTAATAAAACTAATAATTCTTTTTAATTGCTTGACTCTTCAAATTTATGGTATAGCAGATTAGGACATGTAAATCGTGCTTACTTAAGAAAACTTGTAGACTTAGGTCTTACACCTAAACTTGAATCTGAAGACAAACATAAATGTGAAATTTGTGTTGAAGCAAAATTTGCTAAAAAAACCTTTTAACTCAATTGAAAGATGTAGTAAACCGTTATATTTAATACATAGCGACATTTGTGAACTAAAATTTGTTCAGACTCGAGGTGGTAAAAAATATTCTATCACGTTTATTGATGATCACAGTACGCATTGCCATATTTATTTACTAAGTAGCAAATATGAAGTATTGAATGCATTTGTTACTTACAAGAACGAAGTTGAAAATCAACTTGGAAAAACAATTAAGGTATTAAGATCCGATAGAGGTGGTGAATATGATTCGATCATGTTTAATGAATTATGTGCTAAGTTTGATATTATTCACCAACAACGGTCCTGTATACTCCGCAACAAAATGTGATTGCTGAGAGAAAAAATAGAACTTTAAAAGATATGGTTAATGATATGCTTATAAGTTTTGGATTACCACAAACATTGTGGGGGGAAGTAGTGCTAATTGCTAACTTCATTCTGAATAGAGTCCCCCAAAAGAAAACTAGTTCGATACTTTATGACATATAGAAAGGTAGAATGCCTTCCTACAAATACTTAAATGTGGGGGGGAGGGGGGGCTATTCCATCTCACAAAAGGATTAAGTTAGGTCCTAAAACTATTGATTATATTTTTATCGGATATGCAATAAATAGTAGTACGTGCAGATATGTGCATAAATATGATATAAGTGATATTCATGTCAATACAATTATTGAATCTAGAGATGCTGAATTCTTTGAAAATGTGTTCCCTAATAAAATAGATATTCTTGAGAATACTCAAAAGAAAACACGAGATAATGCTTTTGAAAACAATATAGAACCTGAATCAAGAATGAGTAAAAGAGCAAAGGTTGTTAAACCATTTAATCCAGATTTTATATCTTTCATGATTGAGAAAGAGTCTCAAACATTAAAAGAAGCTATGACTAGTCCAGAATCTGTATTCTAGAAGGAAGCTATAAATAGTGAAATTGATTCTATTATGAATAACAATACTAGGCAATTGGTTAATCTTCTTAAGGGAACTAAACTAATAGGGTGTAAATAGATCTTTAAAAGAAAGTTAAGATCTGATGGTTCAATAGACAAATACAAGGTTCGACTTGTTGCAAAAAGATATCGTCAAAAAGAAGAGATTGATTTCTTTGACACATATTCTCCAGTAACTAGAATCATTACAACAAAAATAGTCTTTGCAACACTAAAAAAATCAACATTTGTTGATAAATGTTGCTAAAATGGTCTTTTGGAAACATTTGAGTAAGTAAATGTTGTCATTGATTAGTATAAATGAGTTTTGGCAACGTTTTATAGAAAAATGTTGCGATAGACCCCTTTTTTGCAACGTTTATTGAGTGTTGTGGAAAGTTTTATTTTTCGCAACGTTTATCAAATGTTGCGAAATGTCTCACTTTTTGCAACATTCGTTGAGTATTGCAAAAAGATTTTTTTTTCAAATGAAATTGTAATACATTTCTCCTATCCTCTCCCCCGACTCTTTTCTGGTCACTCCCATGGCGTAGCAGTCTCCTGTCTGCAACATTCTTAGGTTGTTTTTCATCCCTTTCAAGATTCAAACACCTTTTTGCTTGCAAATATCCCGTCCTGGTGTGCGCTGCTAGAAGAGGTGGAGAGAGAAGCAAGGATGAAAAGGATAGTGGAGAGATGGTCAGATCGTTTGGCACTCATCTCAGGTCGGATCCAGAGCCTTGACCCACAACCGTCTTTCCCAAGTACTACTTTCGGTTTCGCTTTTTTTTTTTGTATTTTCTTCTTCATTTTTTCGCCTTACCCCTTTGTGGAAACGGGTTTCAGATTGTGTTTAATTTTTGAATTTTGTTGGTGCAAAGTGTTATGAACAAATGATTGCAAGTGATCAAAATCAAGACAAATTGAATGAATGACTTGTATAATTGAAAGCAAGTGTGTCTGGCATTTTATAGCCTTACAGACTCCCAACTGAATGAGTAAAAACAGGCCACTATAGCTCAACTAATGCTACGTGGTACATGAAACAAAGAAATTGTCAACTAAACAATAACAACTCTAATAACAAGAGATTTATTCTAACAGAAATATACCAAACAGAAATCCTAAAAGTAAGGCACTTCTCATCATTCTCTCCCTTAAACTAACTGCTGTGTAAGCAATCAGTTTACTCTAGGCATCATACACACTCCCAACTGATCTCGAAGCTTCAGAAATGCCTCCAACTTAAGCGGTTTAGTCATCAAATCTGCCACTTGATCTTGAGAACCACAATGCACAAGTTCAACAACCCCATCTCGAGTTAAATCACGCAGAAAATGAAACCGCGCATCAATGTGCTTACTGCGTCCATGCATAACAGGGTTTTTTGAGAGCTTGATGGTTGAGCTGTTATCACACATCACAGTAGTGCAACCATCTTGTGCATGACTCAACTTCTCCAGAATCCTTCTCATCCACACTGCTTGGCAAGCACATGCTGCAGCTGCCACAAACTCGGCTTCAATTGTTGAAAGAGTGACTATAGGCTGTTTCTTTGAAGACCAAGAAACTGCTCCTCCACTTAGTATAAAAACATAGCCAGATGTGCTCTTTCTATCCTCTAAGTCTCCTGCATAATCAATGTCAGTGAATGCAACCAACTCCTTGTTCCCACTTTTCTTGTAAAATATTCCATAATCAACAGTGCCCTTCAAGTATCTCAGTGCTCTCTTTGCAGCCTGCAGGTGAAGTTCTGTTGGTCTGGCCATAAACCTGCTTATAAAGCTCACAACAAACATCATATCTGGCCTCGTAGCAGTGATGTACATAAGACTGCCTACTATTTGCTTATAGTAGGTCTCATCAATTCTGTCACCTTCTCCATTTTTCCCTATTTTGAAACCAGGAACAATAGGATTCATTACTGCATTACTTTCTCCCATTCCAAAACGTCTCAGAACCTCCTGTGCATATTTCCTTTGACAGACATAAATCCCATCATCCTTCTGTAACACTTCTATACCCAAGAAAACCTCATCTTTCCCAGATCAGTCATATCAAATACCTTCATCATTGACTCCTTAAACTCTAACATCATTTGCTCATCATCACCAGTAAAAATCAAGTCATCGACATAAATGCTGACAATTAAAATTTTACCTCTACTGCTTTGCTTGACAAACAGGGTTTGCTCACTGATGCACCTCTGGAACCCTTCATGAGTAAAGTGAGCCTCAATGCGACTAAACCAAGCTCGAGGAGCTTGTTTTAGTCCATACAATGCCTTATGTAGCTTGTAAACTTTGTGCTTACTTTCCTTCTGCTCATAGCCTTTTGGTTGCTCCACAAACACATCCTCACTTAATTCTCCATGCAGAAAAGCAGATTTAACATCGAGTTGATAGATGAGCCAACTTTTCTGTGCAGCTAGAGCAATGATCATGCGAACTGTGTCCATCCTTGCAACTGGGGCAAATACCTCTGTGTAGTCCACACCATGTTGTTGAGCATAACCCTTTGCAACTAACCGGGCCTTGAACTTATCAACCTCACCAAACTCATTAAGCTTGGTCTTATATACCCATTTAACTCCAATCTTCTTAGCTCCATATGGTAATTCAGTCAAACTCCATGTCTCATTTTTCTCAATTGACCTTATTTCAGCATCCATAGCTTGCTTCCATTTGGAACTCTTAACTGCCTCTTCATAGCTTACTGGATCAGCAGAAGCAACAAGTGCCATATTCAGCTTATTTTCTTCCTCTGATAATCCTTCTCCAGAGACATAGTCTCTCATCCAAACAGGAGCATTTATCTCTCTTCTCTCATTTGGACTGACATCGTCTTCACTTGTTGCATTTGAGGAAGCAGAAGAAGCATTTCCTGAGCCTTCAATATCATTCTCACTTGTCTCATTACCTTCACTGCCATTTGCTTCATCTTCATCATTCCCACTCTCTTCTTCTTCCCATTCCAAATCCATTAGTAATTGTTCCATGTAGCTCGTATCCCAGTCCCAGTGTTTCTCTTCTTCAAAAATTACATCCCTGCTAACCACAACTCTCTTTGCAACAGGATCATACAACCTGTAACCTTTGGATTCTTCACTCACACCTAGCAGTACACAACAAAAGCTCTTGTTTTCCAGTTTGGTTCTTCTCACATCAGGCACATGAACATGTGCCACACATCCAAACACTCTAAAGTGTTCAACTGAGGGTTTCACTCCACTCCATGCTTCTTCTGGAGTCATGTTTTTAACTGCAAGAGTGGGACACCTGTTTAACACATACATAGTCCAGTTTACTGCCTCAGGCCAGAAGGTTTTGGGAATCTTCTTGTCTGAGAGCATGGGCCTCACCAAGTTCATCACTGTCATGTTCTTCCTCTCAGCCACTCCATTTTGCTGAGGTGTGTAAGCTGTGGTGAGTTGCCTCTTGATTCCATTCTGCTTACAAAACTCATTGAATTCCACGGAGTTGAATTCACCTCCTCTATCAGTTCTTAAACACTTAATAAACTGGCCAGTTTCTTTTTCAACAAGCTTCTTAAAATACTTAAAAGACTGGAAAGCTTCTGATTTTTCTATCAAAAAATAAACCCATGCTTTTCTGCTATAGTCATCAATAAAGCACAAGGAATACCTTTTCTTGCTATTTGAGATTGGTGTGATTGGGCCACAGATGTCAGCATGAATAAGTTGTAGCCTCTGAGATGCTCTCCACTGGCTCTTCTTTGGGATGGAATCTCTGTGCTGCTTACCAACTACACAAGCAGTACACATTGTAGTTGGTGTAGGTAGCTGTGGTAATCCTCGAACCATTTTCTTGTATTGCAAGGTTCTCAGTCCTTTATGACTAAGATGACCATACCTGCAATGCCATAGATGTGAAAGGTCTTGTGCAGGTGCATGGAAACAGGAAACGTCTTTGACTTGAGCCCTTGCCAACAGTACAAACATTCTATTAGCTGTCATCCTGGTTTGAATAATCAAACCTCTCACAGGATGATAGATCTTGCACATCCCTGTTTTGATAAGGATAGTGAGACCTTTTTCTTGTAACTGTCCTATACTCAAAAGATTGTTCTTCAATTCAGGTACATAAAACACATCTGTGACAACACGATGAAAGCCATCCAAATACAGCTTGACATTTCCCTTCCCGAGCACTGTCATCTTTGTGTTGTTTCCAAGTTTCACCAGCTGCCTAAACTCCTCATTCAGCTCACAGAACATAGCCTTGTCTCCACACATATGATTTGAGCACCCAGAATCCAAAAACCATGCATCCTCACGCCTAGCTTCATGCAACTCTACATGAGACATCAACAATATTTCTTCTTCCTCATCCAATTCAGCATAATTTGCCTCCTTGTTCAAAGTAGGACATTCATACTGGAAGTGGCCAAGCTTATGGCACCGATAACACTCCACAGTGGTTTTGTCGAAGGCTTGATGCCCTCTGCCTCTTCCCCCTCCTCTAAAACCACTTCTGCCTCGGCCTCTACCTCCAAACCTATTTTCAAATGTCACCTTTAAGGTTTGTTCTTCCCCACTACTTTTCTGGAACTTTTGTTCATGTACAATCAATGAGCTTTGCAACTCATCGATTGAGAGCACATCAATGTTCTTGGATTCTTCGATTGAACAGACAATGTAATTGAATCTGTCAGTCAAAGATCTAAGGATCTTCTCCACAATTGTTACATCTTGCATCTGTTCCCCATAAATCCTCATTTTATTTGCAACAGTCATAACTCTAGCAAAGTACTCAGTGATGTTCTAACCTGTTTTCATCTCGAGGGTCTCAAACTCCTTCCTCAGTGCTTGAAGAATCGAACGCTTCACTCTCGCATTTCCCTCGTATTTCCTCTTCATCGAATCCCAGATCTGCTTCGAGGTATTCTTCTCTAGGATGGTCTCCAGAATAGTCCTATCAATTGCTTGAAATAGGTAATTCTTCACTTTCAGGTCCTTGAGCTTCAATTCCTCGAGTCTCTTTCTCTGTACTTCAGTCACAGTTGCTCCTGCCTCTGGCTCCACATAACCTGTCTCAACCAAGCTCCAAAATTCCTTGGATCTCAAGAAATTTTCCATCAGCATGCTCCAATGATCATAGTGACCATCAAAACGTGGTATGGATGGTTGGATGAAATTGCTATTGCCATCGTTCTTGCCGTCATTCGCCATCTCTCTCACTCTCCTGTGTTTGCAAGTCACTCGAAAGACTGCAGCTTCCTTTTTTCTCAGGCCCAGTGGAGGCTCTGATACCAATTTGTTATGAACAGATGATTGCAAGTGATCAAAATCAAGACAAATTGAATGAATGACTTGTATAATTGAAAGCAAGTGTGTCTGGCATTTTATAGCCTTACAGACTCCCAACTGAATGAGTAAAAACAGGCCACTATAGCTCAACTAATGCTACGTGGTACATGAAACAAAGAAATTGTCAACTAAACAATAACAACTCTAATAACAAGAGATTTATTCTAACAGAAATATACCAAACAGAAATCCTAAAAGTAAGGCACTTCTCATCACAAAGGAGATTGAAGAAGAGGAGAGTGGACCAATTGCAACAGGGGCACAAGTTCAATTCCAAGTAAGCTACTCTTCGATCGATTCATGGAATTTAGAATCAGTTTTATCTGGAATTTGTTTGATTGTGTTTTTATTTGGCTTAATTTTCTATGGGTCAGATTGTGAGTTTCTATGCGTTGCTATTGAGTATGTGGTGCTTTGAAGCTTATTCTTGAAGCATGTATTAATGTTGATTTCAAACATTTATAAAATCGCCATTAGATAAGAACAAATTGCCAATGCTTTTATGTTTTTATTCTTCTATTAGGAAAAAAATGGGTTTCTTGTTTGCAGTGAAAATTACTTGTCTTGGCAGACTTATATTGCAGTGTCATTCTACATTCTTGCTGATTGCTGTCTTAATTTGTTCAAATGCTAATTAAGCGCCTGGAAATGTTGCTTATATATGAGCTTGTTGGGACTAAATCTGAGTTTAGTTTGTCATTAACTTGTTGATTTTAGATGGGAATGACATTGAGCTTGTTTTGTGAAAATGGATTGTTTTCATTGCAGTTGTATTGAGGCCGCCCTTCTCTTCAAGAGCTAAATATACACCCGGAAGTTTGATTATTTTTGTTGGAAAGATGGATCTTAATCTCTTTAGTATAAGTGAGGCTGCACTTAATTAGGATATAATTGTTACACACGATCTTTTGGCTAATTTTCAGAAACTAAAATGGCTAATTAACCACTTTATCTCACTATTGTTTGTCTCTGAAATGGGAAGTAATGAAGATAAAATTTGAATAAGATGGCTGAACGTTTGAGGAAGTGTATGTTGGTTTTGTAAATGATAAGAGGAACATGCAGGGTATCAAAGGTATTGTATGTTCCTGAGGTATTGTATGTTCCTGCACTAGGAGGAACTATGTTGTCTATTGGAATTATGATAAGAGGAAGTGTATGTTGGTTTTGGTGATTTATATGACATTTGAAATTCAAATGCTTAACTTAAAAAAGTAATCAACGGCAGCTTATTTATTAATTGAGATACCAATATTGGATGTGACTCAACCATTATTTTCCTTATCTTTTTTGCTAATGGATTTTCTGCATTTTCCAAGTGGCTATTGCTCCGGTTAACTGGATGGAAAAGTGAAGACGGAAAAATGGAATGTAGTAGGAGAACTAGAACCAGACATTTAGAGAGCAGTTAGGGTGGTTCATATTTTGGGTAGTTTTTGACTAGTAACTTTTGTTTGGAGAGAGATGTAGACTTAGTGCTGGATTCCTCTAATTTTATTTTATTTTGAAACTCATTTTTATGTATATGGTGTTGTATCACATTTGTAATGAAATTATCAATTTTTATGTAATTCCCATATTTATTCATAAAGAGTCATTTTTAATTTTGTCAATCAATTTACATAAATTGCTGTAAAAAACACACATACGACAACATTTAAAAAACATTGCCGTAGGAGTCCTACTCTACGACAACATCTCGATTTGCAACACACATTTCAAACGTTGTCATAAGCCTACGGCAATGTTGTTGTTTTTATTGTAGTAAATTACTTCTATTTGGGTTTTAATTGCTATGGCAGTCTTGTATAATTTAAAAATACATCAAATTGATGTTAACACTTCATTCTTGAAAGGTGAATTAAACGAAGAAGTATATATGGAACATCTAGAAGGTTTCATAGTGAAAGGACAAGAGAACAAAGTTTCTAAACTTGTTAAATCTTTATACGGTTTGAAACAAGCTCCTAAACAATGGCATGAAAAGTTTGACAGTATCATGATTAGGAATGGATTCATCATAAATGCATGTAACAAATGCGTATATTCGAAAAAATTCAAAAAGATATACATACTTGTCTATTTATATGTTGATGACATTCTTATATTATGAACTAATATAGAAGTCATCAATAGAACAAATAATATACTTACCAATAGCTTTGACATGAGAGATATTGGTGAAGCAGACGTGATTCTAGGAATGAAGATATCTAGAACATCAAATGAAATATTCTCGTCTCAAACCCATTATGTTGATAAAATAATTGAGAGGTTTAAGACTCATAATATTAAAGAGATGAGTAACTCATTTCTTTTTCATATAGTTCTTCACAAGAATAATGGAAATGGGAAATAACAGTTAAAATATTTTCAAATTATTGGTAGTTTAGCCTCCGTTTGACACCCATTCTATTCTCATTCTCATTCTCATTTTTTATCTCTTTCTTCATTTCAACCACACATTCTATCAATAAAATAATATTACACATAAACCCAAAAACTTTCCTTACTTTTTAACCACATATTCTTCCATCAATCACTATTACAAAACAAATTCTTCAAACAAAATGGGTGTCAAACGATGGCTTAATGTATTTAATGAATTGTACAAGACCTGATATAGCTTACTCGGTAAGTAAGCTCAGTCGTAACACAAGTAACCCAAGTAATCAATATTGAGATGCATTATTTAGAGTTTTGGGATACTTGAAACGAACCTGAGAATATTCATTATGTTATAGAAAATATCCTCCAATAATTGAAGAATATAGTGATGTCAATTGGATATCAGATACAGACAAGTCAACCAGTAGCTATGTATTTACTCTCGATGGTAGTGCTATATCATGGAAATTTTATAAGCAAACGTGTATAGCTCAATTTACTATGAAATCTGAGTTTATTGCTTTAGATAAAGCGGAAGAAGAAGCGGAATGGTTAAGACATTTCATAGAAGATATTCCTATATAGTCAAAGCTTATATCGACTATTTGTATTCATTGTGATAACCAGGCAACAATAGCTAGGGCTGAAATTTTGTGTATAACGGTAAGTCGAGACATATACGTTGTAGACATAACATTGTTCAGCAGTTGCTTTCGAATTGAAGAATATCAATTGATTTTGTTAAGTCAAAACAAAACATAGCGGATCCGTTTACTAAAGGGTTATCTAGAGAGCGTATAGACTAAGCATCGAGAGAAATGAGTTTAAAGCCTAAAACCCAATGAGTTATCTTAGTGGAAACCTAACCTGACAACTGAAGATCCCATGGACTACGTTTAATAGGAAAACTAATTGTGAATTACTTGATAAAAGCACTTAGGAGTTTAACTCCTTCCCATTTCTTTGATGCAAAAAGTATTCGCTATGAAGTTTATTAAGGATAAGCTTTTGCTTTTAAAGATGACTATAAATAGTACAAGTAATTACCGCATAGCTGACTTTTCTAAAGCACTCGCATAACCAAAGTAGTTCAGGGCTGAAATAATAAACACAATAGAGAACCAAGTTTGATATGAGAGATAACATGTTTGGTCTATTGTCTGAGCTTGCAATAACGGTTGACAGTTCAAAATGTTTCGTTCAATGATCATCCAAGTGAGTTCGATAGATTCTTACTAAAGAAGGTTCAAAGCGAAAGCTACCAATCTTAATGCATTATCTTTTCGATAATCTTTGTTACTCATATAAATAATCGTAAAATAAACATGCCACGTGGCAGGAAAATGAACCCACACGTGGTGCGAAGTTTGGCCGACCCTATATCGCATTCGGTAGAAGCCTGAGCATCCGACCCCGTTTGCAGAGACCTAGCCCTAACCTCTTGCAGGAGAAGTTAGCCCGTCCGAACCCGTGTCATTTCACAGAGATTGATGGGACAACACGCTGTTGGCGCCACCTCTACAAACCTACGTTGTCCCATCACAAGTCAAAACGCAATATATGAAGATCTTAGCATTTATGGCATGATTGATTGATGGTTAGGACGTGATGTATTATCTAGGCAGATGAGGTCACGTATTTTATCATCTAACAGCCTTTAATCATTGTATTCTACTATAAAAACACACACTTGACACCATTTGAGGTTAATGCAAATTGACACACGAAAAGTAAACTTTGGAATCCTCTCTACTTAACAGTTGCGTCACTGGTCGACCCCCTTGGTATCTTCAAAATAGTGATGTCATAACGAAAAAAAAGGATTGGAATTGTTGGTTTTTTGTTGGACCATTTTTTGGAGTCAATAGATTGGCACCGTCTATGAGAATCTTTGGTACCATGACCATATACATCCTAGTGGTAAAAGTCATCCTCGAAGAACCTCGAAGAAAGGTTTTGATTCTTGAAAAACATGAGAAACATAGCCCAACAGAACGCCAACATGCAACAACTATTAATGCAGATGCAGCAGCAAGCTGGACCCCATGTGCCCAACACAAAGCTTTTCACCAGGAGGGTGAAGAAGTTGACACAGCAACATATCCTCAAAGATATGAAGGAAACCACCCAGTAGAGAGGGAGGTAGGAACTGACACTTCTACCAATTATGTTCCAAGCCACCTCGACAGTGATGTACATATGGAAGGAAGCTTTTCTCCATAACGCTCATAAGAACACAAACCGCAGAGATTCGCCAGTGTCTTTGACAGGATTAGGCCTTTCAGTCCTAGAAATAGGTCACAACAGCCTCATCCCGTTCAAAGGGCACAGGGTCAAAACATGGATTATGAACCCCATGGAGTCCAATCGTCGCCTATGAATAGGCGGGAAAGAAGAGATGCTGCAAATGCAAGAAATCAGGCCAATGCAGCACAACCTCGATATCAAGCAGATAAAAATGATTCTGACAGCCCATATAGGTCATTTGAACTAGATAACAATGATGAAAGTTTACCTTTCTCCAGAGAACTGTGAAGTGCCTAGGTCCCCAGCCACTTCGTCCCCCCTAAGATACTTAAGTATGAAGGCAAATGCGATCCAACTAAACATCTCAACAATTACAAGACTCAAATGTCTTTAAGAGGAGCCTCGCCAGAATTAAAATGCAGAGCTTTCCACCTCACTCTAATAGGGGCGGCGAAAATATGGTATAGCCGCATTCTTGTAGACAGCATCAGGAGTTGGCCGGACCTGAAAAAGGCCTTTCTGAACCAATACTTATCTAGCAATAAGGGAGAGGCCCCAATCCAAAGGCTACAAGACATGAGGCAGTAGGCAGGGAAAACCCTAAAAAGTTATTTGGCTCGTTTTACAGTACATACTGCGAACAAGTTACGGATAGGGAAGCCCTTTTTACCCTAAGGGGAGGCCTTAACATGAACACACTATTTTGGAGGGACGTGCGTAACAAGAACCCCACCACCTATGATGCATTAGTGAAAATGATGAGAAGTGAAATCGTCAACGAGGAACTAATAGATCACCGTAACTGGACTTCGATAGGGCTTTCATTGCCCCAAAGGCACAAGAGGGGCCCTGTGTCCCACTTGGTGGACCAATAATGGACTCCAGCAGGGCATACTATAGCCCCACCTCAGGTCAGGAACTAGCCACCGCGACACTAAACGATGTGCCCTCTTTAGCATATGAAGAGGTCAGTCATATCACTCATATACCACCAAATTTACCCATAAAAAGAGGTAGAGGTAGAACAAGGGGTAGAGAGCCTAGAAATAGGCAATATTACATCTATCATCAATCCACCAGACATAGCACTGAAAGCTGTTTAACCAGACAGCATCGTGGAGAACGGGCTGATCATCCTGTTGGAAGGAGGAATACCCATCACTTGCAAGGAATGCCCCTCCACCTCGGCAAGAGCTCCGATACAATGAGGCAAGGCGAAGTCGTTGGAATAAATCCTCTAGGAGAGAGCATGAAGAGGACAGAAACAGAACAAGGGGTCAAAGGCCCAGGAGGGAACTTCCAAGTGACACAGGGAAAGCACCCATTAGGGAAATTGACACCATTATTGGAGGACCGCATGTTGGGAGAAGTTCCAAAAATGCCCTAAGAAACTACGCAAGGGAAGCCAAAGATCCCCCATGCTAAACTGTTTAATCAACGACAGTCGAAGTTCCAAGAGCACACCACTAATCACCTTTTCATCAGACGATTCTCTAGGAGTTCATTACCCACATTGTGATACTTTGGTAGTCTGCACCATTGTAGCCATAAATGGTCTCAAACGCATGCTAGTTGATAATGGGAGCTCTGTTAACATACTCTTTGGAACCACCTTTGATAAGATGACAGTAGATCACGAGCTTGCTCCCAGACCGTCCCTTTATACGGTTTCACCGGTGACAGCATCGTCCCAAGAGGAAGAATCACATTGGCAGTAGAGATGGGAGAGTTTCCCTTCAGAGCTCAACATTTTATGGATTTTCTGGTTGTGGACCACATATCCGCTTACCGTGGTATTTTGGGACGACCCGCCTTCAGGGAACTAGAGGCTGTGACTTCCATACACTGCCTCTATATGAAGTTCCCCACAAAGGAAAGGATTTCTACAGTCCGAGGCGATCAAGCAGCTTCAAGAGAATGCTACTTAAGCTCTTTGAGAAAATCCAAACCCTTGAGTGTCAACATGGTCCTGATAGATGCAGAAATGGCTGACGCACCTGAAGAAGGTTTAGCCCCTGAACAAGGGGGAGGCATCAACATGGTGGATGGCCCTGAAGAAGGGATGGTCGAAGTGGACTTAGATCCCTGGATCACCGAATCAAACTCACAGGCTATTCCAATGGAGGAGTTAAAACTTTTTCCTATAAATCCGACAGACCCCACCAAGTCGTTGCAAATTGGGAGAGAACTCAACCCAGGGCTAAAGGCCAAGCTAAAGAGTTTTTTACTCGACAACTTCGATATATTCGCTTGGAAACACGAGGACATGGTGGGTATTGACCCAAAAATTAGTTGTTACCAACTCAACATAGACCCCAAGTTCGTTCCCCACAGACAAAAGAGGAGAGCTTTGAATCCGGAGCGATACACTACGCTAAAAGAGGAGGTGGAGGGTTCTCCCTAGATAAACCGGCCAACTCATCCCTATGAGTCTTATAGAAAGATGAGCCTTTACTCAACGACTTCTTCATTTGGGCTTCCCCAAGGCTCCTCAGATCAAAAAGGGTTAGCTTCACACGTTCCTTGTTGTCGTATTGATCTATGGAAAAACCAGAGATTAGGAATGCCAAGATAACGAAGAGGCAAAGATTGCCGAACCAATAACGTTACCTTTGGTAGCCATCAAAAAGTGGGCGATGAAGAAACTCTTCTTGGCAATCAAATTTTTGAAGCTCCTCCGCTCTATGGAGAGTCCATAAATTGCTCTTACAGCAGCCTACTCAAATGGTTCGAGCTGAAATCACTTAGTTGCAGCTGCACAAAACCTATATTAATCCAGCGTTAAAGCAAAACAAAACGATGAACGAGAAAACTAATGGGGCTTAACTCACTGTGCTCGTGATATTGGGTCGGCACCATTATCTCCGGGACCACATCCCCTTCCACAGTCTGCCAGCGACCCCTAACCCAAAACCAAGATGATTCCTAGTTTTTTATGGAGGTTGGGTCCCCCAAACGAAGGGAGAATGTGTGCCCCAGAGATTAATACAATACCACCCCTTACAGTTGACCCCCCACTGGAAGCCCGAGGTTGGAAGAGGATTTGAAACACGTGATGGGGCATGTCCCCACCAAGAGTAACCTCTTTCCAAAGGAAGAAGGCCCTCATTAATTGGCTCCACGCGTTGGGTACTAATTGGGTTGGGACGAGGTTATAATGCCTAGGGATAAACCTGAAAAAATGGTGTAAATGCAGCCTAAGCCCCCATCCCCCTCCCTCACCAATATCGCCTCGCTCACCGCCACGCAACCCTGCCTAGAAAAACAGGCCATTTTCTCTTGGATTGGTAACAACAGTTCAATATCGTCGGGGATCCTATACGATTCCATATATCCCTCAAGCTCGTCCTCCTTTATATCAGTTGGTCATAAAGAGGCCCCCCACATAATATTATGGTCGATGGGTCCCTCCTGCATCATCCACACACTGTGGGTCCCCCCATCGCCTCCATGATTCTCCCAGTGGGAATGACTGGGGAATCCCAGCCTCGACAAAAATCAGGGCCATATCTATCCCAGAAGACCCCCTGGTATCACCTTTCTTTGAAGAAGAAGCCATTAAAATTGAAAGAAAGGTGTGAACATCGACTCAATAAAAAGAGGTACTTACGCGAACTCTAGAAACCCAAGCACTGAAGCTATAAAACAAAAGGACACGATCAAATCACCGGCTACGGCAAGAAATATCAAGTTCGGACGAGAGAATATCAAGAACTTGGACTCTAAAAACTTTAGAAAGTGAAAAGATGAAAAAATGGGTTCCCAACGTTTTATATAGGCTTCACGAACAAACCCTTACCGTTGGATTTCTCCTTCAGATGTAATATGGACCATCCACATGTAATCCCATCATCCGCGTCAAAATCAAAAGGGCGCCCATTCTAGTTTGAATCAAGGGCCTTGATGGATTCGTGGCTGACACGCACTCATAACACGCATGTGCAGAGGCATAAGTGCGCCGACATCATCGTTGCGCATTAAATGCGCACGTTGCTCAATTCTTGGAAATGACTAGAATATCCAGCTGTCCTTTATTAGGAATCAGAAAATTTTGGGGCACCACGGATTCAGAAGGGGGGCTTGTCTAAGATCGTATATTTTCTACGATCTCGTTTGCCTATGCCATTTCCGATTCGCCCTAACCAGCAAGGCCTTGCCTAGGCGGTGAGGCTCATCTTAGGTCATATATTTTCTCTGATTCCACCATTCTGGTTCTTCATAGCTGAAAGGGGACGTCACACAACCCGTCCCCATTGTCTTGCGTTCCAAGAACGAATGCTCCTCTTAACAGGAAGTCCCTAAACCCCAAACCAGCGCACAAGATCCGCCTCCGCCGCTTGGTGAACTACGCAAGTCCATATACTATATAAATAATCATATCCGGACTTAGGGGATTGATGTTACTCATATAAATAATCGTAAAATAAACATGCCACGTGGTAGGAAAATGAATCCACACGTGGTGCGAAGTTCAGCCGACCCGATATCGCATTCGACAGAAGCCGCGCATCTGACCCCGTTTGCAGAGACCCAGCCCGAACCTCCTACAGGAAAAGTTAGCCCGTCCGAACCCATGCAATTTCACAGAGATTGATGGGACAACACACTGTTGGCACCGCCTCTACAAACCTACGTTGTCTCATCATAAGTTAAAAGGCAATATATGAAGATCTTGGCATTTATGGCATGATTGATTGATGGTTAGGATGTGATGTATTAGCTAGGCAACTGAGACCACGTATTTTATCATCTAACGGCCTTTAATCATTGTATTCTACTATAAAAACACACATTTGACGCCATTTGAGGTTAATGCAAATTGACACACGAAAAGTAAACTTTGGAATCTTCTCTACTTAACAGTTGTGTCACTGGTCGACCCCTTTGATATCTTCAAAATAGTGAGGTTACAACGGAAAAAAGGATTGGAATTGTTCATTTTCTGTTGGACCATTTTTTTGGGTCAACACTCTTCTTTTGTCTTCATTGATTTGAGTCGATTTCTTCCATTCATGTGGGTGATTGTTGGAATTAATTGATTTTATTGGAGTAAATCATTAAATATGATATTTAATGATGTGGGTCATTGCAATTAATTTGGGTGAATGGGAAAAGTCTTCAATATAGGCCCATAAGTTGATAAGCACGTTTTAAGTGTCTTATATATGGAAATGAATCACACACCAAACGTTTACAAGAAAAAAGACTTGTTTATATGTGTGAACTAGTTATAATTTAATAAGTGACCCACAACTTGGCTAACTTCAGCTAGCTAAAGGCTAGCAAACTAGCCACCACTAGTAGCCGCATCGCGCCCTGGCCCGCGTACGTCGCAAAGTTTCCATTAGGCGCTTTAGAGGCACACTTTGAACTTCGCATGTATACATCGTCGCGAGGAGCTGTGGAGCCTTATAGTTTTCGAAAATGGACTCATGGTGCGATAACATGGCAACATGAGGCTTAATGAGTTGGCATCCTAGGTGGCACACATGTAACAGGTTGCGTCACTTCGTCATGCATGGAAGTTGGACGTACACGTGGCATCTGCAAGCTGGTGACTGTTCATAAATTGGTGAGTAGGTATGATGAATGGACAATACACTTTATGGTTTAATATGGACCCTCAGTTCATGAAATAGTGTTATCCAATGGCTAAGACGAATCAAACCAAGTGGTGCATCAGTTCATGATATGTTACACACCCATTCAATGAGATACTCCAATCTCTATAAATAGAGACCTCCATATTCCTTTTTTGTACACCAAATAAATTACAATTCCATTGATTTCTAAATTCTTCTCTCTCCATATTCTGTTTAAAAAATTCGTTCATATATATTCGTGGTTATTCCGTTCGAGTACGATCATTCCTTGGTTCGATCAACGAGGTTAGTATTGCGCAGTATCAACTTTGGAAGGAGCGTTGTATCTTGAGAAACAGATGTCCATAATCCTGTTTGCACTTTATTGATGGGCAAAATCTATTTTAAGGAGATTTGTTTTGACATACCTCACTTCATCTACTGTTTTTCATATTTTTCTGTTCATTTTATTTGTTCTTTTGATTGCGATAGTCGAATTTTCGATAACAACCTAAACACCATCACACCACAATTCAAATGGCAATTCCTAAATAGCAACATGCACCACAACTTGAGACAAGTAAAGGAAGCACAAAAGCAGTACCACAACTGTACCACCACAACAAAGCCCAAACATTGGCGCACGATAACCCAAACAGACGGCTCCCAAAACAGCAAAGGCAATGTCCAACAGATATGTGAGAAATAGAGACGACATTGATTCAATAGGGAAGAAACCTCAAGCTCGAAGGAAATGCAAAATGGGAAAAGGGGTGGCGGTGGGTGTCGATGGTGTAAATTTGGGAATGGGGTAGTTTTGGAATAAATCGAAGGAGAAAGAAAACGGATAAATATATGGTTGCGAGAGAGATAGAGAGACAATGAACGTCAAACAAGCGGTAGGTGACGAGATTATGGATTTGGAAGACTGGGGGTGGAAATGGGTTTGGGTTTGGGGTTGGGGTTGGGGTTGGGGTTGGGGTTGGGGTTATGGTTTCTGCGGGTGGGATGGGTATAGAACGGGGTAGCGGTTAATGATGGTAGAAATGGTGGCGGGGCAATGATTTTGGGGTGATGTGAATTAAGGACCGATGCTGATATTTTGGGGGCTTTATGCGAACTTCAAATATGTGGCGCTTATGAATATTAGATTGAAATAATATTTTTAGTAAATTTTGATAAAAAAAAATGATGAAATGTGTGGTTGAAAAGTTGGGTCCTATGAAATGTGTGGTTAAAATTAATTGTTGACTTTTAATTTAAAAGATAATTAAATATAATCAGAAAAATTGGAAGACAAAATACAATATCTAAGCTCCAGTACAAACATTAAAAAAAAATAAGTGGAACGGAAAAATCCCAAACCAGATTATATAACATATAAAGAAACATTAGTTTAATTAAAATATTAATCAATATAATGACATTGAAAAACTGAAAAGAAAAATTGACAAATAAAACGAAATGCAATAACTTAGAGAGAGAAATGAATATCAATATCTTTAGCAAGAATGTCTTGAATAAATGTAAGACCCACCATGAGAGTATTAGAAAAAGTAAATGTCTGTAAATTTTAAAGAGAGAAAACTAATTTTTTGTTTATATATAGTTAAGAAAAAAAATGATGGTTAGGAAGATAAATGATCATATTAATTATATATAGAGAAAGTAATGGTTGTGATATATTTACGTGATAAAATATATATGATAAGTTTTATACAATTTATATGACTTTTTTTAGAGATATTTGTATTTTCAAATTTTATTAATTTCTTGTGTTTGCATATGATAATTCTAATGTAAAGAATTTCGTAATTATAATTTTCGTTTTTCTTAACCAATCAATTAACCTTAGGGTTCGTTTGATTGCAAAGGTAGAAAATGGGTGGAAATAAAATATTTTACAGGGAATTTGATTTGCCTAGAAATTGTTTTACTGGGAATTGGAATTAATTGTATTTGATTGGTAATTTTTCATGGAAAATGTTGAAAGTTTGATATCTGTTTGGCTTCGTTTTTTTATGAAAAGTGTCCATTAAAGTGATAATATTTTCTACCATTGGGTCTAGAATTTGTTCCAATTGCCAAAAAAATTGAAAAAAATAATCATACCGAATATCATTTGTTTGGCTTTGTTTTGCATGCAAATTGTCAATAAAAGTGAAATTTTTTTTTACCATTGTATCTAGGAATTTTTCTAATTGCAAAAGAAAAAATCGAAAAATATTTACCCACCAAAATATCAAGAATTTATTTTCATCAAAAAAGTGGAAAATTTGAAAAGTTGAAAAATGAAAAACGATTTCCACGGAAAATGTGTGTTATCAAACAGAGCCTTACATAATTTAGAGATCTTATCAAAACAAGACCTTAGGCGATCGCATATTTCGCGTATAGTCTGGGTCGCCCTGTGTAAAATGTGACTTGGGGGAAATGGATAAAAGGATAAGTGGAGTGAGGTGGAGGTGTTGCGTATGCTTGGCTTTTCAAAGAACTAGTTGAGCCACGTGCAATGCACGTGCTGTATTTTTATTGGGTATTTAATAGTGTAGATATACACATATGCATGGGGATTAAATATAGTAGAATGGTTATAATTTGATTATTACCAGATGAAATATGTAGGAGAAGCTACTGATAATCTGAATTCATCTACTTCGAAGCCCAAAAAACGTTTTCTCTGTGCAATGACTAAGTAATCTGGAACCATGAACAAAATTTAGCCTATTGAATTTAGGAAGAGAGCATTGCAAATTATGAGTGAAATGGTGAAACTGAAGAAAAAGGGGAAATAAGTAGTTGAAATGAAATTCATTTGGTAAAAGGTAAAATTCACATTATTTAAAGAACATTACTTATTTCTAAGAGCAAAATAAATTGTGCTAAAAAAACTTACATGAATAATAGTCTTTTGTTTCATTCCCATCATTGAATACTGTAATTATCTAATTGACAGAAAACTGAGTCACTAATGCACAAAAGTTATTTCCATGATTAGTTATGCATTAAATTTTATACATATAAAAGCTGATATTTTAAAAAGCTAATAAAACTTTCAGTATTTTGATATATAAAGTAGTTCTCTTTCTTGGTGCTGACTTTGTATAGTTGTATGAAGTAATATAATTGTAAGATTTTGTAGCAAAGCATGTTCCTATACTTAATTGTGTCATATACCATATACTTATTTTTATAAAGTTAATTGTGTCATACACTATCTACAATGATATAATATGGCGTCGATACTTATATACTATGAACAATACGAAAAGAATAAATTAAGTTTTCAACGGTATATATTCTATTTATTTATATAAGGACTCTCTAACATTGCTAAGAGTTATAAAAGTAAATAGAAGTTGATGGATGTCACAAATAAGTAGTTAAAAGATAGATAAAAATTGTAAGTCCTATGACACGTGTAGTTAAAAATGAGATTTGATTGCTTTTTAACAAACAAAACTTCTACCAGACAAGCGCTGAATGAATTACGAGTGCGTTGTTTGTCTATTTTATTTTAATATCATGAAAGTTGTGAAAGGAAGAGAGTGAGCACCAACGATTTACTTATTTATTATTAACATCATCAATGTAGAAGCACTTAAAGTTGGAGAAATTACAATACCATTTAAATACTTTCAAGCCAAAAGGAAAAGGAAAATGATAGGGGTACAATTTAAAGGAAATCCATCTCCAGAGGGAATTCATGTACAGTTTTCAAGGTCCTTTCCACTTTGATGCACTTGTGAGAAAGAAATGCACATTTGTCTCAAGTATTGCTCCTGAAAGATCTCAGTGCTTTAATGGCTGCAGCCCTTAGAATTTACTGGTGGTAGAATGCAGCAATGGCAGCTTCAATGAATGGTCCAAGCCAGAAAATTCATTGCATATTTATTTAAACAAAAGTAATAACATATATTAGTCTAAAGATCAGTAAATTTGAGCAAGACAAACTTAAAATTTTGGGAAGTCTCTCACTAAACATTAGACATGTACATGAACAATAAATAGTTCCAGGACAAATCTATCACAGATTCAGGGATACCACTAACTCAAGGATCAAAAGTTTTCAAATAAATATAAAATTATATGAGCGCTACAAATGGGCCTCAATTCAGAAAATCAAATCATATGTTAGGAACAAGCGAATCTACATCGAACAAAACGTATAATATGCAAAGCAACTTACATTAAAAAAATAAATTAATTCTTCCCAAAAGATAGGAATTTATTTCCTAATAGAAACACAAAACTCAGCACACACCCGAGGACAAATATGCATCAAGAAAAGTAAACGTTACAAAGAAAATGGAAAAAAACATAAACAGAGAGAAAGATGGTAGATTTTTAGTACGCTAATTACCTTTTTATAAAAGAGAGGAAGAAAAGAGAGCACACAGAATCGAGAATGTTATCCAGTGAGATCTATATAAGATTTAATTGGTTAAGCTTTGGGCACTTCAAGAGGTTGAAGATTATTACAAATATGAATGCTGAACAATAGCAACAAATAATAAAAAAAAATGAGACAAACAAGAGCTCATTTACCCTTCTGTTTTTTTTATAATTTCACGAACAACAATGTCAAAGGCAATGATTTTTAATCTGGAATCCAGTTTCTTCACACTACTTGTGCATTAATTTAAAGTTCAAGATGTCGTGTCACTGAGTAAAGTGTGGTCCAAAACTTCCTAGACGAAACCTG
Organism: Fraxinus excelsior; assembly: GCA_019097785.1. Classification (NCBI taxonomy): domain Eukaryota; kingdom Viridiplantae; phylum Streptophyta; class Magnoliopsida; order Lamiales; family Oleaceae; genus Fraxinus; species Fraxinus excelsior. The sequence goes on along the minus strand of CM032634.1, from coordinate 12,940,637 downwards.
AATGCAGCTGAAACATTTACTTTGACTATCTAAATAAAATCTAACTTCAGAAAAGGTGCAGAAAAAGCAAAAGAAGAAGACAACGCAATGTCAGATCCTATGAAAACAAGTAAATAAGTTTAGGCAAGGAAAGAAGTTGCAGATCCCTTGGTATAAAGATTGATGAAATATCCATTAGTGATTACAAGTGTGAACCTGCACTCCTACAGTCACAATCATGGTTCCTTTGGAGGAAATACTCTTCAAATGCTTTTCCTAAGTTCTTCAAATACTATGCCACAGCCTCAGTTTAGTCCTTGTTTTGAATCAGGTAACAATTCATAGAAAACTTTAAATGGAACTCACATGCATTCTGTAAATTTCCCAAATGTCGTTATGCGGCAACTAACTCTTTCTATGAATGTAGATTCAAATGATTTACAAAGCTATGTTGAGAAAATTATATAGGACTTGATGTTGAACCAGTTTAGTGGGGGCATCTAGTGAGGGCGGCATGACGGGTATTAGGACTGTGAGGCATTAACTCCTTCAAGAAGGGAGATGGCATAATTTTTGGAGTATCTCATGCCTAGTTGTAGCGCTTCATCACATATCATAGGCAAAACATTGGAACCTTTTTGTCTACTTGTTGTATCAAACCATGAGTAGTTTGAAGGCAGATAAATGATTTCATCTATATAGAGGAAAACATAAACAACAGTGAAGCTTCAGCTTTCCTTAAATTCTAATGGAAACAGAATCACAGTTTGACCTTGTTGAATTCTATATATTCTGACAATAAGACATAAGAATGTAGTTTTAGACAGATAGAAAGAATTAGCAGAAGGAATGACGCAAAGCTGACAAAGAAGAAAGAAGAAAAAGAACAAGATGAAAGGATTAACCGCCATGATTCAATAAATAGCAATACTTGGTAAGCAAGCCATTTACAGAGCTGAACCTAATTTCATATTTGGAAGCTTCATACCATTGAACAATAAACACATGTTCAATAGCTTAAAAGAGAGAAATTATAAACAATCTATTTTGCATGATGTCATACATTTACGTTGTCATATATTTACGTTTATATCACTCATTTGAGCTCTTCTATTTGTTCGGTTAGGTGTATTCGATCTTTCACTTTCTTCCTTTTGATAGGTTTGGTTAAGCTTAAAAGTACTTAAAAGAACTATTTCTAAATACTTTCAAGAAAGCCATTTTAGGCTTAGCCAAACTTGCTATTTATCTATTTCTCCTTTTTGGACATAAGGAGTTAGAAAGTCTGACATTGACATTGCATGGGTAATGCCTGTAGCATCATATGAGAGTAGAGGACTAACTGATAATTAATAAAGGTTTCATTTCACTTCTCAACACAAAAGAGAGAACAAATAATCTTAACCACCATCACGTAATGATCAAAATGACGAGGATCACATTAAAATATTACTAACAAATAAAATAATAATTACAGCAAACCTATCAAGTCTTGCACAGAGTATGAAGACAACTGCTGAAAATGGCTACTGAATAAGAATTATGCACAGAAATATAATAAGCAGTAATATTCTAAACATAATATCGGCTTTTGATTTCTTTTTTGGATTTTCATTCTCCAATTAGGCAAGATTGAAACAAAGCCACTTTTCGGAACTGGTTGCTAAGCGTAAAATCGTATTAAGGGATACAAACTATTATCATCATTTTGAAATGGGATTTTCTTATGTGGTGATTATGGGTGAATATGGATAAATATTCATATCCCATATATGGCCTCAATAGAGTAGCTTTTCCAAAGGATTTATGTCATCAAACAAAACATGATGCCTGATTACTTGCTCCTAACTTTAACTGAATGTTTCAATCAAAATATTTGTTTGCCCTTCCTTACTTTGACCTAGTTTTGGATTATTTAACTGAGCACTTTGTTTTGAGGATATATATTTAAGAAATGTGTTGAAGCCTACTTCTCTGAACAGACATGATATTGAGGTAAAAAATGATGAGTGGGAATGCTTATGAAGAGCGCAATTTCTGGATAATGTTCACTGAGCTGACTCTATATAGAACAAATAATGGTGAGAGATAGCTGAATTTTGCCATATGAACAATAACAATACTCACCTCATTTAGACTTCAGTTGAATTAAGCTGGATTAAAATCCAGCATGATTTTTGCCACAGTTTTTGTTAGGCTAACACTGAGTTTCTATCTTATTTTAGCAGTATGGAGATCAGTTTTGTTGGTCTAGAAGTTCCAACACTGAGGGATAGCAATCACCATAACTAAAAAAATAAGAACTGAACAAATGTTGCTTTTTAGTGCACATGATTATCAGAATAAAAAATCAGTGAGAACCTTGATCTTACTTCAGCTAAATTCGGAAGTGGTGATCAGACACATGCATAGGGGCCTATTCTAAGATGAATGTAAAGCCCTGGTTGCTGCACCAGCTTAATAACCTTCACCAGATCATATCTTCCTCCAAAATAATACTGGGGAAAAAACATAAATAAATATGTATTTTAACCCCTGAAGAAAGATTTACTGCAAATTTACTGCTCTATGTATAGTTAAGGAAAAAAATGTAAAGATATTCATAGAATGGAGGTAAAAATTATTTACTTTCCTAGGTTCAGGTTCATGCCCATTCCAGAAAACATAAGTCTGTATCACATCCAAACCAATATATTTCGCCTTCCGAATAAGATCTGGCCATATCTGATATACCCAAAAAAAGGGGGAAAAGAAAGCTTCATGCGACTCTTTTATGGAAAAGATATTTTCTGAAAAGTCTCATCAATCACAGATTCTTTAAAAAGATAATATTATGCATAAATTTAAAAAAGATTCTTATTTTTGAACGAAATATTTGTCATCAATCTACGGTTAAAAAATGGGCTCTAAAATAATATATTGTCTTACTGCACTTCACTGGATGGGAATAAATAGATATTGTACTGGACAGACTCGACTATATCGAACAGGACTCTACAATATATAGAATAAAAACACCTTATTTACCAGGAGAACGAAAAACAAAAGAAACAATAATATACATTTGTAATAAATATACCTTCAGGGTACTTCTTGGATAGTGGATGGAACCAGAGATGAGAATTCTCCTCTGTCCATTCACAGAAATGGAACAATAGAACAAACTTGGTTTCTCCCTTGCTCACTAATTGCTTTTTGAAAAATCTGTTCACTATCTGCAGTTTCGATGAATCTATCAATTGTTTAGGGGAAAACATTTGAGCAATGAGAACATACACGTCATTCTAAATTATTAGAAATTAAAATGCGGCTGCATGTTTTACCTCTTCATCAGCTTGGCTTCCAGTCACTGAAGCCACATGAAAAAAGAAACAGTTAAAATTGAATAGAATGAAAGAAAGCTATCGCACAGAGTTGTACAAGTTAATTTCGTACTATAAGGTTTAAAACCTGTGAATACACACCTCTCTACAACTTCGCGATACTCCTAATGGATGTTTTTTCTTAAAGCCTACAATAAAAATTATTAAGCGATACTGGGAAATGGAAAGAAGAATTGAAAGAAATTGAAACCTCTCCATTATATGGTGCATCTAATTTACCTGGAACTTAGACATCTTGTCTTTGAACTTCTTCCTCGAGGCCCTAGATTCAAATGTAATGACTTCCTTCACATCATATACACCTACATAATACATGCCTTTAATTTAAGTCTTGAAAGAGATTTAAATCAACAAAAGAGACTGGCAATCACATTAAGTGATTTCCTTGAATTTTAATCTTAATCAGTTTCACAATTGTCATACTTTCTTGTGCACTATTAATCAACAACATACCAAAATATGAACACAAATATTTGATGTGACCTTAATAGTAAGGTTCCACAAATAATTTGTGAATAAAAGCAAGGATAGATAATTTCATCAAACACATAATTTTCCCTTACTGGCACATCAAGTGTGTTATATCCCTCAATACTCAAGCCACGTATGACCATCGTCTTTATAGTCTAGAACATAATTTGCTTCACCTCTGAGTAATGCCACTTGAAGTTAAAACATTTAAATCAATATTTCTCAGCTCAAAAATGGGAAAAAAATAAATTTCCACCACATGTTATATGATCAAACGAACCCAAACCTATTTAAATACAATCAATTCCCATTCAAATTCACATAATTGCCAAAATTCCTTAAAAATTATTTCATTATTCATGCAATTCATAATCATTTTGAACACAGAAAATCCAATATGTAAAAGTTTAATATACTAACATCTGCTGAGAACTGCAAATCATTACTGGTGCTTGCCACCGGCTTAAATTCAACCTGAGCAAGAAGACACATTATGATGAACCTGGAAAAGAATAAATGCTACTTGACATTGTTTCTTGCTAGTAACATATGACTTTGATCTGCATCTTTTTCCAATCTCCTGGAGCATATCAATAGACAACGAAGGCAACACATTCATTTTTTCACTTTCAGGTTTAAGCACTTTATTATTGGGGGAGACTTGGTTTTGAGAAACACCAAACTCTACCAACAAGAGAAACCAAGATCACATTTAGAAGCCTCCAAAATCGTTAGACATTACAAGGAATAATTTTCATTAATCACCTTTTCATCTATCGATTTTTCCCTATTTCTCAAAAAAGTTGAGGGCAGAAGTTGGTGGTTAGATCCATTTTGACAAGAACATTTACATCTATTGAGTTTTTTACTGAACCTTGCACAAAAATATTTATAACTTTCGTAATATTTCACCCTCACCCTCAATGGATAGATGGCTATGCAAACTTTAAAGAATATTTTATGTTCGATGTCTGTCCATGTAATATGACAAAATATAGAAAATGAAGCTGTTTTTAGATCAGTCAAAGATATCAGGAAATTGATGTTAATATGTCAGTTAAACAAATGCAACGATAGGAAAACGATAAGCCATGGAAAAGAATTTTCAAGGTTTTGAGAATATGTTGAATATGAAGTTACAAAACCATGTCGAATATGTTGATGGCTTCTGACCATGACCTTCTTTACTAAATTGCTTTGTCACTTTCTCATGAAGAACTGCAACATCAGAATGAACTTCGGGGGGGGGGGACAATTTTTATCTTGAGGATGTTATCCATGCACAACTGAAGCACCTTTAGTGATGATTTCATCATCACCTTCAGTTTGGTTTTGAGAAACACCAAACTCTACCAAAAAGAGAAACCAATATCACATTTAGAAGCCTCCAAAATCGTCAGACATTACAAGGAATAATTTTCATTAATCACCTTTTCATCTATCGGTTTTTTCCCCATTTCTCAAAAAAGTCGAGGGCAGAAATTGGTGGTCAGATCCATTTTGACAAGAACCTTTTCATCTATTGAGTTTTTTATTGAACCTTGCACAAGAATATTCATAACTTACGTAATATTTCACCTTCATCCTCAATGGATAGATGGCAGAAAGATCATTATGCAAACTTTAAAGAATGTTTTTTGTTCGATGTCTGTCCATGTAATATGACAAAACATAGAACATGAAGCTGTTTCTAGATCAGTCAAAGATCTCAGGAAATTGATGTTCATATGTCAGTTAAACAAATGCAATGATAGGAATACGATAAGCCATGGAAAAGAATTTTCAAGGTTTTGAGAATTTGTTGAATAGGAACTTACAAAAGCATGTCGAATGTGTTGATGGCTTCTGACCATGACCTTCTTTACTAAATTGCTTTGTCACTTTCTCATGAAGAACTGCAACATCAGAATGAACTTCGGGGGGACAATTTTCATCTTGAGGAGGTTCTCCGTGCACAATTGAAGCACCTTCAGTGATGATTTCATCATTACCATTTTGATCTACAAAGCATAATTTTATTTTATTTTTAATTAATCCAGAAGGTTTTCCCATCTCAAATTCAATAACATTTCTATTATTCAACCATAGAGGAGAACACAATAGCGTACTGAATCCATCATAAACACCACAAAAAGAACTACTTTACAAGTTCCAAAACCATTTTCAGCTTAGTCTTTATTGTGCGAATGTAACCCAGAAAACCCACAAATCATAAAATGATTCAAGTTTGATAATAATCTGCGGACATTTGTGTTACTTGTTCACATTGCAGGGTTTTCACAACACAAGCGATCTATATTTCCTTTCTTTTGTGCATACAACATCTGTGGCTCCTTACATTCTTTAACTTATGGACACAAGTAATGTAAAAAAGGAAATTGGCAAAACCATATTATGGTTAAAGAAGGCTAAAAGTAAGATAAATTACCCGCTGGTGGAATTTGCTGCTCCTCCAATTCCACCATTATTTTAGATCTTGCTAAAGTTTCGCGAAACCTCCAAATTGTAACAGCTTGTTATTATCCCTCTGAAAAAAAAAATTATCTCACAATCAAATAAGCCAACATATAATTAGTAGGAAAAATGCAGGACTGTCAAAAGAAAATATCAAAACAATAGTTTGATGTGTATGGCAATCTGGGAGGCCGTATTTATAGGCTTGGAAGTAGTTCCAACTCCAACATATTTTGTGATGATAAAATTTATTAAAGTAGCATACTGCAATCAAAATAATCAGAAAATGCATCATTAAAATTTGTTGGAAAGTAAAAAAAAATTGAGCGATTATGAATAGCTATACTTCATTTCCCTACACTTCTGATTACATTAAGAGAATAATATACTACTCATAAGCCCATAATGTTCACACAAAAATCAAAATGAGCTCAAGAAAACAAACTGATGACGAAATGGAGTGAACTTAATCGATTTTTCTCCAATTTTGCGTATACTAATGACGATGGCTTTTGAAACCACTTTGTCTATAAAATATACTAAAAGCTAAAAAAAGAGAAGAAATGGTGAATCAAGCAAAACCTACTAATAAGAATTCGATCATTTTTCCCTTTTCCAAAATTATAGGCATCAAAAGGGCTCTTGTACTTAATTTCAGCAATTTCAGCAAGATATACCCTGAGAGAAGCTTAATAAATGTACGGTTTCGACCCAATTCCATTTAGTTTAGATAATTATTACCTCAAATCATGCATACAGTCCAAGGGCTCTAGTTCAGGCTGAAGAAGATGAAGGTGGGTACTCTGTACAATTGTCGAACAAAAAGAACAAAACAAAAAATCAAAAATTAGTCAGTATACTTGAACGAACTTGAAGAAATAAACAGTCGAAGAAAAAATCATAGGTATGAGAATTCTGGTTGCTGGAAATCTTGTAGCACTGTGTCTCCGTGCGCAACGGAGGCTAGGGTTATGGTAATACAAGAATGAAGTGCTTGAGTTTCAATCAAAATCAAGGACATAGCAATTCTATAACGGTGATTTCTATGTTTTCTTCTCTTTCTAATGAAATAACACAAATGAGACGTGTCTAAAGTAAACCGAAAATATTCCATTATGCAACAACAAGACCAATTGAAAGACTAATCATACTTTCAATCTCAATTGCTGCCATTAATTTAACAAAATGAAAGCCAAGAACAGAGGAAAAACAAAATAAAGAAAATTCTTTCCGATTTCTTTAAAGAAATCTAAAATTAGGTTGATGCAGTTTCATTTACATACTAAAAATTAGACACACACAACATCCCCTGAATGAAAAGAAAGACGGGTATTTGGCTGCCAAATTGAAGAAGACAACATAGTCATCAACTGCCAAACACTTTATTATTCAATCAAATCTTGCCAATACCAAGCAATTGATTACATTAAGCAGACTAACATTAGCGGGACAGGAACATTCTTATCTAATGCTAAATTATCATAAATTTGTATGAAGTAGGACTTCTCTATCAAAATTTTCCCCTCTTGTGTAATCAACATCCGTTCTGTCCAGCTTCGGAGAAGGGTATGATGGCGCTTATCAAAATTCCCAGAATAGATACAATCAACAAGAGTAAAGAGAAGTTTTTACAGAGATAAAGAAATAATAGCACGTACCTGCGCCGGAATGAAGTGGGTAGCCAGAATTTGTTGCCAAAACAGGGTTGAAGTTCGTCGTTCCCTATGGGATCTTATGGGTTTCTATTTCCAGGTAAGGGTTTGAGTTTGTTATAGCAGGATGGGAAATAGCGTGAAAAAGGTAATCAAATTCTGAACTATGAAATAAAGAAATGGATGTGATAACCTTTACCAAAATTCCTAGAATAAGTAAATAGAAAGAGTTTTTACAGAGATAGAGAAGAATAGTAGGCAGCAGCGCCGGAATGAAGTCGGACGCCAGAAAGTTTGAAGGTGTTGCCACGATTTCCACTATGGGGAGGGTAATGGATCAGAGAAGCACGAGCTCCGCATTATGCGGAGCAGTTTCCTTACTGCTCCGCATAATACGGAGTACGAGCTCCGTATTTTTGCGGAGCATCAACTCCGTGTGCGGAGCATTGCTCCGGACAATTAGGAGCAAATGCTCCTTGTGCGGAGCATTGCTCCGCATAGTCTAGACCAAATGTCCGCAATTTTTTTTTTTAAAATAATCTATCAAAAATCATGATTTTTATACGGAATTTATCTAAATCAAAAGCAAAAACACATAATCAGTAAGCAAATCCAGATGCTCAAAGTTAACCCATATATTTCATCTACAAAATCACAATAATCTCCAAAAATTTACACTTCAGATTGAATTATCAGTAATCAGTAAGCAAAATTTCAAAGAAAAGATTCAAATTAATCAAGAAGACCCGTCACAAATAAAATTCAAAATTGTAAGGAAGATTGCGAAATAGATACTCACATTTGACGGGCTGGACGATGCATGAACTGAAGGTTTGTCTCCGACGATAGAGGAAATTTGCGGGTGCGGCGATGTGGGTGTCAATTCTGTGAATTTTAGGAATTAATTGATGGATTTTGCAGAGGAAATAGGAAAATAGTCAGCAGTAGGTGAGGCGGTTTAAATTTGTGTTAGAATTAAACGACGTCGTTTTGGTTGACGATGACGTCAGAAAACTGCCTCTTTTAGTTGTGTTAGGATAAAGAGGTAGGTATAATTTCCTCGTACATTTATACATTTACTTTTATCTGCTAGGCATTTCTAGAAAGGTGGCTCTATTAAAGAACTGAAAACCTATTTTAACTTCCTTCAATACAGTTATCATTTATAGATTGGAAAGGGTATCGTTGAAATTATGTAAATATACATCGAATAAAATCGTCCATGGAAATCACGTCCTCTACTTTAATTTTTTTCATAATTTCAATGGTTCTTGTTATCTCTTTCCATTTTCTCTAGAGGTGGCAAGGGCCGAGCCAACTCGCATGAGCCGAGCTCGGCTCGTCCCATTTTGGGTGAATTCGGCTCGTGCCCGGAGCTCGCCCAAAATGGGTACTCGACTTGGGCTTGACAAGTTTTTTTTTTAAATTTTTTATAGGATATTAGCCTTTTTGGAAAAAAATAAATAAATAGGGCAAGTTCACGAGCCACTCGTAAAAAAACGAGTCGAGCCTGCTCGGCTCGTTTGCCATCTCTAATTTTCTCCATTAGTTTGTGCATTTCCTGAATGTTAGCTACAATTTCAGTAATATAATTCATGTCAAGGGAATTTTTTTTGGCTTGAACATCTACTCGAGTCATGCTTGAACACCAGCCTTCCCTCACCTTGCTCCCAAATCATAACAGGTGAAGAAAATGAGTCTTCTTGTGAACTATGAATTGGCGATTTGAATTCAAATCAATATCGTTAGTTAGTGTGAGAAGAGAGACAATTGTCAATTGTGCTTGTTAGTCTTCTTCTGAGATGGAGAACTTTTACTGTTGTTAGAGAAATAATAATAGTGATGGAAAAAATTAAGACGATACCATATAAGTATAATGGATAACAAAGAGTTTAGGTTGTGCCGATCTAATGTCTCCGCATTTTCTTACCCTCGTGGGATGTAGGTTGTTTAATTCGGGAGGGCTACGAGTCAAAAATACTATTTACTTGGATTATTTTGAAATATAATGTAAAAATTTAAGTATACATTGTTTTTCAAAATCTTTGATAAATTTATTTTTGGGTTAATTGGTATAATTTTTATTCGACACTATAAAAAAAATTATTGTATTATATGGCTTAATAATTCCTTAAACACTCGTAAGGAAATGCTGATTATGTCTTTAGTTGGATTAGGACTGTCTGTCTGGTTGATTTTGTAGAATAAACATCATCGGACGTGATGTTCATACCAGTTTTATTAATCTTTTTTCTTGATTGTTTATTACGTACATTCAAGTTTGGATCGTTTGGTGCATTTTATATTTGTTCTTGATTACGATCAAATAACTATTTACACCGCAAAGACATTAACTAAATACACTTAGCAAACTACTGCAATTTCGTTAGAAGCTATGCTATATTCAAATATTCTAAACTTGTTCAACAAATTTCTTGGTTCTATCCTTCCACGTGTAAATTCATCCTAGGCACACACGATACTCCTAATGTTGCGCAAACTTTGCGACTGAAAGCACTAAACCTGAGTGATGTGACCGATTTTGGCTTCATCCCCACATCCAGATCGAGATGCCCGCCAAAAAGAAAAAACAGCGATTCTATTCAGAATTCATCATTGCTTACCTAGTTAACATGTGTTGACAAGAACCATCCCATCATGGAACGATGTTTACCGAGTCAACATGTACATCAAAAGGTCCCCTAATCCCCAACCCACCCGGTCCCACAGCCACCCCCTACCGGTATAAATACAAACACATGCTGCGCAGTAACGGTGCTTGAGGGTCCCTCTGTTGGTGGGGTGGTTTCATTTTTTGTTATTTCAATTTCCTCTTTATGTTGAAACTTTCATTTACCGCTCCATGGCATGATTAAACATGTACAGCCAAAATCTTGACTACAATGGCGCCCCTAGAATCTCCTTCTCTAATGACTTTGTAGAGTCCAGTAGCCATATTCTCAATCTCAGAGGCAATTGATTACACAGGATAGGGCATACAGTGATGAACCAGTTGTTTCTTCTGACTTTGAATTCTCTGTGACAAATAATTCCATGATAAGCAACGCTGATGAAATATTCTTCAAGGGTGCCATTCAAAGAAAGTTGCAGCAAAACCACCACTCCCACAGATGAACTACAAAATGATAATTGTTGCGTTTTTTTTTATATCGCAAGTGTACGATATCGTAACAAACAGTATAGTGGACATTTGAGTCTGGATATCATTCTCACGAGAACTGTACTTCCGAACTTAATCAAAATTTTCTAACTCTTATTTGATAAAAACAAATAAATAAATATGATGGCTGTGATTATTTTTCCTAATTGCTATTAACTAATTGAAAATATAAAAAAATTGCAAATAATAGTTGATTGAAGATTCAAATATGTGATAAATATTAGAGTATAACAATTTCATCTATTGATCACCTTAATTCTCAATTTAAGATTCATAACTCAATGTAGTATTCGGTCGAATTCTTCTATTGTATTCAATTTACCCCTCTTGAGTTCTCATTGAACTTATCTGACTAATTCAATTCTATATCTCTATGTGAATCAACCTTAGTTAAACGAAACATTAGTTCTAAGAATTCATATTCTGACTGTAATAATTAGTATATGTATCTCCACACGTTATACTAATTTATCGAATTTTATTATATGGTCTAAATCTCAAACTTACCTCTCGATTCTTAAGAAACACACATAATCATCAAACCTCTCGATTCTTAAGAAACACACATAATCATCAAATTAGTGATCAATTAATTCAATCCATTAAATTCATAGTTAAACCACTACATATAACAATAAATTACAGAAATCTCCCGGGGCACATCCCAACTGGCAAATGAATGTGCTCTTAGTTGCTAGTAGTTCAGAGATCGCGGATTCGATTTTTGGGGCTCTTGGAAGGCATACTTTCTCCTGGAAGGCATGATTTATCCTGAAAGGAAGGAGTTCTCCTAGAAGGCAAGATGCAACATATGTTGACTCGTTCGGTACTTTGGCAGATCAGTGGGGGGTTCTTGGGCCCTGACCAGTTTGGGACACATCCCGCGATTTACCGGTCTGCGTCTTAAAGGTTCAAGGCGTAGACTCCAGGATTAATCGTCGAAAGTGGACAATTGGGTATCAAGAAAAAATTACAGAAATCTCGAATAGAAAAATATATGATCACAAGTCGACTACATTATTTGCCCTAATATGAAAGTTAGTTATTCATAATGTAAAAATAAAAATACGCAAAAGTGGAGCAACATAATAAAAAATTGACTAAATGTGAGATTTATATTTCTACTCTCCTTTCTTCCTCCTCTCTCTACATGTATATATATTTCTGACGGCAACCTCTATCGGTGTGTATACAGCCACCAATCTGCCTTTTTAATTGTTCCAACCGCCCAATTGCTCCTTCCTTCAAGCTGTGCGTGTGTATATTTCTCTCCTCTGACGTCGTCCAGTTTTTTCCTCATTTCCTGTCCTTGTGTATGCATGTATATATAACTCCCTTTTGCAACCACAAACTTTGACTTTAAGGAAAAACTCCCCTTTTTTTCTTTTCTTTCTTTACGCCGGCAGGCGGCAGCCTCTTTCTTTTCTCTCTTTATTTTTCCTCTTTTTTATCTCTCTTCCCAGCCACTCTTTTTGACTTCTCAGCCTCTTTCTTTTCTCTCTCTCTTTTTTTCCCTTCCCTTTCTCTCTTCCTAGCTGTTGTTTTCCTCCCCTCTCTCGTCTCCTTCGATCTCTTTTCCGTCTTATTTGACTTCCCCCAAAGAACCTCTTCATCTATCTCCCCCAGGGTCAACTATGAAATTTTGAATATCCGGTGCAATATTTTAAACGGTTTTGCTATAGGTACATCAAGATATACATAAGGGTGTACACCCCTCTCACATGGGGGTGGGGTCCGTTCGAATAAAAAAATATTTTATACAAATGGGCCCCACTCCCATGTGAGTGGGGTGTACACCATTATGTACAATTCTTGATGTACAAATAGCATTTTTCTATTTTAAAATAGTGTCCCTTTCATGAAATTAAAAAAAATATATTTCAATAATATTATATGAATCTAAAATTATGATATTTAAATATTTTTTATTTTTTTAAATGTCATAAATAAGAAAAGTACAAATAAAGTTCAAAAATACCTTCCAAATTTTATCAAAATTCATGTTATCAATAAATAACCATCGAAACCCCTAAACTTTGTAATTCGTGTGAGAAAACCTTGAAATAAAAAATATTAAATATCACGTGTAAACTTTGAAATACAACAAATCGTGTAAAAATAATTCTTTTCGTATTTCTAGAAGCAAACTATCTAATTAAACTTCTAACAAATCTTGTTCAATATATATCAAAACTAGGCAATTCAATCGTTCTTATAGCATGACTGATTTTAAATAAGATTTTAATAATTTCAATTTTGAAAAATCTCTTTCGACAGATGCAACAATGACATTAATTGTCATTAATATTCTATAAACAATAAATGTATTCGAAAAACAATCTAATCTTTTCGAATAAATCAATATATCAAAAGATGTCTTTGATTAATATATCAAAAACTATTTTTAACTTTTGAAGCAAATCTTTGTCATCAAGATCACAAAATTTTACATGTCTTAGAAAAATGTCAAGATGATCACAACATTCTTTCAAATCAGCATTATCCAATGTGTTGTCAAAAGAAAATAGAAATCTAGTTTTTTTTTTCATATGAATTGAATTGATCGAACCGTCGATCAAGTGATATAATTGCTTGATCTACTATAAAAGAAATAATTAGTTATGAAAGAATTTTCAAATGATTGTGCGCTGTTTACAATGACATTTTCATCAAAGAGTTTCTTCTTACGAATTATACATTTTCATTTTCCTTGACATTATTTAAAGTATGATACTATTTAAGAAAATTATAACTAATCAATTACATTATTCTTAGTTTTAGTATCTTAAACAATTGTATATCGTGCCAAATCAAATGCATACAATTAATAAAGAAATAATTCACAAATGAAAATAGATAAACACAACACACTGTAATTAGCTATGAAGGAGCCTAAACCATTTGAATCATTTCCCCTGCTTTAATAAAAATGTCAAGATATGTTTTGTAATTCGGAATAAGAAATACAATAATATTAAATAAAAATCATCATTTGTCTATCTTTTAATTGTGCCCTTTAATATAACATAATAATAAAAATTTTAAATTTTAAATTTCAAAATTTCAAAATATTTTAAATATATAATTATACATATATATATACACAAATAAAAAAGAATTTGGTGTCCCTACACTAATAAGGCATGTGCACTCGCTCAACTCTCATACTCTTATGGCCGCCTCTATATCTCCCCTATCCGTGTGTATGCATTTAGATTTGTATAAATTTCAGCCACAATGAGGTTCAATTAAAATTTCCAATACAAGTCCATAGACCCATTTAACTCGAATACATTTAATGCATTATTTCTCTCCAAGGTTTCATCTTTAAATTTTGTCATTTTTTGCCACATTTTACATTTTTTTCTTCAATTCTTCATCGAATATAAAGTTTTACCTAAAAAATACAATATAACAAAAAATATATAGAATTTTATCCAAAAGACAATAAAATATCATAATTTAAGACTTCGAATAAGTGTAGAAACTACATTTATCAATAATAATGATTGTAATTTTTCACATAGGGCTCCCAAGAATCCCACTAGGTGGAAAAGTAAGAAAGTCTCATTTTGGGTCCAAGAAATCTGTAGAAAAGAGGCCAGTGCTTGATCACGAGGAAGTTCAATGCAGCAAGAATTCACATGTTTGTACAGATTAATTATTTCTCCCATAATTGTCTACTGCACTATTCAATTTTGTGGTTTTGTTGACTACTTCTTACCAAACATGTGCACGACAGTTTTATTTACAGATTTTGTGTAATATGCAGGAATCTGTTGAATGATGGGAAGGTCAAGTTCCAACAATTGGAGATGCATAGTTAATGACATTGCTGATGAGTAATAATAACTTTGTGGAGGAAACGAACTGACTTTTTTTCTTAGATGAGGTTTAGGAGAATTCTGTGAAACGCTGATTGTATTAATTGAGTTGGTTTAACTTTGAGATCCATGAAAGATAAGGTAAGAAATGCTAAGTAGGGAGTGGGAGTGGCGGTGGTGGTGGGATGGTCAACCAGACAGCTAATACAACAGCTGTGCATGTGCATGACCTTGAAAAACACAAGATTGAATACTGACAAAGTGGTAATTGCCATGGGTTTTCTTACATGCATTTGGAGGAGTGCCAGTCGAGTAAATCCGTATGGGTATATAGTATATGTATGAAAGCCATGGCAAGGAGCTTCCCGGTCACATTTTTATATTAAGAATAAGTTTACTCTGGTGCCTCCCATGCATTCAAGAATTGAGAGGATGCCACTGTTTGAGATACTTTTGTTGACCTCAAAAAACAAGTGTGTAGAAAATACATCGCGCTGAAGTTATATAACTGTGTTGTTTATTTATCAATCTCGACTTTGCATGGAGACTTTCGGGAGAGTCTCAATCCCAGATATTTTATTTAATAGTTATCGAGTATTTTATATTAGTATTAGGCCACTCTAATATTCATTCGTACATAAAAGATAAATAGAATACAGTTTTCCGGGAGACATTCTAAGAGGTTTTCGTTCAATCTAGAGAACCATTAGGCATATACTCACATATTAGAGCTCGTTTTAAACCTTCAATGCAGAAGCCAACAAGTTGCACAACAATTTACATGGTTAATTCTTCCAATTGTTACAACTTCACTGATAAATTCTCTGTCATTATCCACAGAAGCGGCCATCATCTTTACTGTCTCAAAAGGGCAACTGAAGCTTTCGTTAAGGACAGCTCCATAATCTCCTTCAACCAATGTCCTTGAATTGTTCGTCTTGACCTCAAAGTACATGTAATTTATTGGCATGAGGTCATTTTGAAGTAGGAAGTTTTCAAGGGTTTCATCCATTGATAAGTGTCCCCTCCTTGAACGCTGTGAAAAATTGGTAGCCGTGAAAGTCTCGTCGAACTCAAGTTAAATATAGTCCTTGTCTATCCTCTATTTCTTAAAACTTATTTTCAGCTACATATTTCATGTGATCTATAACTTCTATCAACTTCTCAACTACAAATTTCATTTACTTTTATCATAAACTATGAAAATTTAATTCTTATCCAAACCAAACGTAATAATACTCTTACCTTTTAGTCTAGGGTCCGTTCGGTAGAGATTAAAATTAGATTAAAATTGAAAAACTAGTCGTTATTATTGACTTTTATTAGACGAGTAGGACCCAATAACGACCATATTTTCAATTTTAATTGAATTTTAATCCCTATTGAACGGGGCCTATGTAAATATGTTTTTTTTTTCTTGAGGTTTCCCTTTATTTTTGAAAATGCGTAGTATTCTTGTTTGGTACATATTCTTTAAAATTCTCTTTTCTTTCTATAATTAATTTTCAATCCCACATTTTCTCAGTTAAAAAAAAAAAAATCACTCGTGGACGCATAACTTTTTTTCCCCCTTTTAACCGTACATTCTCCTTGAAAATCACTTTTTGCGAAATTTATTCTTAAAATCTATATAAAATAGTCCTCTAGTTTCTTTTCTATGGAGAATTCCCCTTTCACCTACCACGTGCGTTTTTTCTCAAATCTCATTTTGAAGTAATTTTAGTTGTTTTCTAGTTGCAAAAATAGAAGCAAGCTTCTTTATTGTTACTATTAAGGACCTAGACACATTAATAGAAAATGTGAGAAATAAGTTTGAGAAAAGAAATAGAGAACAAATTTCTTTAAATTTCTTTAAACTGTCCACAACACGTCATTTTAATGGATTTTTAGTACAATTGACTATAAGACCAACATGTCATGTAAGGTCGAGGAACACAAGAGAATCTTCACAATATTCCGTGAATTATAATCTACGTGGATTTTCAGTCGACGTGACACTATTATCTAATAAATAGACGACGAAATCTAAATTGATCTCTGATGAATTTCATTTATATTCAAATATTTTCGGATATATGTCTTATTTTAAATATTAAAATAAAGATATATAAAATGGATTGGAAGAGAAAAAAATTGATATTCTAAAAGTAAAATCTGAATCAATTAAGCCCATTTTGCTATACATTAAAATTTTAATTCTCATTCTTGTACTCGTTTTCAACCACACATTCTTTAATAAAATAATATTTTTCATCACATCAATATCTTTTCCTTATTTTTCAATCACACATTCTCCATCAATCTACTATTCCA
>CM032634.1:12795834-12923280 GCA_019097785.1 Fraxinus excelsior | reverse complement strand
AGCTCGAGGCGTGTTACAAGGCTATGCTTTAGCCAAGTAGCTCAAGTCATGTTGGAGGAGCTCGAGGCGTGTTACGAGGCTGATGGTAGGCCAAGTAGCTCGAGTCATGTTGAAGGAGCTCGAGACGTGTTACAAGGCTATGCTTTAGCCAAGTAGCTCGAGTCATGTTGGAGGAGCTCGAGGCGTGTTACGAGGCTGATGGTAGGCCAAGTAGCTCGAGTCATGTTGGAGGAGCTCGAGGCGTGTTACGAGGCTGATGGTAGGCCAAGTAGCTCGAGTCCTGTTTGTTTGTAGCGGCAGGCTCGACCTCGACCACTGAATATTATTGTCACGAGAAATATTGAGTAGAGTAAGTATGGGTGCATTGCAAAATTTTGTAACATGTGGCATATGTCAGCAAGAGATATTATAATCGTATTGGAGGTGCGTGACAGAAGACATTTTCTTTGATGCTTGGATATCAGAATAGGTGCTAGTTACAACTATGGATCAAAATGTAAACATATGAGAATAAATTCGTTGACCAAATAGGTGTCTTTTCCTTGGACATGTCACTCATAACATCATTAAGTTAATATTATGATGCTTCGAAGGCGTTCTACATAACCTAGACAAAACAATAATTATAAAAGAGAGTGTAATATTGAAGTTATGCATTGCGTGTCTCTCTTCACCGGTCACTTGCCACTACAGAGTTATAACATCAATGGAAGATAGAATATATGTTAATTAAAAAATTAAAATGACATTTTTTAAGTCAAATATAGACATGCATATAAAACACATATTCAAAGGATGCAATATTTCAAATATATGCATTTTAAGAGTGATACCGTGCTTCTCCATCGATCTTGGGGGTTGACCTAAGCCCTGTTCTTAAGTAACACCTTGGTTTGGCCGGATAGCACTGGAATTGATAGATTCCAGATTCTGGTCACGTGATTTCGCCTCAGAGGCTCCCCGAAGCATTTTAGATCCATATTGATGGAGGATCAGCTGATCATCGTCTTTCCCAATTGGCAAGTTACCTGTCCTCTTATGACCTCCAATCGATGAGATGTTGGTTTAATTAACTAGGAAGACTTCGACAAAATCGTGATTTGGAGCACAAATATGTTCCTTGTGCGGATGAACCTAGGCGGTTTCGGTCTTCAATAAAGGCTTCCCCTTAGTAAATGTTTGTGCTATTGGTATAGTGAGGTTTTTAATAAAAGTTGGCCCAAAGCAAAACTAGAAGTTGAGACTACTAACGGAGGCCCAATAAATTTTGGAAATGACAAGGGGGCTGTAGCAAATAATAATTAGGGCTATGGGATTTGTAATCAAAATAGGCCACTAAATTGAGGCCCAAAACAATAAATTAGAACAGAGCCCAAATTAATAGGTATTCCCAAACTGAAAAGAATTACCCAGTAACCAAACATCCATTTTATGGTTCAGTCGACTTCAACTTCAGGTAGAGGATTCGACACGAGCAAAGAAGCTGATGGTGAGCGACTGGTGGAGTAAAGATGCAGCAGCGTTGGTATGTGCTTCTGGGTCAAGTTAGGGTTTTCTATGTAGGGACGGTGATGGCGGCGATTCTTGCAATTACGGTGGCAGCAGAAGTTTGTGGTGGAAGAGTCAGGTTTTGTGATAATGAACTGGGGTGATGGGTCGTTGATGCTCTGAGCCAATCCTTGACCCCGAGCCGTCATTCTCCTGAGTGGCATCAACCTTTTTCGGACTAGTCGCGAAGGCTATTATACATAGCCGGTCAGCCGAGCCGAGGGAGGAAATAAGCAAACCCACAGCTCGTTTCAGCATCTGAAGCTTGACACCGCTTATGTTCTTTCTAACATCAAGAACAGTAACCAAGTCAATATGCACACGTCGTGCCGGGTCCAGAACATGGGTCGGTGGCGACAGAGGCAGTGCATGGGCTTTAACCTTCGAAACGATAGCATACGTTCGGTGGGTTCTGGGTGGCCGAAAATTATTGGATTTTTTTTCTTTGATATGAGTGGCAGGTGTGAGTCGCGATGGTTGATGGATTCGGTCGACTAGATGCAGCCGGTAAGAATTGGGTCTCCGTCGGCGGTGGGCTTAGTTTGGTGTTGCGAATTGTGATTGGTGGTAGGGTGTAAGATGAAGCTGTAGCTTGGATTCAATAGAGGTTTGTGAGGGCGATTTGTTGTTGTGCAGCGGCGGAGATGGTGGTGATGCCGTAATGGCGGCGGCTTATGCTTGGATGTGGTGGTGCGCAGACGTTGGACGATTGGAGCAGCCATTAATGAATATGGAAGGGCTCATGGGTTTAATGGGCAAACTGTGTTTGTCATGTATTTGGGCCTAGCCGTGTTTAGTTAGGTAGGTTGAAGTAAGGCTGAGATTATATAGGAAGTTGGGTTGGGGGTTGCTGGGCAAGCCAGGTTAGGGTTAGTTGATTGGGTACAGTGTATAGTGAGATAGAATTGGGGGGAAATTTTTGTGGATTTGTGTGTTTGGGGCTTTTGGTAGCGTTTCCCACAGACGGCGCCAATGATGATGCCAAAATTCGTACGTGGGCCAACCGAGCCAAATGGAAAAGCTCCGCCAGATCCGATCTCCAATACCTGAAACAAAGGCGTCGAGGTGCGTCCTCGTCGCCCCTCCGATGCTTAAGTCAAATAGAGGAATTATGTGAAAAACTGTTTATTGAAATATTATGTAAAAACATACTTGAATAATGAGGCTAAGTTATATATTTATAGATGTTGGAAGGAGAGTCCTGAAAGAACTGAACTTCATGTAATTCTAGTTATTTTATGTGCTTGTATTGTGTTAGAGTAAAATTCGTAATGAACTAGGAGTTGGTACTTAAGTAGGACTAGTATTCCTAGGCCCGACCTCATAATCAACCCAGTTGGAGTGGGCCAAGATCGGGCCTAAAGTTCGGGTAAGGTAGGTCGAGCTCGAGTCTATCGATATTTTCCCGTATCAATTACTAAATCCTGATTTTGGATCTTGAATTTTGAAGATTTGCTCTTTTCATTCTTGAGTTACTTCTTGCTCCATAATCTTAATTGTCTCAATTCCTTCTTCTTGATTTTTAATTTTCTGTTCTTGATTGTGGGTTTTGAATCTTCCTCTTAAATATGTTCTTTCTTTTATTTTTGTTTTTATAGATGACACAAAGAATGAGAATTACACATGAATTGGAGATCATAACCTGATTTATATTTCCATATGTATTTGTGAACCTAGATGGGTTGCTCAATTGACCAGGTCTTAGGTTTGCTCCCCAATGGTCACCAGTTCGAGTCTCCTCAGAGCCACTGAGGTGAGTATCTGACCGTAAACTTTAGGGTCCCGTAGAATTAGTCGAGGTGTGCACAAGCTTACCCGAACATCCATGATTATAAAAAAAAAAATGTATTTGTGACATCATCAAATACAACTCTAATGGATTCAATTTTTACTCATATAATCAGGTTTATACTTTATTTAGATACTCAAAGCTTAATTACTTAATTCTTTATTAGATCACTTCAATTTTAAGCTTATTCTTAAGATAGTCTTTAATAAACACTTAATTATATATGTATGCCCACATGACAAATTAAAATCTAACAACCTCCCACTTGAGCCACATAAGTGTAGTTTCTACACTTATTCGAGACCATAAATGATGATATTTTACTGTTATTTGGATAAAATACTACCAACTTGTCTTATATTTCATTTTGTATATCAAAAGTTATGTTGAACCTCACGATGAAAATTTGAGAGTGTTAGGCATCAATTAGATGAGGAAAGAAGTCAAATGTATGAAATACATTCCAATTGGAAAAATGATATTCTACTATAATTGTATCCCTTCAAGTTATATTTTCAATTCACTTTGAATCACTTGAATCGAATATCGGAAGAGAAAGTTATAATAAACATACTGAGAACTGTTCAGTTGCAAGAAATTGGCGAGGCGCGTGCCCCAACCAAAAATGGGGTGCATGAGGACCAAAACAGCCAGACGCACGCCTATATGCCTAGGCGCGCACCCAGTACAAAAAGGAAAAATCATATTTTCCTTTTTTTTTGTTTTGATAACAATTCAATGCAATCGTTTTAACATTCTTTAAATACCAAACTCGACCAGAACGTGAGAGAGGGTCATTCAACCTAAATTTCATCATATCCTACATATTCTAGAGGCGAATAACAAGTTTATACATCAATTCAAGGCCAATCATACAAAAATTTTGAAAATTCATAGCGCAATTTCAAGATTTGAGCAAAAAAACGTGAATTTCTTCTACTTCTTCCATCTTTCTTATTTTAGGGTGATATTTTTCCAATTATTCTTGTGTAATTTAATTATAAGACTGTTAGGCTAATTTTTTCATTGTATTGGATGAATGATGAACCCTATTTTTTTTTTAAATTTAAGACAATTAGTTTAGTATTTCTTAATTTTTCTTGATTAGTTTTGCATTCTCATTGAACTATTTGATTGCTTGATCACCAATTAGATAGTAAGTTGTTTGTTGTAATATAGGAATCTCACAATAAGTCTAGAAAGCGGCAAAATCAACACATTGACTATAGCTATTAGGAATAATATCTATGGCATGTGCAATCATGTGAATCAATGCATGTTTTTCATATGAATTCAGACTAGGAATATGATCGGGTCGTGTTAAACATAAGTTTAATATATCTTGGAAAAGAATATTGAATAATAGTGGATTATGGATTGTCTTGAATGCATGAATTTACTAGATTATGAATTAAGAATTAAATTAAATGACAATAGGGGGATTCACAATTCCAATACAAACATTTACATATTAAATAAACACTTTATTTGTTTTGTTAGTTTAGAATTGATATAGCAAACATATAAACCATCTTTTGTGATATAACCACATTTCAAATTTAATAGTAGCTATTGAACTATAGATTAGACCTTATTCCTCATGGGAATGATACTCTTAACTCACAAATCTTATTATTTGTACAATGATCCCGCACGCTTGCAGATTTGGGTTGAACAAATTTTTGGCGCCGCTGCCGGGGAATAACAGATTTAATTGTAGTTTATTAGTTTATATTAAGTTCAATTTTTTTCTGTTTCTTTTCTTTCTTTCTTTTTTGTTTAGTTCTTTTTAGGCTTTAATTAAAATACATGATATCTTTTTATTTCACTCTTACCATGTTTCCACCGGTTTATGCAAGCCCCTGACGAGGTTGATATAGCTCAAATAAATCACGAAATCTAAAGGACGTTCAGAAATTGCAGAAGAGAACAACTTCAGGCAAGGAGAATGGCTGATAATCAGAATCAACCACAGAATCAGGTTCAAGTTCAAGTTAAACTATCGCAGTAGCTAAATCAACAGAGAGCCATCTAGAATGAAACTCCCATTTTTGTTGGGGATTATGTAAATCTAATCCTTGCACAAGTGCAACCCGCCGTAGTTTGTCTTCCCTTCGAACAACCTAACTTTCACCTCAGACTGGATGTCATTAATCTTTATCCAAAATCATCAAGACATTGGGAGATCCTAAGGCAGCCTATGTTATCCTTCAACTCACGGACAAATCGATGAAACACCTATACGGAATAGTCGAAAACATGTATATTAAGGCAGGAGAGTTTATTTTTCCAGCTAACTTCATCATTCTGGACATAGACGAGGCATATCAGATGATAATACACTTGGGAAGGCCATACTTGTCTACAAGCTCAGCTTTGCTGAATTTTGATACTAATGAGATAGTCTAGATGGTGGAAAATAAGTATTAGAGTTTCACCATGGAAAATTCAATCAAGCAATCCTCCCATTTTGAGGATTGCCAACGAGTGGATCATTAGAAGAGCTACAAAGGTAAGCCAGACGCGGGAGGAATTATTGGTAGAGTCAATAATGAAAACATGATTGTTTGGAGAGTCAATGATGAACCGAAAAAGTGCAACCAGTGTCTAAAATGTAGGACTGAAAATTCTATTTTCAAGCCACCATGAAGAGCCTAAAATTAAGAGGAGTCGAGCTAAAGACTTTAAAAAGGCACTTGTTAGGAGGCAACCCAACACCTCTATCCCTTTAATTTATTATGCTTTTTAGATTTAGAATAGTTTAAGATAATTTTGATTAGTTTTTATTCAATTTTAGGGATTCATCATATACATCCCGTTTCTCCTTATGTTCTTTATATGTTAGTGGTTTATTAGATGTTAGAGTTAAGTAATACTTGTTCCAGTTATTTGATCTTAATATTTTATTTGTCTGTATTGTGCAGAAATATGATGTCTTTGAACACTTAAATCAACCAAGACCAAGGAGCTAACGAGAGCAATATGAAGTTAGCCATTGGATTACAAGACATATCATATAAGTCTTTTTCTTCATTTTCTTCCCCCCACTTTATATACGAAATTAGAATTTAAGACATTCAAGGACAATGTTTGTTTAAGTTTTGGGGTGAAAAACATGATTTTTGAGAAATTGCATTTTCTTCTCATTCCATGGGTTTTGCACCCAATCTTTGTGAGACAATGCCATTTGAATTGAAATTTTTGAGAAATCAATGTAGTTTTTCATTTGATAATTTTGAGTGCGAGTTCTTATGAAAGTTCTTCGTTTGATGAGGATATCTTCATAATAAATTCTAGTCTTTTTGATATATCTTGGCATGAAATGGAAATGAGAAGGGAAAATATTTTGAAGGCATTCTTCAAGGAAATAATATCTATGGATCCATGAAGTTTCAATTTCAAAGACAAGAATCTCAATGGGTTTGGTAAAGTAATGAAAAGATATTGACAGGTTGATGTCCGGTAATTTTCCAGATCCAATTTGAATGACTTTTTTTTTTTTTTTTGTAATTTGAGAGTTCGTTTTTTTAGAGATATAAAACCATATCTCTCAATTTTTTCTCTCAACTTTGTTTTGCAGAAATTCTCTGATTAAGAAATTTTGCAAGAAAGTTTGATTTACTTTGTATATAGAATCTCAAAATTAAAGCAAGTTATGATGTCCGCCATTTCGCCAAAATCTGTTTTGAAACAAGATTTTTTTTACATCTTTTTGTAAAATATCATTTGATGCTTTGTAATTTTTTTAAAAATTTTTTTTATTGATTAAATAGTCTTGAAATTTTGAAATGCACAAAAAAATTGCTAAATTTATTTTTTGATAGTGGAATTATTTTTTTGAGGGCTAGTCGAAACACCAGAATGGAATCTAACCACCAAAATGAGCATCTTCAGGGATTTTTAGAGCCCAGTTTCAATGTTCTATGCGACCACCACATGACTTACTACTATGTCGTCACATAGGTGTTTCTTAATACGAAAATTCTAGTTTCCGAATTTAAGTCAATGACCTATGGAAACAACTATAAATATGTGATTTGCAATCCTAGAACGGGTGAGAAAGCCTCAAAACTTAATTCTTCATTATTTTGCTCATATATTCATGAATTGTAACTAAATTTTTACACTTGGTTGAAGGAGATTGAAGTCTCGGAACCACATATTGTGAGATCTAAATTCTTTTTCTTAGTTTAATTCATGTTTTTTAGTATTAAATATTCTTCTGCACTTATTTCCATGATTGTTATATTTAATTGTTAGCAGACCTACTTATTTCCAGAAAACACACCAAATACCTTGGTTATGTCCCAAACACCTGTTTAAGAAATTTTGACTTTTGATGAGAGTTGTTGGCCTAATTAAATCCTAGAGATTGAAGCAATTAAACTTAATGGAGAATCCTTATTTATTGATCTATTGACTTGAAATTAGTGAGATTTATATAAACTAGAGATGTGAGGATATTATAAAGTTCAACATTAGTTCACATAATTGAAAATAGCGAAAAGAATACGTTTGTGGATGTATGAATCTTACGAGTGATGAAAGAATTTATTTAACAATCGAGGGTCGGAAATTGAAACAACTTTTGAATTCATAATGCTATGTTTAATTCTTCATACACACATCGATTTTACATTGGAGAAGTAGATTTTGATTTCTGTATTGTGATTTTGAAATTGTGCATAGATCTGATATTATGATTTCAATTATGAGAGAAAAAGTCAAGTTAGCTAGCTAATTTTTCTGTGCTTTACTTGATTGACTGGCCACCAATTAGGTAATTAACATTGTGTATTTGTATGTTGGGTTTTAGTTTTGTTTGAGGACAAACAAAGAATCAAGTTTGAGGGTTTGATAAGTGTAGTTTCTACACTTATTTGATTTTCTAAATGATGATATTTTACCGTTATTTGGATAAAATACTACCTAACTTGTGTTATATTTCATTTTGTAGGTAAAATTCAATGTTTGATGAAGAATTGGATAAATGAATGCAAAGTTAGCGGAAAAGGACTCAATTGTATCAAATACAAAGTTTAGGACTGAAATGAAAATACTCAAAAGTTACGTTGAATCTCACGATGAATATTTGAGAGTGTTAGGCATCAATTGGATAAGGAAAGAAGCCAGATGGATGAAATATAGTCCAACTACTATTACATATCAACTTCCAACCGAAAAAGTTATGCTTCGAATTTCTCAGCTTGAGACCCATTTTTGGTATAGAAAATGTTCGAATTGGAATAATGATATTTCTACAAAATTTTAGCCCTCCAAGTTATCTTTCCAATGTACTTTGAATCACCTCAATCATAGGAATGACACTCTTAACTCACAAATCTTATTAATTGTACACAATCTCGTACGCTTGCTTGTTCGAACATTAACTTATAAATGTGTATAACATTATGAGCTTTAACTCTTTCGCGATATTCCAAAAATATCACAAGAACAACCCCGATGTATTTGTATCATTAATACAAAAGAGGCATCACTAAAATTTTTCATTTCAAAACTACATAACAAAAATCTCTTAGTTTCCTGCATTAAGTTTTTTTTTGACATACACAATCACCAATTGAATTGAAATTTGTGATACCATTGATAGGAATTATACTTAAACCCATGGATGGATTTCTTTAATTTATAAACCATATGACATAATCTAAGATCAGAAAATGTGTCACAAGTGTCATAATTGTCCTAAAAGAGTCTTTCATAGAAATCGGAGAGAGTCTCTTTAATGTTAATACCTTTCTTTTGAGTAAAGTCATTTACAACAAGACGAGCCTTATGTCTCTTCACATCACTCTTCGATTCCTTCTTGATTTTAAATATTCATTTATAATCAATGGCCTTCATACTTTCAGGCAATGGGACGAGTTCCCAAACGTCATTATATTTCATGAACTTTATCTCTTTATTCATGACATCAATTGACTTTTGAAAATTATTCATTTGCATGTCTTGATAAAAATTGATTGATCATATCTTATTTCATCAATCCAATGTCATTCTTATTTTTTTGGAGAAAGACTATGAAATCGTCTGAAATTGTCTTTCTCCTTTTTAAAGTGGCTCTTCTTAATGTCATTTGATCTTGATGTTGTTAAGTTTGTTCTTCTGGAACAATATTTTATGATATGATCCAGAATAGGCAATCACTTTGTCGAGTTTTGGAGTCTAGATTGAAGAAGTTGACAAGTCAAGGCTCAAGTTTTGTGAAGGGCTTGGGAGTCGAAACGAGTTGGATTCAAGGTTTAAAAGATATTTGGAAAGAAAACGAGCAGCGTTGATGAAAACAGGCATAACTTTTATCTTGGTTGTCGGATTTTTGCCCATGAGTACATTTCAGAATGGCACAAAATTCTGCACAAGGCTACGTAAGCTCATGGTACTCTTGGGCTTGCGATTGCACATAAACATGTCGAGAACAATTTGGAAAGAATTTTAATTTTTCGTGAATTTTCTTATTTTGTTAGAATTTTAGTTTATGTAAGATTCTTGTAATCTTTAAGTGATATTTTCGTTTTTTCATATTTTCCTAGATTTAGTATAAATAAGGAAACTTTATTTCATTGTAACAGAAGAACCTTTTTGATATCGTGAATTAAATGAGATTTCTCTCTTTTTGTTCTTGATTGAACATATACCGAACTTATCAAATATTTTTATATTTGTGGCGTTCAACACTTAGAATTTATCAAAGGATTAAACACCGTTTGTGATGTTCGCAAATTGAGATTCGTTGATTTTTATAATCAAGAGGTCATTCAAACTTTATTTTTGTTTGGTTGCTTGGTTCAATAATTTGCGGGTCGAGATTTTACAGTATGTAACCTAAATTTAGACTTTCCCGACGTTTTCAATTAATTTCGCGATTTTCACACTGATCTCGTACCCGAGTTCACATCATTTGATATCAAAGTTTGGGGCTCCATATTCAGGTACTATCATTTTTGTTCTTTTGAGTCTTTTTTTTTGTTCTTCGTGTCCGTCGTAAATTTTGAGTCTTTAATCTAAAAAATCCCAAAAAAGAGTCAAGGTTGTTTTTAGAGCTAATCTAGCATCCAAATCAACTTTTGTTTGTTTCGTTGATATCGTAGTCAATTTTTGAGTTTACAAAAAAAATAAAATTGTTCATTAGTACTGTTCACGTTGTCACTATTCAAAAATTCTTTTACTTGATTTATTTGGGAAGTTGACGTTATCATATTATCTATCAAAAATCCAAAATCTATTTCTATTCATTCCAATCCAAAAATTGAAGAACCACTTTCTTGAATTTAAATATCACTCATCTAATTCTCCAGTTCTTTTCTTGAGAGACCTTGGAGGTATGAGAAGAAAATTATTTATGATATGAAGAGTAACACGTATAGGTTTCTTTAGGATGGGGTAAAAATCACACTGGTTGGGTTGACACTAAAACAATCTTTTGCAAACCGATGGAAGGTGAGAGGTGAGGCAGAACGGAAAAAACAAGAGAGGGAGATGACAACACCAGAGTTGAATGTAGGAGGAGTCTGAAATAGGGAAGTTGAGATGGAAGATGGTAGATTGAAAAATACAGTTGATATTGGGGAGAGTGGACCAATTAAAGAGGTGGAGCATGAGCAGGCTGGTATAAAAATTGTAGAGATAGTTCAGCAAGAGAGTGAGAAAATAATATAAGAATGTGTTGAGCAAATGATTGAAAATATTGTGGGGAATGAAGAACAGAGTTCCATTGTCAAGCATGATATGGTAGAGATAATGCATTATGAGTATGAGGACCCATATCTCATTGAGAGTAAAGCTGACAAATTCAACTGTGTTTTGCTTAATTTTTTTTTTCAGATTGATCATTGTACATGGGAGTTCATACAACATCTATGAGTGATTATGTTTGTGCAGCAATGCATCCATACCTACAAAATGGATGAGTACCGTGTATTGATCCTAAGACATGGAAGGAAATTTTTTTTATTTGATCCAGGTGGTACAGTGATGAGTTGGGTAGCAGGCTGGTTATCACCTACGCAATCACAAGGAACGGATTCAAGGACGAATCCTTTTCGAAGAGAAAAGGGATGATATGATCCGTGATTTTTGGAGTCCAAATTGAAGAAGTTAACAAGTCAAGATTCAAGTTTTGTGAAGGAATCGGGAGTCAAAACGAGTTGGATTCAAGGTTTGGAAGATATTGGGAAAGAAAACGATCAGCGTGGATGAAAACAAGCATAACTTTTAGCTCGATTGTCGGATTTTCGCCCATGAGTACATTTCAGAAATTGCAAGAAATTCTGCACAAGTATATGTGGGCTCATGGTACTTTTGGGCTTGTAATAGTACAGAAACATGTCGAAAATAATTTGGCTAGAATTTTAATTTTTCGTGAATTTCCTTATTTTGTTAGAATTTTAATTTAGGTAAGATTCTTGTAATCTTTAAGTGATATTTTCATTTTTTCATATTTTTCTAGGTTTAGTATAAATAGGAAACTTTATTTAATTGTAACAAAAGAACCTTTTTGACATTATGAATTAAATGAGATTTCTCTCTTTTTGTTCTTGATTAAACATGTACCGAACTTATCAAATATTGTTATATTTCTGGCGTTGAACCCTTAAAACTTATCAAATGATTAGACACCCTTTGTGACGTTCGCAAATCGGGGTTCGTTGGTTTTTATAATCAAGAGGTCATTCAAACTTTATTTTTATTTGGCTTGCTTGGTTCAATAATTTACGTGTCGAGATTCTACCGTCTGCAACTTGAATTTGGGCTTTCTCGACGTTTTCAATTAATTCCGCAATTTTCACGCTGATCTTGCTCCCGGGTTCTTGATGAGTGTGTTTGACACATGAAGTTTGTACCATTGGAGCCTCATTTGCTTGATTAATATGTTGATTATCGAACGAATTTAATGTGTTTGCTAGTGTTTTGGTTGAAGGAATAATGAAAGGATGAAAAAGAGTTTTTGAAGCAAAATAAATAAAGAAGGAAGCAGAAATTTGGCGCTCAAGCGCCCGGAAATAGCGCCCAAGCGCCGAAAAAACAAAATTGGACGGAATTCAGCAGCAGTGCAGCGCTCAAGCGCTGAGTGTAGCGCTCAAGCGCTACACAGGTAGCGCTCAAGCGCTACTCTGGTCCGTTCGCGGCGCTCAAGCGCTGAAACCTAGCGATCAAGCGTCGCGCCGCGAAGAAAATTAGGTTTTTTTGGGCTACGAAAAAGCCCACAAAAAGGACTCCAAATTGGCCAAGGATGTATGAGAAGTATAAGAGGCTAAGAGAGGCACGAAATTGGGGTTCGACACCTTGCAAAATAGAGAGAAACAACACAAGATAAACGTGGATTTGCGAGAAGACTTACATCAAGGATTCGAATCAAAATCAAGAATTGGAAGCGGAAGAAGATCTTGGTGCAAGAAATAATTCTTTTCCAACTTTTGTATCATTTAAATCCGGTGATGTATTCAACTTTTGTTATTTATTTCATTGCTTTGATTATGAGTAGCTAATTTATTTATTAGGGCGAACAATGTAATCTTTTGAAACCCTTAGTTATTTAATTCATGAATTTCTGAGTTTTATTCTTTATGTGTTGATTTTATTATGAGTGCAATGCTTTAAATTATCTGGCCAATAATTTGATGATCCATTGAGTTTCTTACGAGTCGAGAGGTGAGTTTGAAACTTAGAACGTGTAATAAAATCTGGTAACGAGGTATAACGTGTAGAGATACCTATACTAAGTGCTGCAGTCGTTATATGAATTCCTAGCGCCTTAATTCGTTTAACTAAGGAGAATTTGCATAGAGATATGGAATTGATTTAGTTAAATAGGCTCAATGAGAACTCGAGAGGGGTAAATTGAATACCGTAGGAGAATTCGACCGAACACTACATTAGGCTAGAATCTTGAATTGTTATAACTAAGGTGATCATTAGGTGAAATTGTTCTGCCCTAATACTTCTCGCATATTTGAATCTTTGATTTGTTTGTCTCCAATATTCTTTCATCAATTGTCATTCTTTCTAGGAATTTAGTTTTTCAAAAACATCCACATTCATCATAATCTGAATTTATAGTTTGTTTAATTTCATCAAATAGTAGTAGGAGAAATATATCCAATACTAAAGTATAGTCTTCGTGGGAACGATAATCCGGACTCTTAGGTCCACTATATTACTTGTTCGATATCGTACACTTGCGATATAAAAATACGCAACAAGTTTTTGGCGCCGTTGCCGGGGACTATTAACTTTTAGTTTGGATTTATTTTTTGTTTACTGTTGTTTGATTTGTTCACTCTCTTTTATTTATTCATTATTATCTCCTTTCTATTTCGGTGTGTTTAGTTTTTATTTTTTTCTTTACAGAAAACGGCGTTCATTGTATGCTCCGTACCCAAGGTGACGCACTTGAACCGTTTGACTCGGAGATAGAACGCACCTTTCGACAGAGACGCAAGGAACACAAACAAAAACAGCAACATCAAATGGCGGATGATCAGAACGTTCCAGTTCACATTCAGCCAATAGGACCAGCTGCGGCCAGAGCAGCTGCACCACCAAATCAGCCACAGGGTCCAAGGGAAATAAATGAAGGAGATTTACCCGTTGCCGTGTTCTTGACACCAGTTGCTTCACCTGCGCGGTCTAGTATTGTGTACCCAGATTTTGGAGTCAACAATTTTCAGATAAGGGCAGAATGGATAAATCCGATGAGCAACACTCTTCAATTCTATGGGTTGCCCCATGAGAATCCAAATACACACTTAGACAGATTTCTCCGAAACTACCAGAACTTCTATGCCCCGGGGGTCAATGAAGATGCCATCAAATTGCGGTTATTTCCTTACACACTTCGAGATGCCGCATTGGAGTGGTTAGATGCTGAACCTCATGCAAGTATAACAACTTGGGAAGATCTTACCAGAAAATTTTGCAACAAATTATTCCCACCTGCTAAAGTAGCCAAATTGAGGTTGGAGATCCAAACCTTCCAACAACATGATGGAGAGAGCTTTAACGATGCATGGAACAGATTCAAAGGGCTAATGCGAAGATGCCCAAATCATGGAATTCCAAATGGAGATCAGGTGCGGTACTTTTACTCAGGACTCTCACCAATGTCGAGAGCTCAGGTAGATTGTTCTGCGGGAGGATCAGTCATGGGAAAATTAGTACAAGAAGCACTGGATTTGTTTGAGCTCATTGCTACCTCGCACTCAATGTTTTCTTCAGAAAGAGTAGCACCACCTCGAGCACCTGGAGTGTATGAAGTGGATCACCCTACATCCACTAATGCCCAAATTGCAGCGTTGACAAAGCAGGTGGAACTGTTAGTGAAGGCACAGACAAGAGGAGCACATGCTGTAATAAGTAGTCCAACTTGCGAAAATTGTGGAGCTAATCATGCAACAGAGAGCTGTATGTACATGGGTTTTCCAGAGGAACATGTCAACTTCATTCAAAATGGATCCCGCAATTTTAACCCGTATTCTCAGACTTACAATCCAGGATGGAAACAACACCCAAATTTCAGATGGTCTGAAAATCAGTCAGGACAGGTTCCAAATAATACTTAGCAGGAGAAGAGACCAAGTTTGGGGGAGATGTTCAATCAATACATGCAAAAGACAGATAAGGTTTTCCAACAAATTGATACAAACTTTCAGAATCAACAGGCTTCGATAAAAAAATTGGAAACACAAATTGGTCAGATAGCTCAACAATTAGCAGAAAGACCCCAAGGGACATTGCCAGGGAACACAATGATAAATCCAAAGGAGCAAGTGCAAGCCATCACAACTAGAAGCGGGGTACAATTACCCGAAATACATGCGAAAAGACCGGATAGAAGAGAAAGGGAAATGGAAGTAGATGGAATAAAGGAGAAAGGGACAGCTGAAATACATGCTCATGCCGAAAGTGAAGAAAGAAGAGAAGCTGTTAGAACACCAAGCCCTGTCAAGGCTTATGTACCACCGATCCCTTTCCCTCAAAAGCTGCAAAAGAGGAAGCTGGACAAGCACTTTGCCAAGTTTGCTGAAATTTTCAAGAAACTCCACATCAACATACCGTTTGCCGATGCAATTGCACAGATGCCAAGTTATGCAAAGTTTCTAAAAGAGATCCTGGCCAACAAGAGAAAACTGGAAGAACATGAGACAGTGTGCTTGAATGAAGGATGCAGTGCCATACTCCTTAAAAAGCTACCTCCTAAACTCAAAGATCCAGGGAGTTTTACTATACCATGCACAATTGGGTCTAATTATTTTGAACATTCTTTATGTGATTTAGGTGCCAGTGTTAACTTGATGCCACTCTCTGTTTACAGGTCTCTTGGATTGGGAGAAGCTAAACCTACAACAATTTCTCTACAACTCGCTGATCGATCTATTAAAAGGCCAAAGGGAATTGTAGAAGATGTGTTGGTCAAGGTTGATAAATTTATTTTCCCAGCTGATTTTATCATTCTTGATATGGAGGAGGATTCCAATATTCCTCTTATCTTGGGGAGACCGTTCTTAGCTACGGGGCGAGCATTGATTGATGTTTATGATGGCAAAATGATCCTTCGCATGGACAATGAACAAATCATCTTCAACATGTTCAAAGCAATGAAACATCCACTGATTTCAGACACCTGCTGTCAGGTGGATGCACTTGACCAACTTGTGACAGATGTTTTCCATGAAACACATCCAGAGAATGAACATGAAGCAGACTATGCACAACTTGAGGGAGAAAAGTCAGAAGAAACAGAATGTGTGGTGAACTTGGCTGAACGATCAACTGCAATGAGACATTGGCAATATGAGTCTCTTGGATCCAATCCCACACCACCAGTACCATCAGTGGAGAAAGCACCCACCTTGGAGTTAAAACCCTTGCCATCACACCTCCGTTATGCATATTTGGGAGATGCCTCAACCTTGCCAGTGATATTACAACTGAGGAGGAAAATAAGCTATTGGGTGTACTTCGGGAACATAAAACTGCAATTGGATGGACAATAGCTGACATCAGGGGAATTAGCCCCACTCTTTGTATGCACAAAATTTTGATGGAGGATGAGTCCAAGCCATCAGTGGAGGGGCAGCGCAGATTGAACCCAAATTTAAAGGAAGTGGTAAGGAAAGAGGTATTAAAGTTACTTGATGCAGGAATTATCTACCCCATTTCAGATAGTTCTTGGGTCAGTCCGGTCCATGTGGTGCCTAAGAAGGGTGGAATTACAGTGGAAAAGAATGAGAACAATAAGCTTATTCCAACAAGATTAGTAACGGGGTGGAGGGTCTGTATAGATTACAGGAAACTAAATAATGCCACCAGAAAGGATCACTTTCCACTACCATTTATTGATCAGATGTTGGAGCGATTAGCAGGACATTCACATTATTGCTTTTTGGATGGTTATTCGAGATACAACCAGATAGCAATAGCCCCAGAAGACCAGGAGAAAACAACTTTCACATGCCCATACGGTACTTTCGCCTTCAGACGAATGCCCTTTGGTCTATGCAATGCACCTGCAACCTTTCAAAGGTGTATGATGGCAATATTCTCAGACATGGTTGAAAAGTACATTGAGGTATTTATGGATGACTTCTCAGTTTTTGGGGACTCGTTTGATAATTGTCTAGAGCATTTGGCACTTGTGTTACAAAGGTGTGAGGATAAACATTTGGTGCTTAACTGGGAAAAATGTCACTTCATGGTCAAGGAGGGGATTGTGTTGGGTCATCGAATTTCAACACAGGGTATCGAAGTTGACAAAGCAAAAATACAAGTGATTGAAAAGCTGCAGCCACCAACTTCAGTCAAGGGAATTCGGAGTTTTCTGGGTCATGCAGGGTTTTATAGAAGATTTATTCAAGATTTTTCAAAGATCACAAAGCCCTTATGTAACTTGTTGGAGAAGGACGTACCGTTTATCTTTTCCAAGGAGTGTTTGGTTGCTTTTAACACTCTAAAGGAGAAGTTAACTTCTGCACCGGTTATAGTAGCACCAGACTGGGAACTGCCATTTGAACTCATGTGTGATGCGAGTGATTTTGCTGTGGGAGCAGTGTTGGGGCAACGAAAGGGTAAAGTTTTGCATGTCATCTATTATGCCAGCAAAACATTGACAGACGCTCAAATCAACTATGCAACAACTGAAAAGGAATTGCTTGCAGTGGTGTTCGCATTTGACAAGTTCCGTTCATATCTGATAGGGTCCAAGGTGATTGTGTACACAGATCATTCAGCCTTGAAATACTTGTTTGAAAAAAAGGATGCTAAGCCCAGGCTAATTCGTTGGGTACTGTTATTACAAGAATTTGACATTGAAATTCGTGATAAAAAGGGGACAGAAAATCAGGTAGCAGACCATTTATCACGGCTGGAACGAGTTGAGGAGTTTGATGGCTTGGATATCAATGAAATCTTTCCTGATGAACAACTTCTGCAGGTGGAGAAAGCACCGTGGTATGCCGACATTGTAAATTATTTAGCAAGCGGGCATGTGGACCCTGAATTCACTTATCAACAGAAGAAGAAACTTCTCCATGAAGCAAAGTTTTATTATTGGGATGATCCACACTTGTACAGAAGAGGGGCTGATCAGATTATCAGAAGGTGTGTTCCAGAAGTTGAGATGAAACCAATACTGTCCAGAGTTCATGCCTCAGCATATGGAGGTCATTTCGGGCCAACAAAAACTGCAGCAAAGGTGCTTCAGTGCGGGTTCTATTGGCCGACACTATTTAAGGATTGCCACAGTTTCTGTAGATCTTGTGATAAATGTCAGCGAACAGGTAACATTTCTGCCCGACATGAGATGCCATTGAACAACATTCTGGAAGTAGAAATATTTGATGTTTGGGGTATCGATTTTATGGGGCCATTTCCATCGTCCTATAACAATCGATACATACTTGTGGCAGTGGACTATGTGTCCAAATGGGTGGAAGCGAAGGCGTTACCCACAAACGATGCAAAGGTAGTGGTGGGTTTTATACGTAAGAACATATTCAATCGCTATGGAGCACCAAGAGCCATAATCAGTGACGGGGGGACTCATTTCCGTAATCGACTATTTCAGACGGTTCTTGCAAAATATGGGGTCCAACATCGCATAGCCACACCTTATCACCCGCAGACTAGTGGACAGGTGGAAACCTCAAATAGGCAGTTGAAAAGGATCCTGGAGCTCACAGTGAATTCCTCACGAAAAGATTGGTCTAAAAAGCTGGATGATGCTTTATGGGCGTATCGCACTGCTTTTAAAACACCAATTGGTATGTCACCTTACAGAATAGTATTTGGGAAAGCATGCCACTTACCAGTTGAATTTGAGCATAAGGCTTACTGGGCATTGAAGCAGCTGAATATGGATCTTGAGAAGGCTGGAGAAACAAGGATCCTACAGCTTCATGAATTGGAGGAGTTTAGAAGGGAAGCGTATGAAAATGCCTCAATCTACAAAGAACGAACAAAGCAGTGGCATGAAAAAAACATCCAGCAACGCATTTTCAAGATCGGGGATCAAGTGCTCTTGTACAATTCCAAGCTCAAGCTATTCCCAGGAAAGTTGAAATCTCGATGGTCTGGCCCTTTCACGATATCCCAGGTGTTCCCCTATGGTACAGTTGAGTTGTACCACCCAACAAAGGGTAATTTCAAGGTCAATGGGCATCGCATCAAGCACTACGTTGAAGACTTCCCAACTGCTACAGAAACCATTGATCTAGCTGTACCAGAATAATCACAGGGCAAAGTCCAGCTAATGACTATAACGAAGCGCTCCTTGGGAGGCAACCCAAGCTCTATCCGTTTATTTATTTATGTTTATTTTATATCTTTTATTTATTTTCTTGTGGGATTCTTAATGATGCATATTTGTGTTTTTGGTAATTCTCGTTGAACTGTAGGAATTGTTCACAACTGGAGGGTACGAACAATTGTGACAGAACGGAGATGCACAATCCATCCAACCATGCTAAGGAGTATACATCTAAAGGGGCATTGTAAGGTACAATGCCACCTAAGAAACGTTCTAAAGCCGCCGCATCCTCTTCTTCCAGCTCCTTTGATCGGAGCACGTTCATTAGTGCCGAGGCCTCCGAACGTTATAACACTATGGTCGTGCACAAACCGTGTATTCCGGAGCGTGGTTTTGAGAATTACATGCGGGAACAAATTGCGCAACGACATTGGGAGACTTTTTCCATGCAACCACGCCCTGCCTTAATTCCTGTAGTTCGGGAATTCTATGCCAATGCTAAAGAACACAGGAACTTTCGGGCATTTGTACGGGGGAAATGGATACCATTTGATCGTACCTCAATCAATCAATTCTATAATCTCTCTGACATTGATGGGGATGACTATTCTCAGTTGCAACAAATGGGCGTTGACCCGGATGAGGTTATTGGACTGTTAGCACGGCCGGGAACTTCATGGAAGCGATCGGGTGATGATGTAATCAATTTCCCCGCGGCAGGTATGTCACCAGAATGTAAGGCTTGGCATCATTTTATCTCCGCCAAATTGCTGCCCAGTCGTAATCTGAGTGAGGTCACGAAGGAACGGGCCACCTTAAACTATGCAATTCAACGAGGGTTGTCTATTAATGTAGGGCAGATTATTCATAACAATATATTGCATACTCTGCGCGGGTCCACTACGGGTGGTTGTGGGCACCCATCTATGATCTATGAGTTATGTTTGAAAGGGGGGATTGTCACCCACCCATCTGAGGAGGTTATTCACCCGAGACCAGTAATTACACGAGATCGTGTGTGGAGATTCTTCAGTCGGACAGAACCCCCGAGTGCTTCACCTCCTACATTTGCCGAGCAGTCATCCCGTTCCCGTCGATCACAGCCTTCCGGTGACTCTCCCTCGGACCTTGCTTCTCAGTTGGGTATGATGCAACTACAGCTGAACTCGATGCAACATTCTATGCATGCGCAGTTTGAGTATCAGAATGCCTTCAATTCTGTCTTAGCCTCCATCTATTCGGACCACACATTCCCTCACCCGCCTAATTTACCTGTTCCTGCTCCCCACTTGGCTCCTACTCGAGATGCCGCTGATGATGTCGAAGACACCTAATGTCTTCTCAGGTAAGTCCCCCGTTCTATTCTTCTTTTTAACATTGGGGACAATGTTTATATTAAGTTTGGGGGCATTTTCTTTAGTTTATGCATTTTATTTTATTTTTGGCTTATGTGTTTTTGTGATTGTGTGATTGATTTGTGTGCCTTAAAAAAAAAAAAAAAAAACTGCATTTTCTTTATGAATTTTCAACTTTTGTGTGCTTGTGTGAGTTGGATAGTCGTGCATCCATGATGAATATAGCTGAGAAAATGAATTACTTTGTGAATGATGATAAATTATGTGCTAGAGTCGTAATTTTCGTTTATCCATGACAAATGTGAAGATTTTGATGCACTGAATTGAGGTATAGCGTTGTACACGAACATGAGGTTCACATGCTTAAGTTAGAGACATGACCTAGAGGCTTAACCTCATATTTCACAATTCACCAAATCACTTGACTAAACTATATTTGGAACATTTTAACTGGTGAAGGAAATGGTTTAGGATTGTGATGATTCCGTGCTTGTTATAAAATTTGTGTGGAGTGTTTCGACTCTCTAGTGGATGCTTCGTGATGACCGTATGCTAGGAATCTAATCCCCTGCTATTGTGTTCTGAGTTTTAAAAAAAAAAAAAAAAAACAATTGCTCTAATTTAGCTTATGTCTCACGCCGGCACCTTTTTGACTCGAGTGATTAAGTCTGCGGGGTATCTTATGACCTGGTACCCTTTTGGCATTCAAAAGCTGAGGAGTTACCGACTAAAAGCTCGCTACATGGGTCAAGAAGAGAAATATGGGTGAGGTTAATAAAGGGCTAACAAAAATGGAATATTTTGATATTTGTTTTCGGGGCTTTAGATAACTAGTGGGTTTGAATCACTTAGCGTAAGCTAATTTGTTGAATACTCACTTTTGGGAGGATCATCACATGAATAGATTGTTGATTTTGTCAGTTAAATGAATCCAAATTGGAGAGGTGTAAGGACATAAAAGAATGAAACTGAGCTTAGGAATACACCATTGGGAGAGCGTAAGAAAACAAGTTTGGGGGTGTGTGAATCTAACGAGCGATGTAAGGAAAGAATAGTCCATTCGGGATGGGAACTGAACCAAATTGTGAATGTCAACGCTATACTTGATTTACACACACACACACACCCTTTTGCATGAGATAAGTGAAAATTGACTCTTGTTATGTAATTTTGAAGTCATTTATAGATGTGATACATTGATCTCAGTCCTGAGTAACGACAGGCTATCTAACTAAGTTGGGCGCTGTGTCTCTTTTAGTTTATTTTCTTTGTGTATGAGTTTGCTCGAGGACTAGCAAAATGTTAAGTTTGGGGGTATTTGATGAGTGTGTTTGACACATGAAGTTTGTACCATTGGAGCCTCATTTGCTTGATTAATATGTTGATTATCGAACGAATTTAATGTGTTTGCTAGTGTTTTGGTTGAAGGAATAATGAAAGGATGAAAAAGAGTTTTTGAAGCAAAATAAATAAAGAAGGAAGCAGAAATTTGGCGCTCAAGCGCCCGGAAATAGCGCCCAAGCGCCGAAAAAACAAAATTGGACGGAATTCAGCAGCAGTGCAGCGCTCAAGCGCTACACATGTAGCGCTCAAGAGCTGAGTGTAGCGCTCAAGCGCTACATAGGTAGCGCTCAAGCGCTGGGGGTAGCGCTCAAGCGTTACACAGGTAGCGCTCAAGCGCTACTCTGGTCCGTTCGCGGCGCTCAAGCGCTGAAACCTAGCGCTCAAGCGCCGCGCCGCGAAGAAAATTAGGTTTTTTTTTGGGCTACGAAAAAGCCCACAAAAAGGACTCCAAATTGGCCAAGGATGTATGAGAAGTATAAGAGGCTAAGAGAGGCACGAAATTGGGGTTCCACACCTTGCAAAATAGAGAGAAACAACACACGATAAACGTGGATTTGCGAGAAGATTTACATCAAGGATTCGAATCAAAATCAAGAATTGGAAGCGGAAGAAGATCTTGGTGCAAGAAATAATTCTTTTCCAACTTTTGTATTATTTAAATCCGGTGATGTATTCAACTTTTGTCATTTATTTCATTGCTTTGATTATGAGTAGCTAATTTATTTATTAGGGCGAACAATGTAATCTTTTGAAACCCTTAGTTATTAAATTCATGAATTCTTGAGCTTTATTCTTCCATGTGTTGATTTTATTATGAGTGCAATGCTTTAAATTATCTGGCCAATAATTTGATGATTTATTGAGTTTCTTACGAGTCGAGAGGTGAGTTCGAAACTTAGAACGTGTAATAAAATCCGGTAACGAGGTATAACGTGTAGAGATACCTATACTAAGTGCTGCGGTCGTTATATGAATTCCTAGTGCCTTAATTCGTTTAACTAAGGAGAATTTGCATAGAGATATGGAATTGATTTAGTTAAATAGGCTCAATGAGAACTCGAGAGGGGTAAATTGAATACCGTAGGAGAATTCGACCGAACATTACATTAGGCTAGAATCTTGAATTGTTATAACTAAGGTGATCATTAGGTGAAATTGTTCTGCCCTAATACTTCTCGCATATTTAAATCTTTGATTTGTGTGTTTCCAATATTCTTTCATCAATTGTCATTCTTTCTTTCATCAAATAGTAGTAGGAGAAATATATCCAATACTAAAGTATAGTCTTCGTGGGAACGATAATCCGGACTCTTAGGTCCACTATATTACTTGTTCGATATCGTACACTTGCGATATAAAAATACGCAACAATCAGTCATTCATCTTGCTATTTGGCGACCTACCTCTAGCCGATCATCACTAAATGACATGAATGTGTTCTTACCACGTGGGTCGAGAGGATGAGGGAAACATATCCCGTCTTACACGATTGTGATTTCTCGATGGGTGTAGGTGCAGTTAGATAGATGATCGAAGATGGTTTCATATAGTCGTAGTGCCCTTGACGCTCTACTCATGATAGATTCTCTAATTTCAATGGTATCAATGGCCATCCATACTATTTGGCAAATTCGTTAAATGTTTTTAAATTTGAGGGGCCAACCAAGCCTCGTTTTTTAAACTATGTTGTGTAGGGTTCACATTTTACAATTTCATCTTCACTATAATCCAATCCGTCTAACTCGGATTGATTTACTATCTAGTTTGTAGCTGTTTCAATTAGACCATTCAGTCTAATCGAAATAATAATAATAACCCTACTGTTTAATCTAAGCACTTATTTGAAACTTCACTCTCAATTCAATCACATTATTTTAAAAAAAAATATTTTTACTTCTCACATATTTTCCCTACTTTTTAAAAAGACGAGAATGATCGTTTCTCATAAAATCACTTTTGCACAAGCAATTAATGGCCCATTTGGCATGGACTTAAAATCTACTTTTGGACCTGTTTGACTAATTTTATGCAAGTACTTCCAATACATAAAGGGAAAATTACACAATAGCCGGTATTTGAAGATTACTGTTCATAAATCAGGTGCAAACTTTAATTAATCATAAATAAGGTAATAATTATATATTTTAATATTAATATTAATATTACAATTAATCAAAGTCACCCAATTCGTCCCAAACCCTAATCATTTTTCCATATCTTTTCTCTTTCTATCCACTCCCTTCTCTCTATCTTCTCTCCCTTCCGTCACCAATCTTCTCCTTCTCTCTCAAGAGTAGTGGCGCCGCCCTGCCCACCGACACCACCACCGAAAGATCCCACCACCGGTGCCGCAGATGCTCAAGACGACACCATCGCCTCCTCGCCTCTTTCTACCGTGTTTGTGGTGTGGTGGTCTCTTCTCTCTCAACAATAGTGGCGCCGCCCTGCGCATCGGCGTCACCACCGGAAGATCCCACCACCAATGTCGTGGCTCGACACTCAAGACACCACCATCGCCTCCTCGTCTCCGGCTACCGTTGGTTGGTTAGGGCTTCAATCGAGTTCTTTCCCTGGAAAATCAATTTTCAGGCGATAAACTTGCTTCAATATGAAATTGTTGGAAACCCTGAGTCTATTTTTCAAGATCTAGTGTTTCTTGGTGTTGGTCTTGTGGTGGTGGTGGTGTTGTGACAACGGCTGCAACGAGTTTATTAGGTGGTGTCTTTGGCATCGACGGGGGTGGAGGTGGTGGCGGTGATGCCTGTGTTGTTGAGAGGACAGGGATGGTAGTGGTTCTGGTTGTGGTTGTGGGTTTGGGATTTTTTTTGTTGGATCTGGTGGTGACAATTTTGTTGCTGGTGGCATTGTTGGGGTGGTGTCGTTGAGTGGCGGCTTTCATTGGTGGTGGTGTGGCGTTGGTGCTGTTGTGGTGATGCCGAGGTGAGGGTGGTTGCAAGTGGCGATGGTATGTGACCCACTATCTGGCTTAATTGACCAAAATTCAGTAATCTGTGACTAAAAATATAATTCCTGATCAAACATTTTGTTATATGTGACCTAAAAATTATATAATTTGTGACCGTGAAAAAATATGTGACTAACTAATTTTGAAATATGTGACCGTGTGACCTATAAATTTTGATCTGTGACTAACGGATTTTGAAATATGTGACCAACGAAATAATCGTGACCTACAAATTTTTTTAGCTGTGACCGTTAAATAATCTGTGACGTATAAAAATTATTATCCATGACTGAAAAATAATATGTGACTAACTAAATTGTAAATATGTGGTCGGAATAATTGTCGGAATCGGAGTAGTCATCGGAACGATCGTCAGAACAGTCGTAGGAGAAGAGTGGTTGTCGAATAGTGTCCGGAACGGTATGGGTAGTGCATGTGAGGTGAGTTAATTATATTATATTATATTAGAATTAAATATTAAAAAAACCTAATTTTTGAGTTTTTAAACTATAAACCTGATTTGTGAATTGGTGCAAACTATACACCCGATTTTTGATTTTTTTCCTATAGATAAATGAGTGTTTTAAAGAGAGTTGGTCTAATGTGACTTTCTCTGAAAATATTTTTGAAGTAAGAAATGTTTTATAAAATTAGTTTTCAAACAAAAATTTTTGGTAAATTTTTTTTTTTTTAAAGTCAAAAGAAAAAGCAAAACCAAGCTAAATGTGCCTAACTATATTCTAGAAACATAGGTTTGAAATGTTATCCAATGCGCGTAATACCATTCGGCATTCTCTCTCCCTCTTTTTAAAATAATAAAAAATTCTGAATTCTCTCCATATTCAAACGCAAAATTCGCAGGCAGCAGCGCAAGAGTAGAGCATAGAACTTACAAATTACCATGGTAGAAGCGACTGAACAATTACCCAACACTCAATGGAAAACTGCATTTACTTCATTACATTACCTCCTACCGGCATCCATTACGCCGCTTTAATTCTTCATTTAATGTTCTTCTTCAAGTCAAACTTATCATTATCACATCGTAGTCATCATCATCATCATTATTTTTTTGTGGATTTTTTT
Source organism: Fraxinus excelsior (assembly GCA_019097785.1). Taxonomy (NCBI): domain Eukaryota; kingdom Viridiplantae; phylum Streptophyta; class Magnoliopsida; order Lamiales; family Oleaceae; genus Fraxinus; species Fraxinus excelsior. Next base: position 12,897,430 of record CM032634.1, on the reverse strand, counting down.
GTTAATTGTTATTGATCAATCACTTCTTTCCAGTTATTTTCTAGCAGCAGCTTATGATTTTTTAGCATCATTCTATTCCACCCACAAATACAATGATTTCTAGCCAAATATTCACCTGGTTAGTTTTCTTTTTAGTCCTTTCATCTGCTGAAGAAGCAAATAAGTGTAATCGATCTTGTGGAAAAGTGGAAAACAGAGTGCCATACCCATTTGGATTTTCCGACGGTTGTGGCATCAAGTTAAATTGTACTGCGAACAATGGAAATATCCTTATAGGCGATTTTCTGGTCCAGGATTTAACGTCGGATCGTATTTTGGTTAGTCTTCCGGGGAAATGCGACCGTTCGATTGATGCACTCAATCCATTATTTGGTACAAACTTTGCGGTTACTGGACGAAATGGGCTTCTGCTACGGAACTGCAGCCCGCCGATCAACGATTTTACCATTCCCGTTAACATGCTTGATTCCTTTTTCAAGTTTGATAGTTGCGTTTTTGGGGATACAAACAGTAGTGGTAATTATAATCACAATATTAGTTATTATGCAGAGGCAAATGATAGTTATGTGTCGTTCTTGAACTATAAAAATATTAGAAGCAGGGGTCATTGCAGGGTTCTTTTTTCGTCGATCATGGTGGATTGGAATCAGAATGGCAATAATACTAGTAATAATGTAACTGAGAACCTCTTTACATCGCTGGAGATGCAGGCGCAGAAGGTGGAGCTCGGGTGGTGGCTGCCTGGCGGCTGCCTTTGTGATCCAAATGCTAACTGTACAATTGTTAATGGGACCGGATTTCGTTGCAAGTGTCGAGAAGGATATGCTGGAGACGGTTTTGCCCGAGGTGAAGGTTGCAAGATAGGTAAATCCTTATTTTCTGGGAATTAATTTTAGTTGAATAATTTAATTTTGGATGTTTCAAGAGATCTTTTGATATGGTCATGGATGTATTGAAACGATGGCCTAATTGCAGGTTGACTTTGGCAAAGTGTTAAGTTTAAGCTATGAGAATTGGGATAGGATGTCGGGTGTACATTTTGTGGAGCGACTGGAATGTGTATTTAAATTGATTTAGATTCATTGATTATATTTGCTTCTGATTACTCATAATTTTTTGGAACTGACCATATTGGATATTGAATGTTTGATCTGTTAAACTTCATCTTGATCATAAACTTGAACAATAATTTAATCTATAGTGGATGAAAAGAGTGATGAAATGGGAAAACCAAAATATACTATTAATCCAACATTAACGTCACCTAGACTAGGGTTGTAACTCGAGTGTGGATGAATAGCATTTTTGTATTAAGATAGGGTTGGTTTTAAATATTCTGGCAAGTGATTGGTGTCTGGTGAGGTGACTATTCTTCAGCTTCCTTCCTTGAATTTCCATAGTTAACTTTGGTAAACATCGACCGACTTATTCAAGCACAGCTGTACACTCATAGGGGATTTAAATATGAAATCTTGACCTAAAATAATATAAAGGAAAAGGAGTTTGACTTTCGCACTATTGATGATGTCTTTGTAAATATAATTTGCAAGCTACGTTTTGCCTTCTTTGGGTTGCAACTTTGTCATTGGATAATCTCAAACTTGTAACATTTAGAATTTTGAAAAGTTACAATATTAAGGGCATGTTTGAGCCCCATTTTTGGTGTAGATTGCATTTTAGAATATTAGATTGATAGAGAATGTATCGCTAAAAATGAAGGAAATTTTTTTTGGGTTGCATGTTATATTATTTTATTGAAAAATGTGTGATTGAAAAGAAGATAGAGAGAAATGTATTTTAAAAAATGGTGATCAAACAAGGACTAAATGTGCAAAAGTTAGAGGAAAGAGACGACGTGGATTGCAGGAATAATGCTACTTGTACATGAGAAGTTACATAATAGTTTATATATAACGTGTCGAGAGAGAGGGGAAGTTTTTGGTTGAAAAATCTGACATAATCATATCTCACCAGATCGTGTGTATGTAAACTACTATGTACATGTAGCACAATCGGGATTATAGAATATTTGCATGTTCTGGTCTCAACTTAACAATAACTGACACAAGCATTAGATCGAGCCATCTGTTGTAACCTGGAAACTTGGCTTGAGATATTTCCTGAAGTGTTAAGTCATATTGCGAATGTTTCATTTATGCACTGCACGACAATCCTTTCTATTTTGATGAATTTATATGTCTGGAACTAAGTTATTTAAACACTTATGCTTTACAGCATAGCGTACGTAACTTTATGAAGATGAGCCAAATGCTTGAAACATGCAACTGTAGGAAAAGAAAACTCGAGAAATCTGTCTTAAGAACTTTTTATGACCATCTTGAATTATTATCGAGTCTGTCTAATAGTTGACTGAGCGTGTTATTTCTGTCGAAATGTTGTTTTAACTAGTATAAGAATGTATATTCTTGCTTTTATTTTCCTACCGCAAGCATGTGGAAAATTGTATATTACCATTTTATTCATCATCAGCTGCATACCCATTTGAGAGACGACAAACAACTGGAGCTAGAACCCGGATTCTGTTGCATTTAATTCCATATATACGATGCCTGTGACATGCAATAAAGGCACTCTTAAGACTGCATTACTACTTCATGCTAGCTTTAACTTCCAAAATACATTTATTTTCGTTGCGCGCTAATTTCTTCTGTTGTCTGTTGTTGCCATGTACCAGTTTCTGATTCACACCATACGTCTGTACACGGTGGAACCAGAGTAGGCTTTCTCATTGGAGGTACTTTTTTCAACTGAGTTCTTTCGGTTTCTCTTTCTAGAAATATATGTTCGTCACTTCAAATCATGCTTCTTTACAATGTCAAAATTCTATAGGTGTATACTCCTTACTTCATCTTGCAGCTATTCTGTTTTTTTCTTCTTGCTGCCTATTTCTTGAGCCATTTTGAAATTGCATGACTCTGTCCCTGGATCCGTTTTAAACTCCTAAGCATGCTAAAATTGTGACATTAAATTTGATGATGCTGTTGCTTGAGTTATTTTTTCTTGCTATAATGTCATCAATTATATTAATGATCAGAAAGATTTCAGCATTTGCCTTATGATTCTGGTTTCGGTGCAAGCTTTGTTTTCCTCTCAATGTTCCCAGTGCCATTTTTCTTGCCAATTCTCGACTGAGGATTTCAGTGTATTGCAGTTTCTTCAGAACTTTTTTCTGCAGCTACATTTACATTACATATCAATCTCATTTAGATAATTAAATTAATTCTCATGCTTGTCTCAACACAGCTATAGGCAGATAATGCAAGTGTTGGATCCATTATGTGGTCAGAGTGTCCTTGGTTGTGCTTAAACATAATTAAAGAACCTTTACTCGACTTATATTAAATATCCCATTTGAGGGCTTATGTGTGCTTCGGCATATTTAGTGCCATGTTCTTAATATATGCGTATAACTCTCCTCTCTTAAGGATGATAAGAAACTATATTCTTTCTAATATAACAGCATTGTCTATTCTGTTCAATTTACAGGGATTATTGCTGGAGCTTCTTTGGTGACCGGTCTTCAGATTCATTGAATTCTTTATATTCAAAAACTTTTAAATGAAGTTTAAAACAGACAAATCCGGCATGTAATATTTTATATACTTGAGCACTTTGATCTATAAACATCAAGCTGCATTCGATTCAAGAAAATCATATAAAATTCGAGCAACATTTTAAACTTTGATGAAATCAAACGTTACAACATGTCCAACTCTTACGTTGTTAGATAGTGAATACCGAATAACAATACGAACACGATAAAAAGGAAATATATGTAAGATATTTATATTTTGTCTTATTCAGTCCGACGTATTAAATTCCACCTAAACAATTGCTATATGAAGTCACTATTAGGGATCAAAGTCAAATTCCCCTGATTAATTCTAAAGCAACCATGAACTTGTTCAATTGCAAGCTTAATGATTGTATAGTCCAATGACTTATTCTTCGTCTAACTCATCATTGCCACATTCCTCTTTCAATAATATTTAAAAAATTATATGTATTTAATTAAAAAAATTATTCGTCATGAATTGAAATAATCTTCGTCCAAAACCTTCGATATCAAAAAATGAAAAGAAGTTTAAAACAGACAAATGAATCAGTCAAGCTATGACCGGGTTAATGGTAGTTTCCTTTTTATTGAAAGTGTTGTAATTGTTAAGACTCTCTCTTTCGAATATAGTTATGTGTGTGTATTCCTGTTTGTTTCGAATTAAAATCAAATTTTAGTCTAAGTCAAACAATCAATATTAACCACATCTTTCATGGGTCCCACAGATTTTCACCCACATATTTCCAAAACTTCTATTACAATTTACTAAAAATCTAATTTTAATCTCCACCAAACACTCACATCTTATGCAGTTAGGGTCCGTTTGATTTGGCGAAATTTTCCATGGAAGTAGGAAAATATTTTCCTACTTTCACTTTTTGACTGTTTGATAGGCTAAATTTTCCACGGAAAATGTTTTCATCCATTTTTCTAGGTACAACCATTTGATGCACAAATGACGGAAAATGTTATCGATTAGACATGAATTAGTGACCAATCTAAACGATAAGAGAAAATATGTATTCTTGAGGTGCGAACAATCACGAATGAGATAGGATAAACTTGTAGTCGCAATTCAAAGTTTCAAACAACTGCAGTATGGAAAAAAGAAATAATAGCATTTGTCAATTTTTGATGTGCTAGTACGCACCATGTTGGGTATCAAATCCACTTCCAATGGTCAAATATTGCGGCTTTTATTTATTATTTAATTAATTCAGCCCATTCTCCACTTTTCTCTAATATTGTTAAAATTATAATTGACTAATTGGATTAAATCGTCTTGAATTGAAGAGAAAACACTGTAGAAGATGAGTAAGGTTATATCGATATCTTGACCAAAAATAAACAAACTACAAACTAAATTTGCGACTTATAAACTATAAACTAAGAAGATGGGTAAGGTTATGTCCAACTTTGTTTAGTCCAATGTATGAAAGATAAGACAATATTGGAGTAATGCATCAATAATTTAAAACTTATAAGTAATATCATGTTTTGGCGAGCTAATTTCAAAATGTGACTTCTACACGATTTGTCCGTTCTAACCATTATTCTGAGATAATCTTTAGTGACGATTACGCTAGTGATATGGAGAAATACTTTCAGTAGGTATTAATTCGATGAAGTTACCCAATCGAAAAAAATAGACTGCCGTGATTACCGTTAAGTATATAGAGGTAACTTCAAGTTCACTTAAACTATAAATAGACAGTTTGAAACTTACGTACACATAGATATGGAGATATATTTTTGGTAGGTATGAATTCGATAAAGTTAGCCAATCGAAAAAATAGATTGACGTGATTGCCGTTAAGTATATAGGTAACTTCAAGTTCACTTAAACTATAAATAGACAATTTGAAACTTACGTACACATAGATATGGAGAAATATTTTTGGTAGGTATGAATTCGATAAAGTTAGCCAATCGAAAAAATAGATTGACGTGATTGCCGTTAAGTATATATGTAACTTCAAGTTCACTTAAATTATAAATAGACAGTTTAAAACTTACGTACACATAGATATGAACTTGAAAACTTTAATAAATGTAACAAATTATATAACATGCTCGTATCAGAGCAAACATCTTTTTTAAAACTAAAATTCGCTCCAGAGCAAATTGAAAAATGAAGCATTCCTAAAATACTGCTAATTTAAATTAAAACAATTAAAAAAACCGCCATGAACACAACCCGGAAAATACGTCTTTCAAACCAACACGAGGCGTGTAGAGTAAATCTAGCACGGTGGACCGCCACCAAAAGTCTTGAACATGGCTTTAGCGTCACGGCGGTGGAGTGGACCGGTGCGTTGCTGTCTAACACGTTGATTTTTCTTTAGTCAAACTATGCTATCATTTTTCTTGTTAGCCCAACAAGTCCACCCGGACCACCCCTAATTCAAACTGGGCACACTTGTACGAGGATTAAATTCGGATTTTTAATATATTTTAATAAAAATTAATGAAATATGTGGTTGAAAAATTATGGATCTCATAAAATATATAGTTAAAATTAATAGTTGACTTTGATTTAGATTAAAAATTTTGAGAAATTGGGATTTTTTTTTTGCATTTAGTATTTCCAATAAACATAGATTGCCCTCTTCTTCTTTTTTTTGGTTCATATTTGCGTAGTGATTTTGGAATAAATATATACTAATGTTGACACTTTTTAGTATTTATTACTATGATAAAAAAATATGAATATTAATTAAATAAATAAAATTAATATTTTCTAAAAAGAATTGAATTATCACAAATAAATGAGCCATCGATATTGATTTGACCCAATTAGAATGTTTGTTACTTTGTAGTCTTACACAAGCAAAGTAGTAAATGTTTTTATCGATATTGAATTTCCAACTACTTCTAAAATTGGCAAATTAATCTACTTAGTCTGTTAAAACGATTATTCATTTAAATGTATCCTAAATATGTTACTATGTAAAATTTGCCAATGTCCTGCAAAATGAAAGGGTGGGCACCGCGGTTTGGGTCCTCTCTCTCACGTCACGACAGTTAACAGTTCTTCTGAAGGGAAAAGCATGATGACAGTATATTGAATTAGTAAAGTAACAGCAAATTATATTCACCCTTTTTCCTAGAGTTAGTCTACCTAAAAGGTACTCCCTCCGTCCCAATTATATAGGCTGGATTTCCTTTTCTCTTGTCCCAAATATATAGGCTGGTTTCCTAATGTAGAATATTTTATTGTGTTCTTTCACCAATATACCCTTATTAAATTCTCCCCATTTAATGTGCTAATTTCTTGAAATCATCTAAATACACACATTTCCCACTTCTTGGAAATATGAAACAACTCTCATTTCTTTTTCTTCTTCAAATTCTTTATTAATTCCAACAATATTTAGCTTTACATACTAAAAATTAAATAGGGGTAAATTAGGAAAGATCTTGGCAAAAATTAATTTTCCAATGACATTAAAGAAGTTTTCTTAATCCGTGTGAAAAACTAAACAAGCCTATATAATTGGGACGAAGGGAGTATAAAATATGCTGAAATATCCAAAGTTAACTATGCGTGCATGGGATATGTGTATAAAGGTTTCCTTCGTATCTAGTGGAAATCATGAGAAGGTGAAGATTAGATAAGTTGTCTGGATCTAATGTTAGCGGCCATCATTAGATCAGTCATTCATCTTGCTATTTGGCGACCTACCCCTAGCCGATCATCACTAAATGACATGAATGTGTTCTTACTATGTGGGTCCAGAGGATGAGGGAAACATATCCCCTATCTTACTCGATTGTGAATCCTCGATGGGTGTAGGTGTAGTTAGATAGATGACCGAAGATGGTTTCATATAGTCGTAGTGCCCTTGACGCTCTACTCATGATAGATTCTCTAATTTCAATGGTATCGATGGCCATCCATACTATTTGGCAAATTTGTTAAATTTGAGGGGCCAACCAAGCCTCGTTTTTCAAACTATGTTGTGTAGGGTTCACATTTTACAATTTCATCTTCACTATAATCCAACCCGTCTAACTCGGATTGATTTACTATCTAGTTTGTAGCCGTTTCAATTAGACCACTCGGTCTAATCGAAATAATAATAATAACACTACCGTTTAATCTAGGCCCTTATTTGAAACTTCACTCTCAATTCAATCACATTATTTATATAAAAAAAAAAATATATGTTTTTACTTCTCACATATTTTCCCTACTTTTTAAAAAGACGTTAACCTAGAATGATCGTTTCTCATAAAATCACTTTTGCACAAGCAATTAGTGGCCCATTTGGCATGGACTTAAAATCTACTTTTGGACCTGTTTGACTAATTTTATGCAAGTACTTCCAATAGATAAAGGGAAAATTACACAATAACCGGTATTTGAAGATTCGTGTTCATAAATCAGGTGCAAACTTTAATTAATCATAAATAAGGAAATAATTATATATTTTAATATTAATATTACAATTAATCAGTCACCCAACTCGTCCCAAACCCTAATAATTTTTCCATATCTTTTCTCTCTCTATCCACTCCCTTCTCTCTATCTTCTCTCCCTTCTCTCACCAATCTTCTCCTTCTCTCTCAAGAGTAGTGGTGTCGCCCTGCCCACCACCACCGGTGCCGCAAATGCTCAAGACGACACCATCGCCTCCTCACCTCTTGCTATTGTGTCTGTGGTGCGGTGGTCTCTTCTCTCTCAACAATAGTGGTGCCGTCCTGCGCAGCAGCGTCACCACGGAAGATCCCACCACCGATGTCGTGGCTCAACGCTCAAGATGCCACCATCGCCTCCTCGTCTCTGACTACTGTTGGTTGGTTAGGGCTTCAATCGAGTTCTTTCCTTGGAAAATCAATTTTCAAGCGATAAACTTGCTTCAATATGAAATTGTTGGAAACCCTAAGTTTATTTTTCAAGATCTAGTGTTTCTTGGTGTTGATCTTGTAGTGGTGGTTGTGTTGTTGCAACGGGTTTTTTTTGGTGGTGTGTTTGGCATCGACGGGGGTGGAGGTGGTGGCAGTTTTGTGGTATGGTGGCGGTGATGTCTGTGTTGTTGAGGGGACATGGATGGTGGTGGTTCTGGTTGTGGGTTGGGATTTTTTTTTTTTTTGGATCTGGTGGTGATAGTTTTGTTGGTGGTGGCACTGTTGGGATGGCACCGTGGAGTGGCGGCTTTCATTGGTGGTGGTATGGCGTTGGTGCCGTTGTTGTGATGCCGATGTGAGGGTGGTCACAAGTGGCGGTGATATGTAACCCACTATCTGGCGTATGTGACCAAAATTCGATAATCTGTGACTAAAAATATAATTCCTGACCAAACATTTTGTTACATGTGACCTAAAAATTATATAATCTGTGACCGTATGACCTATAAATTTTGATCTATGACCAACGAATTTTGAATATGTGACCAACGAAATAATCGTGACCTACAAAATTTTTGAGCTGTGACCATTAAATAATCTGTGACGTATAAAAATTATTATCCGTGATTGAAAAATAATATGTGACTAACTAAATTGTAAATCTGTTATCGGAATGGTCGATGAAATAATTGCCAAAATCAGGGCAGTCGTCGGAACAGTTGTCGGAGAATAGTGGTTGTCGAAATGGTCGTCGGAATAGTCCCCGAAGCGGTATGGGTGGTGCATGTGGGGTGGGTTAATTATATTATATTATATTAGAATTAAATATTAAAAAAAAAAATCTAATTTTTGAATTTTTAAACTATAAACCTGATTTGTGAATTGGTGTAAACTATACACCTGATTTTTTATTTTTTTCTATAGATAAATGAGTGTTTTAAAGAGAGTTGGTCTAAGGTGACTTTCTTAGAAAATATTTTTGAAGTAAGAAATGCTTTATAAAATTAGTTTTCAACCAAAAAATTTAGGTAAATTATTTTTTTTTTAAAGTCAAAAGAAAAAGCAAAACCAAGCTAAATGGGCCTAACTTTATTCTAGAAACATAGGTTTGAAATGTTATCCAATGCGCGTAATACCATTCGGCATTCTCTCTCCCTCTTTTTAAAATAATAAAAATTCTGAATTCTCTCTATATTCAAACGCAAAATTCGCAGGCAGCAGCGCAAGAGTAGAGCATTGAACTTACAAATTACCATGGTAGAAGCGACTGAACAATTACCCAACACTCAATGGAAAACTGCATTTACTTCATTACATTACCTCCTACCGGCATCCATTACGCCGCTTTAATTCTTCATTTAATATTCTTCTTCAAGTCAAACTTATCATTATGACATCGTAGTCATCATCATCATCATTATTTTTTTGTGGATTTTTTTGTTAATTGTTATTTGATCAATCACTTCTTTCCAGTTATTTTCTAGCAGCAGCTTATGATTTTTTAGCATCATTCTATTCCACCCACAAATACAATGATTTCTAGCCAAATATTCACCTGGTTAGTTTTCTTTTTAGTCCTTTCATCTGCTGAAGAAGCAAATAAGTGTAATCGATCTTGTGGAAAAGTGGAAAACAGAGTGCCATACCCATTTGGATTTTCCGACGGTTGTGGCATCAAGTTAAATTGTACTGCGAACAATGGAAATATCCTTATAGGCGATTTTCTGGTCCAGGATTTAACGTCGGATCGTATTTTGGTTAGTCTTCCGGGGAAATGCGACCGTTCGATTGATGCACTCAATCCATTATTTGGTACAAACTTTGCGGTTACTGGACGAAATGGGCTTCTGCTACGGAACTGCAGCCCGCCGATCAACGATTTTACCATTCCCGTTAACATGCTTGATTCCTTTTTCAAGTTTGATAGTTGCGTTTTTGGGGATACAAACAGTAGTGGTAATTATAATCACAATATTAGTTATTATGCAGAGGCAAATGATAGTTATGTGTCGTTCTTGAACTATGAAAATATTAGAAGCAGGGGTCATTGCAGGGTTCTTTTTTCGTCGATCATGGTGGATTGGAATCAGAATGGCAATAATACTAGTAATAATGTAACTGAGAACCCCTTTACATCGCTGGAGATGCAGGCGCAGAAGGTGGAGCTCGGGTGGTGGCTGCCTGGCGGCTGCCTTTGTGATCCAAATGCTAACTGTACAACTGTTAATGGGACCGGATTTCGTTGCAAGTGTCGAGAAGGATATGCTGGAGACGGTTTTGCCGGAAATGAAGGTTGCAAGATAGGTAAATCCTTATTTTCTGGGAATTAATTTTAGTTGAATAATTTAATTTTGGATGTTTTAAGAGATCTTTTGATATGGTCATGGATGTATTGAAACGATGACCTAATTGCATGTTGACTTTGGCAAAGTGTTAAGTTTAAGCTATGAGAATTGGGATAGGATGTCGGGCGTACATTTTGTGGAGCGACTGGAATGTGTATTTAAATTGATTTAGATTCATTGATCATATATGCCTGTTAGATTTCTGATTACTCGTAATTTTTGGAACTGACCATATTGGATATTGAATATTTGATCTGTTAAACTTCATCTTGATCATAAACTTGAACAATAATTTAATCTATAGTGGATGAAAAGAGTGATGAAATGGGAAAACCAAAATATACTATGAAGATGACTTATTTAATTTTACCTATCATTTAATCCCACATTAACGCCACCTAGATTAGGGTTGTAACTCAAGTGTGGATGAATAGCATTTTCGTATTAAGATAGGGTTGGTTTTAAATATTCTGGCGAGTGATTGGTGTCTGGTGAGGTGACTATTCTTCAGCTTCCTTCCTTGAATTTCCATAATTAACTTTGGTAAACATCGACCGACTTATTCAACCACAGCTGTACACTCATAGGGGATTTAAATATGAAATCTTGACCTAAAATAATATAAAGGAAAAGGAGTTTGACTTTCGCACTATTGATGATGTCTTTGTAAATATAATTTGCAAGCTACGTTTGGCCTTCGTTGGGTTGCAACTTGGTCATTGGATAATCTCAAACCATTCAAACTTGTAACATTTAGAATTTTGAAAAGTTACAATATTAAAGGCATGTTTGAGCCCCATTTTTGGTGTAGATTGCATTTTAGAATATTAGATTGATGGAGAATGTGTCGTTAAAAATGAAGGAAAATTTTTTTGGGTTGCGTGTTATATTATTTTATTGAAAAATGTGTGATTGAAAAGAAGATAGAGAGAAATGTATTTTACAAAATGGTGATCAAACAAGGACTAAATGTGAAAAAGTTAGAGGAAAGAGAAGACGTGGATTGCAGGAATAATGTTACTTGTACATGAGAAGTTACATAATAGTTTATATATAAGGTGTCGAGAAAGGGGGGAAGTTTTTGGTTGAAAAATCTGACATAATCATATCTCACCAGATCATGTATATGTAAACTACTATGTACATGTAGCACAACCGGGATTATAGAATATTTGAGTGTTCTGGTCTCAACTTAACAATAACTGACACAAGCATTAGATCGAGCCATCTGTTGTAACCTGGAAACTTGGCTTGAGATATTTCCTGAAGTGTTAAGTCATATTGCGAATGTTTCATTTATGCACTGCACGACAATCCTTTCTATTTTGATGAATTTATATGTCTGGAACTAAGTTATTTAAACACTTATGCTTTACAGCATAGCGTACGTAACTTTATGAAGATGAGCCAAATGCTTGAAACATGCAACTGTAGGAAAAGAAAACTCGAGAAATCTGTCTTAAGAACTTTTTATGACCATCTTGAATTATTATCGAGTCTGTCTAATAGTTGACTGAGCGTGTTATTTCTGTCGAAATGTTGTTTTAACTAGTATAAGAATGTATATTCTTGCTTTTATTTTCCTACCGCAAGCATGTGGAAAATTGTATATTACCATTTTATTCATCATCAGCTGCATACCCATTTGAGAGACGACAAACAACTGGAGCTAGAACCCGGATTCTGTTGCATTTAATTCCATATATACGATGCCTGTGACATGCAATAAAGGCACTCTTAAGACTGCATTACTACTTCATGCTAGCTTTAACTTCCAAAATACATTTATTTTCGTTGCGCGCTAATTTCTTCTGTTGTCTGTTGTTGCCATGTACCAGTTTCTGATTCACACCATACGTCTGTACACGGTGGAACCAGAGTAGGCTTTCTCATTGGAGGTACTTTTTTCAACTGAGTTCTTTCGGTTTCTCTTTCTAGAAATATATGTTCGTCACTTCAAATCATGCTTCTTTACAATGTCAAAATTCTATAGGTGTATACTCCTTACTTCATCTTGCAGCTATTCTGTTTTTTTCTTCTTGCTGCCTATTTCTTGAGCCATTTTGAAATTGCATGACTCTGTCCCTGGATCCGTTTTAAACTCCTAAGCATGCTAAAATTGTGACATTAAATTTGATGATGCTGTTGCTTGAGTTATTTTTTCTTGCTATAATGTCATCAATTATATTAATGATCAGAAAGATTTCAGCATTTGCCTTATGATTCTGGTTTCGGTGCAAGCTTTGTTTTCCTCTCAATGTTCCCAGTGCCATTTTTCTTGCCAATTCTCGACTGAGGATTTCAGTGTATTGCAGTTTCTTCAGAACTTTTTTCTGCAGCTACATTTACATTACATATCAATCTCATTTAGATAATTAAATTAATTCTCATGCTTGTCTCAACACAGCTATAGGCAGATAATGCAAGTGTTGGATCCATTATGTGGTCAGAGTGTCCTTGGTTGTGCTTAAACATAATTAAAGAACCTTTACTCGACTTATATTAAATATCCCATTTGAAGGCTTATGTGTGCTTCGGCATATTTAGTGCCATGTTCTTAATATATGCGTATAACTCTCCTCTCTTAAGGATGATAAGAAACTATATTCTTTCTAATATAACAGCATTGTCTATTCTGTTCAATTTACAGGGATTATTGCTGGAGCTTCTTTGGTGACAGCTGCGGTTTTCATATGCCACTGCATACAGAAACGTTCAGTGTCTCTGAAGAGCCGTTTGAGTGCAAGGCAACTGCTCTGCGAGGCAGCAGGGAACTCCAGTGTACCCCTCTATAATTATAAAGAAATTGAGCGAGCTACAAACGTCTTTTCTGAAAAACAAAGGCTTGGAACGGGTGCCTATGGCACTGTTTATGCAGGAAAGCTCCACAATCATGAGTGGGTAGCAATTAAGAGAATGAGACATCAAGATCAAAACAGCATTGAACAAGTAATGAATGAAATCAAGCTTCTGTCCTCTCTGAGTCACCCAAATTTAGTCCGCCTTTTTGGTTGCTGTATTGAGAATGGTGAAGAGATTCTAGTTTATGAATATATGCCAAATGGAACTCTATCGCAGCATCTTCAAAGAGAAAGGGGTTCAGTATTGTCATGGAATATTCGTCTGAACATTGCTGCAGAAACGGCTCATGCAATTGCTCACCTTCATTCAGCAATGAACCCTCCAATATACCACAGAGATATTAAATCTAGTAATATACTTCTAGATTTCAATTTCAACGCAAAAGTGGCAGACTTTGGTCTTTCTAGATTTGGCATGACAGATGATTCCCATGTTTCCACAGCACCACAAGGGACACCTGGCTATCTTGATCCTCAGTACCATCAGAACTTCTATCTTTCAGACAAAAGCGATGTTTATAGTTTCGGGGTTGTTCTGGTAGAAATCATTACGGCAATGAAAGTAGTCAACTTTTCTCGACCTCACAGCGAGATTAACTTGGCTGCACTTGCTATTGATAGGATAGGGAAAGGTCATATTGATGAGATAATAGATCCATTCCTAGAGCCGAACAGAGACGCGTGGACACTTTCATCCATTTACAAAGTGGCAGAGCTGGCTTTTAGATGTCTTGCATTTCACCGCGACATGAGACCCTCAATGACGGAAGTAGCAGACGAGCTAGAACAGATCAGGATCAGCAGTTGGGCACCATCTGATGAGAATGTACATACGGGATCGTCAGTAGCATCCATGTGCTCATCACTGCACAATGGAAGTGAGCTAATAGTAAATGCAACAGTTAAGAACGCAGGTTTAGGAAGTCAGAGGTTGGTTGTTCCGCAGAAGGCAGGCGTTGATCTGTCTATAATGGTGGAAAACGAAAGTTCTCCGGTTTCTGTTCAGGATCCTTGGCTGAGTGAACAAAGATGTTCACCATCAACAAATAGCTTATTGGGTAATGTAGTTCAATGACTATGGAACTATTTCTTTTAATTAGTTTATGTATACAGTTACAGACACGAATGTTTTGAGTACAGAAAATGTTTCTTGAAGTTATTCTTTTGCAATCAGCAACGCCTACATATATTAAAACCAACATGCTTCTGTAATTGACTTTCAAACATTTCTTTGACGCTACATATAAGAGATTTCATCACCATGCATATTTTCTGAGTATTTTTTTACCGTAATAATTTGAGAGAGACTTTAGTTGTGTGTGTATATATCCTTTACATACATATATATATATATATATATACAATATATAAAAGAGGAAGGTTAGAGTTACTGTTCCTAAGCCAAATGGCCAATTTTTTAGCTAGCCATTTAGCCCAGCCATCGAAGCCGAGAGCCGGAAGAGAGGAGATATTTTTTTACATCTTGCTTTTGCCTTTTGTTCACTTAATTTCTTTGCTCTCTCTCTCTCTCTCTCTCTCTCTCTCTCTCTCTCTCTCTCTCTCTCTGGGTTTCTCTAGAAGCTTCTTTCCTCTCTCTCTCTCTCTCTCTCTCTCTCTCTCTCTCGATTCGTCTCTCCCTTTTGAAACCCTAGCGAATTCCACAAATTTCTTCCTCTCTCTCTCATTCGATTTTTCTTTCCTGAGCGTTTGTTTTGCTTTTGTAGTGCAGTGTTCATTTTACTCTTTTGGTTCCAGAACATTTATTCTAGAGAAAAATCAAGGGTTTTCCTCCCTATAACAGCCGTCGCCGTCACACATACACCAACCCCTAAGAACTCGGCTCTCTTCACCAACCGTCGGCATCGCACCAATAGAAACCAACAAGAGCCCAAATAGAAACAGAAATCGACGTCTTCAGGTTTATTAATCTTTAGCTTTGTTCATATTTCATCTACGTTAAAAAATTTGAGCAAAATAAATGTATTTGCTAGCGTTTTGCAGCTTCCACAAGGGAAGTCATTCTTGGTGCCGACAATGGCCAGCTTCATGAAATTGATGTCGACGAGAAGGACAAGAAGGAAAAATACTTTAAATTTTTATTTGAACTCAGTGAACTTCCTGAAGCTTTTATGGGTTTGCAGGTTCCAAGCACATTTTCCTTTGTTTCACCTTGTCGTCCCACTTCTTTGAACCTATTTGAATTATTAAATTTAATTTTCCTAAGTAGGGGTTGAAGGATTTTTACAGCTGAATTTGACTGGGTAGATTGAATTCAATTTGATTTACAATATTTTGCCTGAAAAAAATTGTAATTTGGGGCTGCTGTGTTAATAAGTTTTTTCTCTTCTCGATTTCATGTGCACTGACTTCAGTGTGATTCCATTTTTTCTAGAATTGTACAGAAATTTAAGTCTAGATGGTAACATATGAAGTCTGCAAAGCCTCACTGACTTTGTAATTGCTTAGTAAATGAACTTTTTTTCAATTGGCCATCAGTTAATTAGTTGATGTTAATTGCTTTCTATATAGTCCTTTACTAATTCATAATTTGCTTTCTGCTGTTAACCTTTAATTATTTATTTTTCAAACTATAAAGTGCTTTCAAATGATGAGTAGGGAGTATTAATTATTTTCTTTCTCGTGAGCCGATTTTGCTAAATTTTGAATGCTGCATTATGCAACGTGCCCATGACACTAACAAATAAATGATATGCCAATGGGATGCAACTTTGAAGTTTTTGGCATTAAACTTGTGTTTGAACATATTTAAATGCATCACATCATTTCCTTGCTTATAACTATCTTGTTTCAGTTTTGGTCAAAATATATTATTTTATTTTACGTATTCATATTCATAAAAATTGAATTTCTTTTTACTGTTTCAAATAGATAGCATTTTTACTAATTTATATATAGGGATGTCCATACTTTCTTGTCATATCATAAACTCCCATACCATACCACACTGCATGTACAGTAAAAGCATGTCATGTTATGACAGCTAATCTGAAGATTGTACTTTCTCACTTATCTGTATATTCATCTATGTACTCTACAGTTGTACCATTCGACAAACAAACAAACACACACACACACACACACACACACACACACACACACACACACACACACACGTATATAGCATATAGTATATACAAAAACAGAAAGAAACCTCTATCTATTTTTAAAAGGCAGCATGGTCTCTTACACACATACACGCACGCACGCACTGTACAATTATTATTATCACTTACACAAACATAGCCTTCTATATCCTTTATATATAGCCGAAAGAAGAAAAAACAACTTCTATTTTGCAGAGACAGGAAGCAAGGTAAATGATTTTCTCTCTTTCTTAACATTTTTCCTTTTCTCTTATCGAAAGAAGAAAAAACAGCTTTTATTTTGCATAGATACAAGAGCAAGGTAAATGATTTTCTCTCTTCCTTTACATTTTTCCTTATCTCTTATACCCATACAAGTATGAGTAATATATGAATGATAACAATTATTATAGTACTGAGTTTTCAACAATCTTTTAATATTTCTCTTTTATTTTCATTTTCCAGTCATAAGCATGGAATCAAATTACAAACTAATCCCTGAAATAGCAACACGAGAAACCGGATGGACTTGTAAAGTGATCGTTGTGGAAAAAACTTCTTCAAGATCATCGCAAAAGGGGAATGGAATGTATCAACATCTTTGGTTAATGGATACTGCTGTAAGTTTCTACAGATAAAAATGTTCACACTTGATTTTTTTGTTTTTTTCAATTAGAATATAATATTGTATTGCAGTTTAGTACTCTTCTTTTTCCCATTAACATCAGCTCCTATTAATGAAAGAACATGGTCATCTCTGTGCTTATATGAAAAAGTTACAAGATTGTGTCTAATAGTATGGAATTATTATTCCAACTGTCATTTATTTTTACTGAAAATCATTCATATCTTCTTCAAAACTCATGTTATATGAACTGAATTTTTGTTTTGTTTTTGAAGTTAAAAAAAAAAAAAAAAAAAACAATGTGTTCAGAATTACCATACACCAATATGCACATTTTAACACTGAAATGTTAAACTTATCTGTTTTGTTATTTTTCATACATACATAAATTTCAAAATAACTTTACTATGTTACATTTTATCTTATATTTAATAACTCATGTAGGAAAACAAAGTCCAAACAACTATATTTGCTCAGAACATTAAAGCCCTTGAAAATACATTGGTACCATCAAAGACATACTTGATCTCAAATGCATACGTGAAGCAAACAAATGAACAATTTAGATCAACTTGTGGAAATACACAATGGACAATTAGTTGTTCAACAAAAACAATCATTCTTTATGTAGTTTACTTTCAGTAAAATTCAGCTTTTGCTTAATACTAAATTTAATTTTTTTCTCCCAGAGCAAGGTGCAGTGTTAGGATTGGAGATCACACTGGCAACATTACTGCATCATTATTTGACGATGTGGCTGAAAAATTCTTACACCTTCCAGCTGAGAAAATAATGAAAGATAATCTAATGGTAATGTTTTTATGTATTATTTAATTACATTCAACAAGTTTCTCTAGCTGCATAACTTGATTGTATATTGTTTAATTTTTTATATATAGCCACATCATGTCATTGGTGCTCATAAGTCCAACTACATGGATGAAGACCACTTCATTTACATGAAAGTAGGAAACCCCGATCCAAAGACTAACCAACCGAGGTTTGATGTGATATATATTCTTGATAACAACCGTGAACTTGAAGAAACATCTCCAATAGTGTCTCCATATGACGCGAAGAATAAAGCTTCATTCAATTGCACAAATTCCTCAAAAAGCAGTCAACAATTCCCACCTACTGCACGAAGAAATCTGGTCTTTGAAACATAAATTGTTGAGCAACCAAAAAAACAGAAGATGATATCATCCGACCTTCCTAAAAATGAGAAGAATGTAGTTCATGAACTTGGCAGCATCATTACTACAACAAAGTAACTGTCTCGTACCTTCAGCAGTTCAATTCAAGTGGCAACTGAGATGTTTTTGTATTTTTTGCTAAATGCAAATGCTGAGAATCATTTTGCAGAAACTTTGGAAGCAACGTGGGCAAATCAGCAATAAGAAGAGTTGTTTTTTGTACTCCTTTTGACTAAATGACTATTTTGTTCAAGACCATATTACAACTTATGCATGTCATGAGCTTCATTTTAGTTTTTGGAAACACAGTGTACTATGTTTATGTATATAAAGTAATTGCATGTGTAGAATCAATTGCAGTCTTAACTTTTGCAAGTCTAACTAAAGACTCTCAATACTTAATTTGTTTGCATTCTATTGAATTTTTTTAGTGAATATGCTTGAAATACTAAGGAAACTTTGTACTTCCAGATTCTATGGTAGTGAATACGAATGAGAAAGCACATTATTTAATGTATATAATTAGATAGTTACATATTCTAAAATAGATTCTCATTTTAACAATATCACTTAGAAAATAAATAACTGTAATCGTGCAACGCACGATGCACCACTAGTATATATATAAAAGGTTGAACCTCAATCTTGAGGATCCCCCACCACCCCGCCTCTAGAGTATTGTGTAGGAGGTAAATCGTGGAATGTGTCTCGGCAGACCGTGGTACAAGAGCTGCCATATTGGTGCCCTATTTTCTTAAGAAAAATGGTACCACAAAAAAATGGTACACTAGTTACCAATTTATTTTCTAAGAAAAATCTAATATGATTATCAAATTTTCATTATCATGTTTGTAAAAATAGTTCTCAATAGCGAATTTCTTCTAAGTATTACTTTTTTAGAAACGTACAAATTTGTAGACGCTAATTCAAATTAGGAAGCAAAATTTAGCTTCGTGATTGTGAAGTAAGAAATGAGAAGATCATACAATGATATAACAAAAAATTGATTAATTTTCGAAATTTACGTCACTAGCTCAACTTAGGTAATAGAATGTAGTTTTTAATACGCATGGAAAAATATCAATCGAAGTGTTGAGCTAAAAACTGAACAATTGAAGAAAATTAGATTTTATAAATATCAAATATTAAATCTTGAATCTTAATTTTGTTATTCTATTCAATATTTCATTTTCATTTCGAATTTCCACTTACACTAACACTTCCACTTCTAACATTTTCATATGATTTTTTATACTCATCCTATAAAATGTCTTTACATTGGCGTTGAGCTAGAACTTTCTCATTTGTAAATTGAATTTGTACATAATGTTTAACACTTGCATGATTGTCAAAAATTGACTGAATATGAAAATAGGTTTTTATTTTTTTTTTAACGTCAAATCACAATTTCATGTGTAAATAAATGTAAATAAGGGTGTACACAAGTAAGATAATGCCCTTGTTTGAAACCCATTTTGAGGAAATGAAAAATTTTGTAATAGTGATTGATGTGAGAATGTGTGGTGAAAAAGTGATAAAAAGTTTTTGATTTGTGTGTAATATTATTTTATTTGGAAAATGTGTGGTTGAAATGAAGAATGAGAATGAGAATAAGAATAGAAAATTAATGGGTGTCAAACGGGAGCTAATAAAGTTATTGTAATTACCAGAATCCAAAGATCAATTGTCTCATTATTCCCCCTCGTGCTGATTTACATGGGCTGATTTACATAGGGAGGCTTTGCAACTCCAATTGGTAGCTTGTATTGTATTTCCCAACGGACTAGGGCTGTAAGCAAAAACCGTCAAACCGAAAAATCGAACCGAAATCGCATTTTAGAAACCGTCGATTTGGTGCCACGTGGACTCGTCAACGAAATGGTTTTGAACCAAACCAAACCGGTCAAAAACGGTTTGGTTTAGATTTGAAAATTTTAATTGCGGTTTAAAACCAAACCGGACCCGTGAAAAAATATATAAAAATAAAAAAATAAAAATAATGATTTTTTTTTAAAATTCATCCAAATCTGCAAAATTCAATAGTTTTGTCATTTGTATGTATTTTTGGCAATTTATAATTTTATATTACATATATATTATTATTATCAAATAATCCTAATTTATATCTAATAATCTCAAGACTAACATAATCTATCAAAAACCCTTTTCCTTTTTAGAATTCAAATTTCTACAGTTGCTTCTGAATCTGCATTCTCAAATGGAGGTCAGATACTTGATTCCTTAAGGGGCAAGGATGGTTGAGGCTTTTATATGCGGAAATAATTGGTTGCAAATTAAGAATAAATCTATAGTGTTGTGCCAATATTTAGATGAAGTGAAAGCATTTGATGATTCAATAAAAGTTGTAGCAGGTGATTTATATTTTCTATTACCATATTTTTAAAAATTCTCTTATCTATCTAGTATCCAATATTATGATGATATAACGAATGCATTTGTTTGACAATGGAGACTATGAATCATGTGTGACAACAATTGGTGTTTGAGTATATGTGAGAAACTAAATTCGTAACAAAATACAATGTAAGCTTGTGTAATTGTTATGTTTAGATATTATAAACAATTGATTTATTATTATGGTTGGTTATTCTGTCTGTCTAATCAGTAGTTTTATTTTTCAGATATGATGATCACGAGGTCTTGTTGAACATTATTATATATTTTGGGCTTTATATTTAGTTTAATAGACTTGTATTGTAACGTTATCGTAACGTCTTAGCCTAAAATGGCAAACAAAAAAACTATATTTTAGTTTATTGTGATTTCACTTTGATTTAATTAGTATTTAAATTTGTAGTAGATATATTTAGTTTGTTTTAGATTTATTGGTAGTAAGATATAAATATATATTGAACTCAATGAATTAATGTCATAAAAGTAAACGGACAAAAAAATATACGGTGAAACCGGCGGTTTAAAACCGGACCAAACTGTTAGGTTTAGGTTTGAGTTTTTTTCAAATCGTTCAAAATGGTTTGGTTTAGGTTTGAGTTTTTTTTCAAACCGGTTTAAACGGTTTGGTTTGAAAATTTGTCAAAAATCGGACCGCTTACACCCCTACAACGAACCTCTGCCATCTAATAATGTTTGGGACATGGTGAGATGTAGCTTGCCACCTAATGCCAAAATAGCTTGCTTTCACATTTATCGGAACATAATGCCTCTGTTTAGTTTGGAGTGGAATCAGATTTTAGCAAATTTGATCAAAATTGATGAGATATGTTATTGAAAAGTTGAAAAAAAAATTATGAATTCATAAAAATATTTGGTTGAAAACGAATTCTCAAAAAAGTGCCTTCTAAACAATTGGGACATTATTGACACCCCTAGCACCATTTTTACTCCACATATATTGACACCCCTAGCACTCTAACAAAATGGATACAAACTGTTGGAAAATAATGATATTGAATGTGAATGAAAATCAGTTTCAATTTCATCAATTTTCAGAATTTCAATTTCAACTGATCAAATTTCATCATTTTTCAGAATTTATGAATTTCGATTTCAGTAGTTCCTCTCCTCTTCAGTTTTGAAATTCATCTTCAATGTCAATTGCGTTAATTGACATGCTCTTCTTCCTTGGCTATAAATAGAAGAGTTATCGTTAGTTGAAAATGAAAACACAAGAAAAAAGATACCATCTTTTCTTCCAGCATCAACAAGTTTTTTTCTTTTCAATGTAAATTTCATTTTTCTGAATTCTTTGAGAGATAGAGAAATCACAGCTAGTTCGTAGGCGGTTAACGTAATGCAATGTGAAGCGACAATCGATTGTATCCTGATAATCGAACACCGATCAAAAATCTCGTGCACCCCGATGAAACGGTGAATTCGATTTAAGGAAACCGTATAAATACGAGCCTTCGGTTTGGTTATGATTTACTTTGATTCTCTAATTTTTCCCAACAAGCTTAAATCGAATTTCATTTTGGGATTTTGTGAATCAGTAAGGTTTGTTTACGTTTTTCTTCCAGTTTATTTACTGTCGTTTTTTTTTTCAATTTGTTTGCTGTTTTCATAATCTATCTATTTAATTACGCGCAGTGAATTTATTAGATTGAATCAATAAGGTCGAAAGATAAAAAAAATCAGTTTCCTTTACTGCCTGCGAATTTTGGTTTGCTTTTGGTGGTTTTTTTGCATGGTTTTGCATGTTTTTTTTATCTACAAACATGGTTTTCAAATGATTGACAATGATTATTTAATCGCTTTACAATTATTAGTGATGATTGCTCTTGTTTGATTATGATTGTCTCATCATTATAATATAATTGTTTACCTTTCTTTTAATGATTATTTTAATAATTGGTTAAATGATTTCTAATACAATTTTAAATGATTGATAAGTTGTTAATAATTTGACAAAATAATCTGTTCAAGAATTTTATTTTTCGAACAGATAACTTAGATCTCGATTTTATAAGTATTCTAAATTATTTGTTGTTTGTTCTTTAAGGTTAAATGGCGTCACATGGAAATGACGATATGAACAATGGAAGCAACACTGTTGGGACTGCTGTTAACCCTGTGGAAACCTCAACTGGCATTCATCCGTTGATGGGACTATTGGTGGCGGGACTCCTCATGTTGGAGTGAACCCCTTTGTCTACGACTGCGGCCTCGGCAATCCAATTTGGCACAATACCTTTGTCAGTACCTAGGGCTGCGGCCTCGGTACTTTTGCCATCGTTTCCTGTTCAATTTCTGGTGAATCATGCAATTCGATCGGATAAGCTTGCTGGCACTGAGTTTAAGACATAGCAGAATAAGATGATTTTTATCTTACTACTTTGGGCCTTGCACGTTTCCTCACCGAGGATGCCCCTGTCGTGGCTGAAAACGACACTGATATGCATAGGCGTGCGGCTTGGGATGCATGGAAAAGTGCTGATTTTTTGTGTCGCAACTATGTCTTGGATGGACTACAGAATTCTCTGTATCACGTGTATGTGGTAAAGAAATCTGCTAAGGAGCTTTAGGAGTCCTTAGAAAAGAAATACAAGTCTGAGGATGTTGGGTCTAAGAAATTCTTGGCCAGTCGGTGCATGAATTTCGAAATTGTTGATTCACGTTCAGTCGTGACCCAAGTGCAGGAGTATCAAGTGCTCTAACAAAAAATGCATGTTGAGGGTCTGACTATGTCAGAATCTCTACAGGTGGCTACTGCTATTCACAAGCTACCTCCTCAGTGAAAGGCGTTCAAAAGCTATTTGTAGCATAAGAGGAAAGAGATGTTTTTCAAGGATTTAATTATCAAGCTGCGCATTGAGGAGGATAACAAAAAGGTTGAATGTAAGTCGGGAAATTCTTACTCTGAGAAGGCTAATGTATTGGAACACGGCCAAAGTTCTAGTACTAAGAAAGGTCAATCCTTTAAAGCCAAACAGAGTAATGAAAATTGGAAAGACAAAAAGCAGACCATGAAAGGGTCTCAGTTGAAGCCTACCGGTGGAGTAGGAAAGAAGCCTAAGTTCCAGTTCAATGGAAAGTGCTTCGATTGTGACAAAGTTGGGCATCGATCGGCGGACTGCCGTCAGCTCGAAGGGATAACAAACAACGTCCTCAAGCTAATATTGTTGGAAATGAGAGAGATCATCTCTCAAATGACATGTATGACCTAAACCTTACGGAGGTGATTAGTGAGATTAACCTGGTAGGGTCTAACCCTAAGGAGTGGTTGCTAGATACTGGGGCCACTTGCCATGTCTGTTCCAATAGGAGCATGTTCACTACTTTTGCACCAGTTACAAATGGTGAAAAGTTGTTTATGGGAAACTCTGTAACTTCTGAAATGCTTGGTAAAGGCAAGGTGATCCTGAAGATGACCTCTGGCAGAGAGCTTACTCAGAAAAATGTGATGTACGTGCCAGAGATTCGCAAGAATTTGGTCTCTGGATCTCTTCTGAGCATGAATGGTTTCCGCATGGTCTTTGAGGCGGATAAGCTGGTGATTACCAAAACAGGAGTTTATGTTGGGAAAGGCTATATGACTGATGGCCTATTTAAATTGAATGTAATTGCTGTAACCCCAACTGTTATGAATAATGAGAAAACTCCGTCTGTTTACTTGCTTGAGTTTCCTAATCCGTGGCCTGGTAGATTAGGTCATGTAAATTACAATGCATTACATAGACTAAGCAAACTAAACTACCTGCCTAGGTTTCAAATTGATTCAAAACATAAATGTGAAACCTGTGTTGAGGCTAAGCTTACTAGGTCTTCATTTCATAGCATTGAAAGAAGTACTGAGTCATTGGGACTAGTCTACAGTGATGTGTGTGACTTGAAATTTGTCCAAACAAGAGGCGGCAATAAGTACTTTATTACTTTTGTCGATGATAGCACGAGATATTGTTATGTATACTTGCTTAAAAGCAAAGATGAAGCTATCGATAAATTCATTCTTTACAAGAATGAAGTTGAAAATCAACTTAGTAAGAAAATAAAGGTACTACGAACTGATCATGATTGTGAATATGAATCACCATTTGGTGAATTTTGTGCTAAACATGGAATAATTCACCAAACTACTGCACTTTATTCGCCTCAACAAAACGAGATTGCTGAGCGTAAGAATCGAACGTTAAAAAAATGATGAATACTATGTTGATTAGTTCTAGATTACTACAGAACATTGGGGAGAAGCTATTCTTTCTGCGAATTACATTTTGAATAAAGTGTTAAGAAAGAATATGGATAAGACTCCGTATGAACTTTGGACAAGTCGAACACCTTCATATAAATACTTAAGAATGTTGGGGTGTCTTGCTAAAGTTGTGGTGCCTCCTCCTAAGAATGTCAAGATTGGATCTAAGACAATTGATTGTGTGTTCATTGGTTATGCACAAAATAGTAGTGCATATAGGTTCCTTGTGCATTATTCGAATGTTCCTGATATTCATCCGAACACGATTATGGAGTCTAGGAATGCACAATTCTTTGAGAATATATTTCCTTATAAATCTCCTAAACAGTTAACTCCTATTAAACGGTCTATGGAATCTTCTGCTACTGGCAGCAGTAAAGATCCAGTTGAAGAAGGTGAGGATGAGCCTAGAAGGAGCAAAAGGACCAAAACTTCTAAGACGTTTAGCCCTGATTTCCTTACATATTTGATGGAGAATGATCCTCAAAGCTATAAAGAAGATATATCTTCTCCAGATGGTCATCTGTGGAAAGAAGCCATCAAGAGTGAAATCGATTCTATCCTACAGAATCATACCTGGGAATTAGTAGATCTTCCACCAGGCTGTAAGCCTTTGGGCTACAAGCGGATCTTCAAGAAGAAGATAAAAGTGGATGGCTCTATTGATATATAAAGCTCGTTTAGTAATCAAAAGTTATAAGCAAAAAGAAAGCTTGGATTACTTTGATACTTATTCTCCTGTGTCGAGAATAACTTATATCCGGATGATAATTGCTATTGCAGCCTTGCGAAATCTGGAAATACATCAGATGGATGTAAAAACAGCTTTCCTAAATGGAGATTTGAATGAAGAAATCTACATGGAGTAACCAGAGGGGTTTTCGACTCCAGGTCAAGAAAGAAAAGTCTTTAAACTGGTTAAATTGCTTTATGGTTTAAAGCAAGCACCGAAGTAATGGCATGAGAAATTTGATAATGCTATGCTTTCTATTGGTTTTCGAATCAACGAGTGCGACAAGTGTGTATATGTCAAGGACACTAATTATGGATATGTCATATTGTGTTTGTAATTGTCGACAGCTCTGATAAGATTATCAAAGCCACTAAGAATATGTTAAACTCAAAGTTTGACATGAAAGACATGGGTCTCGCAGATGTCATTTTGGGAGTAAAAATCACTCGAACACCAAATGGACTTGTGTTATCTCAATCTCATTACATTGATAAGATACTCGACAAGTTCAACAAGTCGGATACCACTGGAGTCCTGACAAGTCGGATACCACTGTAGCCAGGACTCCAGTGGATTTGAGTCTCCACTTATCCAAGAACATTGGTGATGGTGTGTCACAGTTAGAATATTCTCGGATAATTGGGAGTTTAATGTATTTAATGACTTGTACGAGACCGGATATAGCATACTCAGTTAGCAGATTGAGTCGCTACACAAGTAACCCAGGTGCTATCCACTGGAGAACCATTTTCAGGGTGTTACATTATTTAAGGTACACTCGTGATTTTGAACTGCATTATTCTAGATACCCTGCAGTAATCGAAGAGTATGCTGATGCAAATTGGATATCAGATATGTCAGATTCAAAATCTACTAGTGGATATGTCTTCACTCTTGGTGGTGCAGCTGTCTCTTGGAAATCGTCCAAACAAACTTGCATCGCAAGATCTACAATGGAATCAGAGTTCATAGCTTTGGACAAAGCAACTAAAGAAGCAGATTGGCTTCGCCAGTTTGTTGAGGATATTCTAAGATGATCAAAGTCTGTGCCTACAATTTGTGTTTATTGTGATAATCAATCAGCAATTGGCAGGGCATAGAGCAATATGTATAATGGTAAGTCTCGACATATTCGAAGACGACATAATACCATTCGATAACTACTCTCACAAGGTATTATCACTCTGGACTATATGAAGTCAAAGGATAATATTGCGGATCCGTTAACTAAAGGGTTAACTCGAGAGCTAGTTGAAAAAGTATCGAGGGAAATGAGCTTGCAGCCTATAACGTTGAAAGGTATCATGGTGGAAACCCAACCTAACTGAATGGAGATCCAAGGATCTAGGTTCAAAGGGATAACTAAACCATGTATATCTGTGTAAATCACTGATAAGGTTCTCCTTCTGCTCATTCCTATGGCGCTCACAGTGATTGGAAGATGCAGGTTAAGCTATGTTTTTAATGACCCTTAAGCATTGTTAAGAGGTCACATATGTGAGTGCGAAGTGGGGCCGTTTCTATAAGGATTGGGAAGCTTACATCCTTGAACAAACACTTGCAGAACCAGGCGACATGTTCATAGCCAAAACTAACACAACATTGAGAACTACGATGTGTCTAGAATGGTCCTGCGTGAGGTCTATTGTCTTGGTTTACACAAATGGCGAAACAGTCCAAGGCATCAGATCCACTGGTTTGCTTGTAATACTCGATAGATTTTCACAATGGAATGTTCAAAGCTAAATACTACCTATCCTATACAAGATTGATTCGTTCTACTCTATCTTTTTCTGGTTTTCCAAATTTTCATTCATGTGGGGGATTGTTGGAAAATAATGATATTGAATGTGAATGAAAATCAGTTTCAATTTCATCAATATTCAGAATTTCAGTTTCAGCCGATCAAATTTCACCAGTTTTCAGAATTTATGAATTTCAGTTTCAGTAGTTCCTCTCATCTTCAGTTTTGAAATTCATCTTTAATGTCAATTGCATTGATTGCCATGCTCTTCCTCATTGGCTATAAATAGAAGAGCTCTCGTTGGTCGAAAATGAAAACACAAGAAAAAGATACCATCTTTTCTTCCAGCATCAACAAGTTTTTTCTTTCCGGTGTAAATTTCATTTTTCTGAATTCTTTGAGAGATAGAGAAATCACAACTAGTTCGTAGGTGGTTGACATAGTGCAACGTGAACCGACAACCGATTGTATTCTGAGAATCGAATACCGATCAAAAACCTCGTGCATCCCAGTGAGACGGCGAATTCGATTTAAGGAAATCGTGTAAACACGAGCCTTTGGTTTGGTTATGATTTACTTTGATTCTTTAATTTTCCCTAACACAAACAACTACATTTTACAACTTATCCAAATCTACGCTTTTTCTCTTTGTTGGCTTGTTGCTACTGTTAATTTTGATAACAAACTTAGCATGTTTGGGCTTTTTTTTTTTAAGAGTTGCTTTTAAAGAATTTATTTGTTGTACTCAGAGCATCTCCAAGTCACTTTACATTTATAAAGAGCATATTTTTTTTAATTTAGAAAGAAACTATAAATTTAGAGATTAAGGATGTGTTTGAGCCACATTATTTTGGAAGAATGCATTCTGTAATAATAGATTGATGGAGAATGTGTGGTTGAAAGAGAATGAAAAATTATTGACATGATGGTAAATATTATTTTATTGAAAAATGTGTGATTGAAAACGAGTAGAAAAATGAGAATGAAAATTTTAATGCTTACCAAACAGGGGTTAAAATCTTTTTTAATATTCCAACAACGTCTTTCTCTTTAACACTTAATTTTATTACTCTCAATATGTATGTATTATTTTTTTTTTTCCATCTTTTACCAACTTCCTACTAAATTATTATATTATTTCCCTCCATTTTCTTCGTATATACTACCTCGATATGCTTGATTCATTTTTTCGTTTGTCTCAAATTATAAGTAACTTCCGAAACTATAAATATTTTTTAAATTTTCTAATAAGTTCATATTCAATATACTTTGTTATCAACAAATATAAACTAATCATATTCAAACAGTTAAGTAATGTAGATCTATATTTGGGACTTGTAAAATAAAAAAAAAATTATATTTCTAACTATATTAATTACATTTTATTAAACTGTGTACAAATAGAAATAAGTCTATCTTTATGATATGGATATAGTACTATTTAGTTGAGTAAATATATAGAACATTGCAAATTGTACTATTTGAAATGCATTATTTTGAAGATTCTCTTGGAGTATAATTTTATTTTAAAGAGTTGACTTTTTCAAATAGAGATTGTTTCATTTTAAAGAGTCTTTTGAAAATACTCTTAAGCTTTAGGATCTACTTGGGAGTTACTTTTTTCATCATTTTTGGGTGGCACCATTTTTGAGATGTTGAAAAATCAATACTAATTAGTTTTTTAGGCCATTGTCACAGTTTTTGGATTGCACTTTTTATGAGAGGTTAGAAAAATTGGTATAATGTAATTTTGATGGTATTTATCAACCAACCAAATTGGTAAGTCTTGGCCTTTTCACAAATTTTCTTCCATTTACCTTATATAAAATAATTTGTAAAAAATATTTATAGACAAATAAAAATTATTTATAAGTAAAAAAATTACTTATCAATAAGATCATTAGAATACATTTTGTGTAAAAAAAAAATGTGTTTATAAAGTAATATAATACTAATAAGACAAAAATTCACTCATAAAGTATAAAAAATTATTTGTAAGTACAAAATAAATTATGTGTAAAATATTGTTTAAATGTATAAAATTTACTTATAACTATAAAATTTACTTATAAGTTAAAAATTATTCATAACTTGAAATTTTAATTATGAATAAATATCTCAATTTTTAAATTAAAAAATAACTTATATGCATAAGTAAAATATTATTTATGAATAAAAAATATCATAAAAGAAATACAAAATTGAAAAGTTAACCGAAGGGCATATATGTAATTTTATTCTCTTAAAAATTTCAGTAATAAACTCTCAAATATGGACTGTAATATTTTAAAAATCACCTAAAATCGGATGCCTTATTATTGTTCAAAATCGATTCTTCAAAAAAGTCCATAACATGTACCCTAGAACTCCCAAACATGCTTAAAAGATAACTTGTCTGTAGAGTCAAAAAAACCAAAACGGAAGCAGAAATCGTGAAATTCACATAGAATACCCAAAACATCAAGGGATCAATTATCATTATTATGGCTCAGAATACACAACACATTGTATCCGTCTGTACAAAAAAATAAGCCACGAATAACCTCAAAGTCTAAAGGAATCGCAAAAGTAGCTACTCGATGGCTCAAGAACTAACAGCCAATCTAACCCTCTAAAAATCTCAATTGAAGAATCACCAAGATTTGTGATTAAAATTATGAGTTTTAATCACAAAGACACAAAGAATCGAAAGAGACGATAAATAGCCACACTAACAGAGAACCTAAAAGCTTCTCCAACACTAAGTAGAAGAACAAAATGAAAAATCACGTATAAAAATGGCCATTTCGCTTCTTTTATAGGCATCATCATCATCGTATATTAGGGTGAAGATCAATTGAACAAAGCAGTACATGCGTTCAATTGGGTTGGGTTGTGGACCGAATTCCTTTGAGTTATGGGAAAATTATCAAAATTCAGGCGTTTAGTTTTGTCTTTTTAAAAATCAGGTTTATACTTTATTTAATCAAAAATCAGGTTTTAATTTCCATAATTAATATTAATAATGATATTTTAAAATAAATTAATTTATATACACATCCCTCCCCCCACCAAATATATCCAAACCCTAAGAATTCATCTCTCCCCTCTCTCCATTGTACCGCCTTTCTCCACAACCTCACCACAGTCCGCCGCCTCCTCTTCCTTCCTTCCCAAACTCTATTCCTCCACTCCGTCATTTTCTCCTTCTCAGCCCCCTTTTCCCTCCCCCAGTGAAGTCTCGCGCTGCGAACAGCAGCAGCGCGACCTTCGATGCTGCTGTGGGTGTGCAGCGTCGCGAAGCTGTGTGGCTGTGGCGGGCGGTGGAGGTGCTGTGGGTCTTCGATGCGGTGGTGTGTGCGGTAGTCTGCTTTTTTTTTTGTAGTGATTCTATGAATGGTGATTTTGTTTTTATTTTTTTATTCTATGTGTGCGGCGGTTGTTTTTTGTTATTATTATTGCGGTGGTTGTTGTGGTATGGTAGTGTTGTGACGGGGTGACGTTGGTGGTACTGTTCAGGCAGCGATGGCGATGGTGGTGGTGGTTGGTAGTGTTATTGTTGGTGGGTGGTTTAGGGATTAACGTCGGCAGTGGATGAGACAAAATGGCTGTGACCAACTATTTGGTCATTCCGTGACCTGTGACCAAGTATTGTTGGTGTACTGTGATTGGGGAACGGGTTCAGTGAATGGGATGAAACGTCTGTGATCAACTATTTGGTCGATCTGTGACATGTGACCAAGTATTGGTGATGTACTGGGATTGAAGGACAGTGTGTTGGGTGTATGTGACCAACTATATCGATCTATGACCAAGTATTGGTGGTGCACTGAGATGGGGGGATGGATATTTGGGTGTATGTGACCATCTATATGGTAACTGTGACCTTAAAATTCGTTACTCTGTGATTGAAAATATAATCTAGGACCAAGTTATGGATTAATCTTTTTTTTTTTAATTTGTGACCAATTAAAAATCTGTGACCTGTAATTTTTGTGACCAGTGACCAATTAAGTTAAATGTGACCTATCAATTTTTATATTTGTGATCTCAAAATTATCTGTGACCAAAAATGAAAATTTTAACTATTTCATAAGATATGTGACCAAATTGCATATAACTGTGACCTTAACAATTGTCGGAATTGGAGTAGTCGCCGGAATTAGGCGGCTGCAGAACGGTTGCCGAAGTAGTCTCCGGAATTAAGCGAGGTCGGAGAACAGTTGCCGATCACCAGAGCAGTGGGGTCGGTGTGAGATAATTATATTATATTACAGTAAATATTTAATTTATAATATAATAATTGTGAAATATAATTAATTAATTAATGAAAAAACTGATTTTTGCAATTTTAAACTTTGAGGCCTGATTTTTTATTTTGGGATAAATAAAGCCTGATTTGTGAATTTTTCCCTTGAGTTATTGCCTATTGGGCAATGTTTAAGATTGAAATAAGGGAACAATACATATATAAGGTTTTTACTTTACAACATTTCAAAAATACAAAAACAAGTTTCAAATTTCAAAAATCAAAATTTTTAAATTTTTATTTATGAAATAATAAATTATTAAATCAATTTATTATTACATATTAATTCTAATGTAACATAATTACCCCACCCCGCATCCACCACCCCTACCGCTCCGGGGATCGTTCCGGTCACAAATCTTCTCTGGTGACCTTTTCGGTGACTGTTCCGATTCCAATGACAATTCAAAATTTTTAGGTCATAATTAAAAATTTTCACAGGTCACAATTTGTTCATCGGATACAAATTAAAAATTTAAAAGTCACAATTTGTTCATCGGTTACAAATCACAAGATTTATAAGTCATGCTATTTATTTTATGGTCACAAACATCACATTAATTGAACCTGAATTATATTTAGGTCACAATTTATTAAATTATTAGTCACAATTTAATAATTTTTATGTCACCCAGCATGTATTGGTCACGGTTTATCTAATTCATTGGTCACACAACAACCAAATTATTGGTCACAATAAACCAAATCATTTGTGACCGTCACCAGATCAATTGTAACCACCACCAAATCATTTGTGACCACCACTTCGCCACTGCCTCAACTAGCGGCACCACCACCATTTATCTAATTGGTCCAAAGTTGAATTTTTATATACTTAGTAATTAATACGATTTTTAATTATGTTTTAACAGTATTTATATTGTTAATTCCTTTTTATAATTTTTTTTAAAAAAAGTATATATTTTTTTAGTGCATTTGTGTAATTTGCCCTTTTTCCTTCATTCTTAACAACAAACTTTTTACTCAATAGCTTGTAGAAGAAGCCCAGCCCAAGTCGTTGTCAAACCCCACAAATATCGGGTCGGGTTTAAGTGGCAAATTAGTCATTTAAACAATTTTCAACAGACGAAACCCTAACCCTAAAGCAAACTTGCAGACGGAGGCTGAAGCCATTATAAGTACAACTCCATTGCTACTCTTAAATCTCTGTCACTTCATCTCTAATCTTTTTGTCTTCGGTTTGAAAGTTTTTCTTAATTTCTCTGTTTTTTATTTTTTATAGAATTCTTTTGTTTCGGATTTCTCAGTGATGCATAAATTACGATGACGAGTCCGATCGAAATCCATTCGACTTAAAATCGTGACGACAAATCGAGGCATTTGTCTGAGAGGAATTCTTTCATCTCCTTTTTAATTTTGTTAATTTTATTAAAATCGATTACTTATTTATTTTTATCTGAAAAAGGATGATGAGGCATAATGACGATGAAAGTAAATAATTCTGAATTTTTGGTGATTGAATTATTACGACCTCCTACTCATTCTGAATGCCCTATCATCTTTCACAGTTTCTGATGGATTTTCGTTGCAGGATTTGCTTTAGAATTTTGCCTGAAGAAGCTTCTCTCTTTCACAAAAAAAAACCCAGAATGCCAAATATATTTTAAATTAAACAGATAAAATAAATACAGTTTTATTTCAATTCATCGTTCTGTTCATGTCTATTGGTTTAATTATTTAAAAGGCTGCAATTCCACTTCAGGTATTTTTTTTTTTTTTACTTGAATCCAGTTATAAATATTTAAATCACATAAGTAAAGGTAAAGCCCTGTTTGATTTAGCATCATTTTCATGGAATTTGGAAAAGTAATTCCATCTTTCACCAAAAGACATGTTTGATTGAGAAAATTTTCTTGACAATTCATTTTCTTTGTTTTAGCTCACTCGGTTCTAATGTCATGGTTATGTGGAAAATCAATTCTCATCAATTTGGTGAGATTTGATTTTCCGTTTAGTTTTTTTTTTTTTTTCAATGGAAATAAATTATATCTTCAATTGTAATAAATTATATTCTTTTAATAGATAATTTTTATGTAAAACAAAGTTAAAAATTTCAATATTTTTTCACATGGAAAATTATTATTTTTTATATATTTATAATTTAAATTAATTATAAACACTTCTCAACAAATTTTAATTAACAAAATAACGAAAGGAAATCTAATTAAAAGGAAAAAAATATTCTTTATAAAACATTGAAAAAAAAAACAATGAGTTTTACAAAGTAAATCATACTGTCATAATTGAAAAATGCCACTCGTCTTATTTTAACGATCTAAAATGTCAATAATAATATTAACATTATTAACTGCTCAGAAGTGAGAACAAAACCGAGTAGGGAATATCTATGTTCTTGCTTGGTAATCATTAAAATTTTATATTGAAATTAAAGTCAATAATTAATTTTAATTATATGTTTCATGAGTTTTACAATTTTTCAACTACATAATTCAATGTTTCATCAATTTTCATTAAAATTTATTAAAAATTTAATTTTAATCCATACCCAACAGGAGCGTTGCATCAAAACCAATTCCCAAAGAAATTATGATGTATTGTAATGTAGAATTATGTTAATACAGATGTATTTAACAAATTGATTTACGGGTGCTGAGTTTGTAACATTTTACCGATCAGTTAGACAAAATACAGAGTTAAATCAACCTGCAAAATGTTGTCAATTCAACACTTGTAAATCAATCATGATAAATACATTTGTATAAATAGCATATTCTTGTTTAATGTATTGAGCAAGGAACCAGGACCATTGAGACGTGAAATGGTGATCACAGCAGTATTCTATCTTAAATAATATGTTTGCGGCGGTTGAAGAAATCGGTTAAATTAAAATTTATGTTATTCATTTAAAGTCTAGATAATCATTGATTTACATGGAAATGTGATCAATATACTAGTGGTGATACATAGCATTATTCTCTTGTGACGATGTTGTTGCATTGCCAGCCGGAGGTAGGGGAGACAAAGAAGAGCTTAGAAGGAGAACATGAAGAAAGCTTCCTCTTCAACATGAAAGATGACTTTTGTGTGTTACCAAAAGTAAGCCATCTGGTACTGTGGGGTCCAAGGTCCTCAAGGATGTAAAAATTCAAGGGAACTGGTATGCCCAGCAATATGCACTGATCCTTGGCTGGAATTTTGTAATTTGAGAAGCACCCAAACAATTATCCTGCATTGACATAATCTTGGTTGATTCAACAGAACTTAGAAAATTGAGAAAAACAATTTATTTAAGATCAATAATTTCAGCTGACCTAGTGGGTCTTGTTGGTGCTATTAATTCCTTAACACAACCCGAAATTGGCAAGAAATACAGGCTATACAGCTCTAACGTTATGACAAATGATAAAATGCTGGTTTAACCCCCGTAAATGTGGTCCTTCTGTTCTAAATCACAAGTCCTCAAAGACGATGAATATTGAGGTTTTATGGAGTGTTGGTAGAACATACAGGTCGGTGAACTGGTAACTTTTTTGCCAAACAAATGTAATTGAATAAATATGATACTTTGTCTGGTCTTACTCAAATTTATTAGCTTAGTGCAAAAAATTAAATCACTTCCAAGGATAGAAATTTTCAATAAACAGAACTAGCTGTAGAAATTATCGGCAGAGATTGTTAGGATATCCATTTCTGGCATATTTGGTACGGTTGAAATGAATATAATTGATAAAATTTTAACTGCTATTTATTCGTTAATACCGTCCAATGTTGTTATCTATCTCAGCAAACAAGCCAGCAATATTCTGAAGAGACTGATTGTATGATTGTATCATAACTTGTCATTTTGTGATATGCTTGATCACAAAAATTTTGCACTTACAAAACTTAAAAGGTCAACTCTGTGAGATAGTACCTTGTTCAATTTAGCCAAGATTTATGCCATTCCTTCCATCCATAATTTGCTTTGAAATGTTCTTATCACTACCATCACGGTTGCCAGTTTTTTATCGCTAGTTTTCGGCTTTAATGTTATCCAGCAGAAACTTCTGTGTAACACTGCAAAAAAGTGAGACGGCGAAGAAAACTGATTGGACTAAAACTGATTTCAGTCAACCTCCAAAAAGAAGGAACCTTGTTGAGTGAGCTCAATCCTGCAAGAAATACGATCCTGTTAGGAGCCAACAAAGAAATTCAAGTTGCAACTAAAATCCATGTAAAATGGTCAGTAAGAGACTTGTCAATCTACCTTTCTGTGTGCGTCCATCACCGGATACTTGACTAAATTCATGTATACATCTGGCAGGAAATAATGGAAAAACAGCTCACTGCCTGTTTCTTGACGAGGTTTTTGCTCCTTGCTATGTATATTTGGAAGGACAAAACTTAATGTTTTAAACAATGTAGCAAGTGTCCGAATGTAGTACTTCAAGCACCCATAAGAATGTAATAATGTCTCACTTTGATCGAGTTGATTTTTCTGGTTGCCATTGCTGAATTCAACCAACGAATGGTATTGTGGTTGTCACCAGAAATCTTTACAGGAACAAAGGCCATCTTTAAAATGGTGAAACCTTAATGAATCTCTCACAATGATTTGCACGCCAACAAGTTTTGCTATAAACTTGATGGTGTTATGACAATCACCGCATATTCTTAAGTTCTTAAACACCCTAATAGATGACTTACCATTCAAATTAAGTATCCCAAAGGCAACAGCAAGCTTCTCACTGTGATTGCACAAACTGGCTTCCTGGTCTTCTGCATCCAAATCTTGTAAAACAAATTCAGTATCAGGCAAGTATCCAGCTAATTTCATCTTCTTGCGCATTTCATTCAAAAAATTATGAATTTTATCACTCTGATCGTTCTTTTTATCACCAACAACAAAAGTGTGTACTCTGTCCTTCACTTGAATCCAACTGCAACCAGGCAATTTCTTTATTCCTCTGTCTCTCATCAGTTTCCTAATCTCTGAGGCTTCTCCCCACAGTTTGGCAGTAACAAGGATGTTAGAAAACAAAACATAGTTTCCCGGGTTGTTTGGTTCAACTGCAAATAGACGACTTGCAGCAATTCGTCCCAAGTCCACATTCCTGTATACACGACAAGCTCCAAGCAAGGCTCCCCAAGCAGCAGCACTGGGCTCAATGGGCATATCTAGTATAAACTGATGTGCCTCCATTAAGCGACCACCACGACTTAGAACGTCAACCATGCATGAATAGTGCTCCACATCAGGTTCAATTTTGTGATTCTTACCCATTGAATGAAAAATGGAGAGACTCTCGTCTACCAGCCCTGAGTGGCTGCAACCAGACAGAACACCTGTAAAAGTAACAGAGTTTGGTTTAATCCCCGAGCTTACCATTTCATTGAAGTGAAATAAAGCTTTCTCTCCTCTTCCATGCATTGAGTTTGCAATAATTATTGTGTTCCAAGCAACAGTATCTTTCTTTGGCATCATGCTGAAAACTCTATGGGACAGCTCCAGGTCACCACATTTAGCATACACAAAGATCAAAGCCGTAGTTACTGTTAGATCTTCATATAAAAAATGCCTAATGATATATGAATGAATCTCCTTTCCTCCCCTCAAGCTTTCCAAATGTGAGCAAGCAGGTAAGACACTTGTAATAGTGATTTGGTTTGGTTTGTATCCTAATTGCTGCATTCTGCTGAATAACTCCAGTGCTTGTTGTGTTTGTCCATTATCCATAAATCCACATATAACAGCATTCCAGGAATCATAATTCAACTTCACTCCTCGGCTTATCATCTGATCAAAAATACTAAGCGCATCCTCACATTTTCCATTTGAAAAATATGCTGATATCATCACATTCCATGACACCATATCACGCTGGGGCATGTTATGAAACACCTGCTCAGCTTGCTTGATACTTGAACAACTAGCATACATATCCACCAGTGCACTATTCACAAACATGTTATCTTCCATACAATTCTTAATACCAAAACCATGAACCTCTCTACCCAAATTCAAACACTTCAAAACTGAACAAGCGGGAAGTATAGAAGATAAAGTCATAGCATTAGGCATTGTTCCACTCAGACACATTGCACGGATTGCCCAAAGAGCATCTCTCGGGAGCCCACAATTGACATAACATGAGCATAATGATGTCCAAGAAATCACATCCTTCACTCTCAAATCATCAAAAACTATCTTCGCACCATCAATGTACTTGCATTTCCCATACATATCAATCATTGCATTCCCAAGAAGCAAATCGGAACCAAACCCATATTTGATGGCATCCTCGTGGATGTCTTTAGCCTTTAGAACATCCCCTGATTTAGCACAAGCCTTGGCAACAGATAGAAGAGCCAACTTATCGGGATTAACTTTTCCGCTATTTCTGAATTCAGCATAAAGTTTTATTGCTGCTTTTGGATGACCCTGCTTCGTGTAAGCCGTGATCAACGATGTCCACAATTGAATATCTGGTTCGGGTATTTTATCGAACAGTTGGCGAGCGCGTTCCAAATCACCAGAATTCAAATAATTCTTGATAAATTTGATATTCAAATGAGGTGGAAGATTTGTGGGTATCTTTGAAACCATCCGATTTTCAAATGTATTCAGGCGCCTTGACGCCGCCTATGCCCCTGGAACCCCCCCCCCCCCTCCCCTCTCCTTCGGTGGTAGCATAACCAAAACACACTCCAACAATCAATCGATCCAAACCACCACTTTCGACCAAGAAATCGGAGCAAAACAGCTACGGTCTTCGCCGAGGTACCTTTTTAGCTTACCCTTGTAACACTTGCCACTTTTCACTTTGTCCAATTTTTATTTTACATTCACCAGAGTAGTCTTTCCAATGTTTAAAAAACGAAATTACCCTGATATACAATTACAAATATATGATATTGTTTAAAAGACAATAATACCACTTTTAAGTAATAAAGAATTTCAAACACTTCCCACTTAAAATTTCAAAATCAACTCATTTTTTTTATCTGTTTACTCCAACACATAAAAACAGATAAATTTATCAAACGCTCAACAATGAAATATTATTCATAGCTACCAGTGAAATCGGTAAGTATATTTACATATTTTTAATTTGGTTTCAATTAAATTAGTATATTATATTAATCTTTAAATCTTATTTCGACATACGTATATGAAATATTTACGTTCTTAAATGGATTTATAATTCTTTTTAACAAAAACGAGAAAAAAAATTCATCTGCATGAGATTTTCAAACAAATTTATGATATAAAATGTCTGAATTCAGAAAACCGTGCAGGTCGTTCGTGCCATGTTGTCCCGAATGACCTAGACAGCCCGCACTGCCCGCATTGTCAGGTCGTCTGGGGCGGGCGCGCTTGACAGCGTTTTTTAGCCATAACTTTCTCCCATGATTTCCGATTAAGATGATTCAAGATATGTTGAAAAGATAACTCAAATGGATATAAATTTGCTTCAGATACCATCTTCGAATTCTATCGTTTTCTATGTCAACAATTGGTCTAAATATGAAGTTGAAAATCGGTGCAAAACTTTTCAGCTTGAAAGTTGATATATGATAATGTTTTGGCTATATTTCATCCATTTGACTCATTTCTTTATGCAATTGACCTCCAACACTTTCGAATCTTTGTCACAAGATTAGAAATATATTTAGAATATTTTCACTTTAATCTTTGAACTATTATTTTCCTCCATATTGGTCTTTTTCGCTTTTTTCTTCTAATTTTCATCGTGTTCGTCCATTGTAACCTAAACCAAAGTACAAGTGTACTTAGAACATTTAAACGCCAATAAATTACGATAAAACAATTATTAGTGGATGAAAAACATGATAATTGCATTATTATCACCGCCTATTCTGGCGAACTTTCGCCAATTTACCCTTTTTCACTTCATTTCTTTTTTGTTTCACCTCCTCTTCGAATCCAATTTTTATGATCACGCACGGCTCCTTCTAATGCTCCAAAATACGTCATTTTCTCCAATGTATTTAAAGTACAAAACGACATGAACACACACATCAAAACGCTCAAAAGTGCTCAAGAACGAGCCAAAACTACGATTTAAAGGTATTTGTTGTCCATGAAGCATAGTTTAGTGGTGTAAAGGACAAAAGTAAGGTAGTCTCAACTGAGTTGACAGCTGCAGTGTGAGTGTTTGATTTCTGCCTTTAACAAGGTTTGAAATTTGACTCTTTGTAAACACCAGTATAGCAGCTCTCGTATCCTGGCCTGTTGAGGAACATCCAGCGATTTACCTCCTCCACGGTGCTTTAGGGACAGTGCGGCGGGGGACCCTTAAGGTTGGGGTTCGACCTTTTTTTAAAAGATATTTGTTTAATGAATTGATTCACTCATCAGTATATTATTAATTGTTTATTTAATATTTTATAAACAATTTAAATAAGTAATATTAAGGGTGTGTTTGAGCCACATTATTTAGGAAGAATATATTTTGGAATAATAGATTGATAGAGAATGTGTGGTTGAAAATGAGGAAAATGTTATTGATGTGATGGAAAATATTATTTTATTGAAAAATGTGTTGCTGAAAATTAGTAGAAAAATGAAAATGAAAAATTAAATGTGTACCAAATATGAGCTAAATAAATATTTTAAATCGTTTATTTTAACTGTTTATAAACAAATTAATAAGTCATTTAAAAATAAATAATTTAATTGTTTACTTAATATTTCATTTCATTGTAAAAGAAGAAATTATAATTAAATTCTTTATTTTAATTGTTTATATAATATTTAATTATATTTAATGGACTAATGAATAAACAATCCAAATATAAAATTTAAATAAACAATTTATTTTATTTATTTAATAGTTTATTATTTACAACTAAATAATATTTTATTTTTAAATAAACTCTTTTTTTAACTAAATATTAAACAAACTATTAAAATAAGCGAATTAAATAAACAATTAAATGAAATAATTTATTTTAATGGTTTATTTAATACTTTATAAACAATTTAAATAAGCAATTTTAAATAAATATTTTAAATCGTTTACTTTAATTGTTTATTTAATGCTTTATAAACAAATTAAATAAGTAATTTAAATTGAATACTTTAATTGTTTACTTAATATCTCATTGTAAAAAAAAGAATTTACAATAATTTCCTTATTTTAATTATTTATATAATACTTAATTATAATTAATAGAATATTAAATAAACTATCGAAATATAAAATTTAAATAAACAATTCAAAGAAACAATTTATTTTGTTTATTTAATATTTTATTATTTATAACTAAATAATATTTAATTATTTATTATTCTAATTGTTAATTGATTAATTCGTTGTTTCTTATTTTAATTGAATATTAAATTATTTATCGTTCATGTAATAGTTAAATAAAATTAATAAATTATTAAATGTGAGTGAAGTGTGGCTCATACTACAGTTCGATGTAACTTTGTCTGGGATCTGTCTCACCCCATCGTCCTAATGATAATCCATCTTGCAACATTTCGAATGTTAAAATTCTGTGCAAGATATAATAATAGATAAAACATAATATGAGAAAATTAAACTAACTGAATGACATTTACAACTATCCGCAAGAATCAATAGGTGATGCAACAATAAATAATGCAATAATGGAATAACCGAATGACATTAACTATTACACTCTTTTTGTAATTAAATATTAAACAAATTATCGAATACGAAACAAACCAAATAATTAATAGATTATTAAATAAACCATCGAACTGTTAATATTTTAATCGTTAATTGAATATTTTATTAATATCTTATAAATATTTAATTATAATTAATATAATATTAAATAAACAATTGAATACTTAATATTTTATTATTTACAAATAAATAAAATCTTATTTTTTAATTTAATTTTTAAATTGAATAATTCATTATTTATTATTTTAATTGTTAATTAAATATTAATTTATTTGATATTTTATTAATTTTTTATATAATATTTAATTAGACTTAATAGAATATTAAATAAATACTTAAAATTTAAATAAACAATTTCTTTTGTTTATTTAATATCTTATTATTTATATGTAAATAATATTTTATTTTGAAATAAATTACTTCTTGTAACTAAATAGTAATCAAACTATTAAAATAAACAAATTAAATAAACTATTAAATGAAATAATTTATTTTAATGGTTCATTTAATGTTTTATAAACAATTTCAATAAGTAATTTAAAATAAATATTTTACCTGTTCACTTAATATTTCGTTGTAAAAGAAAATTTTATAATTAAATTCCTTATTTTAATTGTTTATATAATATTTAATTATTATTATTGAAATATTAAACAAACAATCGAAATATAAAACTTAAACAAACAATTCATAGAAACAATTTATTTTGTTTATTTAATATTTTATTATTCGTAATTAAATAATATTTCAGTTTTAAATAAATTCTTTTTTGTAACTAAATATTAGACAAACTATTAAAATATACAAATTAAATAAAAAAATAAATGAAATAATTATTTAAATGTTTATTTTTATTCTTTGTAAAAAAATTAAATAAGTAATTTAAAATAAATATTTTAATTGTTTACTTAATATTTCATTGTACAAAAATCAATTATAATTTTTATAATTTTTATTATAATTAATAGAATATTAAATAAACAAA
The DNA here is from genome assembly GCA_019097785.1 of Fraxinus excelsior. Taxonomy (NCBI): domain Eukaryota; kingdom Viridiplantae; phylum Streptophyta; class Magnoliopsida; order Lamiales; family Oleaceae; genus Fraxinus; species Fraxinus excelsior. The sequence continues at coordinate 12,854,807 of CM032634.1, read as the reverse complement.
CGAATATTTAATAGTTTACTATTTATAACTAAATAGTATTTTATATTTTACAAACTCTTTTTCGTGAATTTTTCAAGTTGTTTACAAAATAAATTTAATTGTTTATTTAAAGTTTTTTATTTTCATCGTTAAAAAAGTTAAATATTTATTTAAATTAAATATTAAATAAATAAATAAAAATTCACGACAAAATTAAACTATAATTAATATTAAATAATAAAGTTAGAAATTAATTTTAAAATAAATGTTATATAAATTAATAAAATACAATATTTATTTAAAATAATATTAAAAAAAGGAAAAAAATCATCTGGGCCGCTGACAGCGACCCAGTTGCCCATAATCTGTGCATCTGGGCCAGACGACCCAAATGTAAATTGGGGGTCATCTCCTTCATGCGGAGTCGTCGGAAAACGTCATTTCCGACGATCTCCACCTCCCAAAACTCACCCAAATCACATTTCATTCATAAATGCAATATCTACAATAATTTCTTTAAAGATAATCAACAAAAATTTGAAAACATGCTTTATTTATTCAATGATTTCAGCCATGCTTTGTAAAATAATATCAAATGGTTTTCAAAACTCGCATTGTTTTTTTTGGTTGGTTTTTTGGTCGTCGTTCTTGCTCCTTCTCGGTGAATGAGTTTTTTTTTCTCCTCTCCTCTTCCAAGTCACGTGTGCGGGTAAAAATGAAAAAAAAATGCTTGACTTTTAAGTTTTATTATTTTTTCTTTTTCTTTTTTTAATACTGGTCAAAGGCTATTTTGGAAAATGAGCCGGGTCACCCGGGTATTTTCAACTAGAACTCATTTTTACTTTTTAAAAAAGTTTGAGAGTATGATTGCAATTATTTCTTTATTTTTTTTTTTTATTTTATTCAAGAGAGTATATTCGTTATTTTACAACTTTTTTATTGAGAAATTTGATAGAAATGATGATTTTCATAATAAAATGTTGAAATAAGAATGAAAATGCGACGTTGGACATTTTGCATAATGAACTCCCTACGTAAGGACTTTTTTTTCCATAATAACTCTATTTCATATATTGGACAGTTGCTCGATGGTCGCTCGAGTGGCCCTCGAGCGTCTACCCTAGCTCATACGAATTCTTAAATCTGTCACTACCATGGTCATAGTATCTTCCTCAAATTATTTTTTCCTAATTTCGTACAAGCAATCTCTTAATCACCAACATTAAAACTTCCCGTTTCTTCCTTGCTGCTGCATTAATTCCAGAAATTTCAGAGAGTCTTCACCAAATTTCGTTCTTTCTGTGCTGATTAAACAGATTACAAAAGGGTATCGTTCGAGTCAGTGGACTTTGAGTCGCATCCAATTTTATGGTGCACCGGTGACCATCAAATTAGAGATTTGTCTTCAACCTATTATTTTCATGAAAATATTCTATTTTCGTGACAACTTAATTCTCGTTGTTACACCCTACGTAACCAATTTTGGGACGCGTTAAAATTTACTCCATTTAAAAACTTAAATGATCAGAAAGAATATCGATTTTCATGTAAAAGTTAAATATTTAACACCCGTACATAATTTTCAAATGACCAAAGACAAAACTTGAAGTCAGAAAATATATATGTTATGATATCATGTTAATCCACCTAATTCATAAATTTAAACAGATTTATTTAAATTTGATATTGTGTCATTTAGTAATATTTTATCATGGAATAACTGTTCTCCATGTGGATCTTTTGTATATAAAAAAATATTTATACATAGATGTTGCGTTTTTTTATATCGCAAGTGTAAGATATCGTAACAAGTAATATAGTGGACCTTTGAGTCCGAATTATCGTTTCTACGAGAACTATACTTTAGTCTTAATCTACTTTTTCTAACTCCTATTTGATAAAAGACAAACAAATAAATGATTGTGATAGTTGTGAGTATTGATCTTCTAAAATGAACTAAATATCTAAAACAAATGAAAATTATGATGAAATAACAAATACAAATAGATCAAAGATTCATGTATGTAAGATATATTAGGGTAAAACAATTTCATTTAATGATCACCTTAGTTCCCAATTCAAGATTCTAGCCTTAAGTAGTGTTCAGTCGAATTCTCATACGGTATTCAATTTTTCCCTCTCGAGTTCTCATTGAGCCTATTTAACTAATTTAATTTTATATCTCTATGCGAATTACCATTAGTTGAACGAGTTATGACACTAGGAATTCATATAACGACCGCAATACTAGGTATATGTATCTCAACACGTTATATTTCGTTACAAATTTTATTACATGTTTTAAGTCTCAAACTCACATCTCGATTCATAAGAAACTCAATGGATCATCAAATTATTGATCAAGTAATTCAACGCATTGCAATCATAATAAAATCAACACATGGAAGAATAAAACACAAAATTCTTGAATTAAAAAAACTAATGATCTCAATAGATTACATTGTTTGCCATAATAAGGAATTTAGTTACACATAATGTAAGAAGAAAAAAAAATAAATAAACTTGAATACATCACCAGATTATTAGAATAAATATATGGAAAAGAATAAACTCTTGCACCAATGTCGTCTTCTTCTTCCAATCTTTGCTTTGATCTTGAATCATTTGGTATTTTTCTCCTTTAAATTGTATTCTTAATCTTGTATCTTTGTTTTCTTAATGTGTGGAACCCTATTTTCAATATGTGGGAACCCCCTTTTTAATGTCTCCTTAAGTATATTTATACTTCTCTACACGTTCTTGATCAATTTGGAGTCTTTTTGTGGAGTTTTCGCGGCTCACACAATAAAAACCTAAAATCTGTGGCGGCGCGCAGCGCCTGGGCGCTGAAAATCTGAATATAATCCGGTTTGTAGAGCCTTGACGCTGAGTCGCTGTCCAACATGCGTCTGCTTCAATATTTTTGTCATAACTTTTGCTCCCAATAACCGATTAAGACAATTCAAAATATGTTGGAAAGATAACTCAAAAGGACACAACTTTGATAGAAATATCTCTTTTCCAATTCGAACGTTTACTAGGCCAAATATAGATCTCAATATCCAACTAGAAATTTAGACATCCTTGTGCGATTGAAAATTGATTTATTTTCACTCCTTTTGATCTTTAGTTGTATCCATTTGACTCATAGCATTCTCGAATCTTCATCGTGAGTTTCGACACAATTTTTGAGTATTTTCACTTTAGCCCCCAAACTTTGAATCTTGCCATTTTTCGCTATTTTTATCGCTTATTTCGTTCAATTTCACTTTCATTCACTGAGTTTCACCTAATAACACATTATATAATAAATTAAACTATAATTCCATTAAAAGAATTACGAAATGTCAATATTAAGAGTCCGAATAAGTATATAAAATACACTTATCAATAGACTTATTTGATAACAAGTCTCGTTTCATCAGTTATTCGTTGATATAATTAATTAATTAATTAATTAATTGTGAGAATCTTAATATCGTTCTAGTTAATGATGTTTTAGAAAAGCATATATTGTTGTAGAAGTTAATTTCACCTACAATTAAACAACACAAAGTAATTAGTAGAGAATTTGTAGGAATTCAAAAATTTGAAGAAGAAGAAGAAGGATTCGAAATTAATATTTTCCCCTTTTCAATTAGGCTCAGAAATTATCAAATTTAACACAACAAAGGCAACACCAAATTGGAGTCTTGGAAGCTGAGAGAATTGAACACAAAGGTATGGTGAAGGGAGGAAGGAAGAAGACGGCTTTTTCTTCAGCTTTTGGTACGTAAAAATGATAACATGAGACTACAATTTATAGACAAAATGTACGAATTTCCAAATTTTTCTCTTCAACATAGAGTTCAAGAAAACTGAAATGGTTACCAAGTATAAGAATTATATAACCATCTAACTTCCACGTGAGCAAACGGATAGAATATCCAATTCAAATTATTTCCAAAATTGGGTATTGACTACCTAGGTCAACGTGCATATTTCCTCTAAATACCCAACAAGATTTGGGTTATATCGTTTGTGGCGTGAATTTTAATATTCTTCAATCTCGAGCTTATTTATAGTCTATGAAGATAAACATGCCACGATTTTTTATCATTGTTTAAAGGTTATTTGGGCATGACTAAAATACTCAACAATTGTTGCTTCATATCTAATTTTTGAGAATCAAAGGTTTATGACTTTTGCACGGAACTCGAAAAATTATGAAGCAATGAGAAAATTGCAAAACAATTATCATTTTATATAAAAGATAGTATATCTATCATTTCAAAGTAATTAAAAATGATTAAATTTTAATAAGTTCTCTAGACATGAACCAATATTTATATAATTCATCAATTTTTCTACATTGTCATGTCGGTTGGTAACCCTAATTGATACCATTATCATTGTTATCTTTGGTTGATCGAATTTAGCGAAAAAAGTTGTCCTTGGGAATCTGCTTATTTGTATTATATTCAGACAAAATTGAATATTCGTTACGCAACATGCCTTTTTAAAACCTCATTAGGAAAAGCTTTATGGAGAAAATCTTAATGAAAGAAAAATGGTACATCGTACATTTGAATACGCTGTATAATTTGTGTCAAAAAATAATTCAATAGAAAAAACTTAGTCAAGAAAAAGAATACAACGCATATTTACTCACTCTCATGACAAAACCACTTGAACCATATGTTTCAAACCTATTAAAATCATTCAAAATTTTATATAAATAGTATTAACAGGTATTTTGGTTGAGTTGATTTCACAAATTAGACGCACGTTGAATTTTATGCATTATTAAGCTAATAAGATAGAGTCGTGATTGTATCCATCACACGATAATTTATCTATTTATTAATAGTTTGCACTATATTAAAAACCTTGCATTATATATATTTTTTTATTTCTTTTTCATTTCTGTTTCGCATAAATATAGACTCCTGAGTGTTAGAACTACATTACCAGAAATTTTAAGTTTCTCATATTAAGTTCAATTTCTCTAAATTGTGCCTTTTTATTTTGCTAATCTCTAGAGGAAATACGGGGTTGTGCTTCTGGCGGCAACATGCTTGGTCCCGATTTGCCTCATATAAAATAAGTAGCTTCCAAATAAATATAAGAATTCCCAACTAGGTCTCAACTAGCAAATCGGTGTTTTATTACAAATCACAAGTTTCATGTTGGACGCAGACCTATTACTAGATAATTCATGAGTAGAGCCAAATAGTAGTGTGAACTATACAATTTATCGGAATGCATGCCTCTTTATGGTTACAATGAACTACGCTTCCAATGTGCATTTGATGTAGCGCCTAGCGGACAGTTAGCTAGCGATCAAGTGCTTTTTGAGTCGTCTTAAACCTTTCTATTAGCATTTCTCTCCAAATTTCTATATTGTATTCTTCAACAGATTCCTTCCAATATCATTGTTATCATTTATAATATGAAGTGCTACATTATGTACAAAATTATTGTCAATTTTTTTTCTTTTCGATTTCATTTTCTTCCCATAATGACAACTTATTGAGATATCTCAATTTTAAATATTTTATGTACCTAAATCTCTTCTCAAATTTTACAATTAATCATCCCTATATACTCACTAAGAGTATATCCCACATCAACAAGACCATCTTTGAGTTTACTCCATTTTCTTTTGAGATGACTAGAGCGATGAGACTGTCACTCGAGCGACATGCGAGTGAGAGAGGTTCTATGGAACATGTATCAATATCGCTCGAGCAAGAGTCCAGCAATAGCAGGGGAAGCTTCCCTTTGTGAAGGTTACTGAGTTTGGGGCATGACACTTCGCTCACAACCTCTCATCTTCTACAAATATGACTCTTTGGACGTCCATTATGCATCTCATATCATTTTGCATTGAACATTATATCAAAACTTTTGCAAAAACTTTCCAAAAAACATTTTCTTTTAGAGAAAATAATTTGTTCAAGTTCGTGCTTCTACTATTAAGAAGTAATCTGTTGCACGTTGAGAGACAGTTGTAGTTACTCAGTTAACACTGTTGGGCAAAGTTGTTTTAAGGAAAGAATGTTTTCACTTTCCTCGGATCATTTTCATTTTCTTTGTTTCTATTGATTGTTACTTTGTTTAACTTCGTTCCGACGTTGTTAAGTTTAGCCTTTTTGTTATCCACTTTTAAAACAAATTTTGCTATATCACCAACAACTATGTCTTTAAAACTTTGTGTCGTTTTGTTTACTTCACCGAACTTTATAACTCTTTTGTATATATCATTCTAAAATTAACATTTGTCTAGTGTAAAATAGAACATAGAAATCATTCTAATATTACTTACCGAATTCATTCTTTCGTGCATTTGAAATTAGTGATGGATCATAACAAAAAAAATGGCTAGCTTTGAAATAATGGTGGAAAAGTAGTTCAGAATTTGCTCTTCATAAAGCTGACAAGTAAGCCATTATTTGTTCTATAAAGTTGCAGTACATCGTCCAACTTTAGCTATTTCATTTTGCCAATAATTGAATAAGGTCGCTTCTAAATTCAAACGCCGACTTACTGGAAAACAATAATTGGAGACTCAAGTAATTTAAACGTTTTATATAAATTTTTGAATAAATTATTTGTTGTTGAAACTCTAATTTAATTACTTCCCAAATATGCGCAAAGTGCGTCCATAAGAATTCTCTCTTTTTACGTAAAATTCAATTGTACTCTTCAAAAAATATGTTTGGATTTATGAACAATGAAGAATCGATATATTTGAAATGATGAACTACGCACCATTACATTGCATGAGTTTTGCTATGGTGACATGTCCCATCAATTTAATAAATATACACTATAAATTTACATCAATTATTCGATGTGTCATATTTAACATAAGCTAAGCGACGATAAATAATAAAGAATTATTTCCCATTGATACACTATTTTAAACACGATTAAATTAAACAACAAATTAGATTCTGGATATCTCTTATGAATAATTGTATAAATAAAGTAGAGTTTAGGTATTGGGGAGGAAGTTTCGAAATCCTAACAGCACCAATAAAATCTCTTTATATGCAAAAGTCACAATTGAGACTCAAGTTGCATGTCCTTTAGTGCCGAACCAATAAATACAACCCCCCAGTTGGATAAAATTTGGCATAAAAAGGTGGAGTTGAAATCTATTATTCAATTTATTGTCCAATTTTTCTCTAGCTACTTCCTATGTTTTAACATACGTGATATTTTAATGTAAAATGATGCGTCAATAATTAATTGATAGACAACAAATTGGACAGTAAAAATCGAACGACGGATCTCAAATGGAATGGGATGGGATGCATTGGTCCAAGACGAATAGTAGTTGTTTGGTATTACAGTCCCACCATTATAACACGCACCTCTCATCACGTGATTTTCCTCACCTCCTATATTAACTCTCTAAATGATTCTTAAAATTTTAAAAATGTCAAAATAGTTATCTTATCAACAATTTTATTAGTTTGAAATCATTAAAGTTTTGATAAATAATTTTTTGACATTTTAAAGGTCTATTAAATCTTTGCTTTCAAAAAGAGATTTAATTTCTTTTGTCAAAAAGTACGAATATTAAAAGCGTGATTGCACATAAGAGTATCAACTAGTTCAAATCACGACTTGTTGAAATTGTTAAACCGACTTAAAAAATTCCAGATTTTAAATGCATGATATCACACACACACAAATTTGATATCGTGCTTACGTGTAGTGTAGACCAAATTAATTATATTAATTTTTTAAATAAATTCCAGACACAAATTAATATTTTAATTATTAATCATTTTATTTGAAAGTTTGCCTACACAAATATTAACCATTTTATTTAAAAGTTCACAGTATAACTTCTACAAGATAATATAATTGAGACTGAAAAATTATATTTTACAATATTATCTTTTAAATGCAAGCGAAGACTCAATTCTAAAAGATATTAAAAGTTACTTTTTATTTGGCCAGAAACTAGTTCAAAAGTAATTTTTAAATGGTATATAGTTAGGATTGAATTTGGCGAATAATGACAATGTGGAATCGAGGTAAAACTGTCAAATCATTTAGGGGTTGTTCTCTTTGTATTTCAATTTTGTGTTTTACGTTTTTAATTCATTTTGTGTTTTGGCTGTCTGTTTTGAAATTGCTAAAATGCGTTTTTTTTTTTGTCATTCTAAAAACTTTTTCTCAAAACATAAAAATGGAAAACGCGTTTACTTTTAAATTTTGAAAATATTTTATTTAAGAAATTTGATTATTCTATAAATTTTAATAGTTTAATGTTAGTATAGTATTAAATAACATATAAATTTTGAAGTTGGCGAATCTTGAAATATTTTTTCCCAGATATAAAAAACACAACCTAAAATATATTTGACAAATCCTTGTTTTTCTCATTGTACGTAACTTGTGATAAAAATTAACTAGCAGGAAGTAAACATTTATATTTACTAGATAACATGAATACGATGGATTTAGATTTTTACAAGTATAATTTATTTACATTTAGGTGATTAAAAATTGTAGCACACACCCTAGCATATTATGGGAAAAGAAGAACAATCATTTCACTCCTAAAGACCTTGTTGCGCGGACTTTGCGGTTGTCATTCTTCAGGGAAGAAATCCGAACATTGTAGGGTTGGATGTGATAGAGGGGAGTGAGGCGAGATTGTCGTTGGTGGAATCCGACGGTGAGGTGAGGTGTTTCTACTGATTCTTCCAATTGGTGGTGGAATGATGGGAGGTGATAAAAGGGAGTGAGGAGAGGTTGTTTGTATTGATTCTTCCAATTTTCAGTTTTGATAGGGCGTTTTCAACGTTTTTTAGTTCTTGGCTTGAAAACACTCAAAATGACCAAACGGTCGTTTAGAGTTTTATGTACAATTTTTTTTTCTTTTTGTTTTCAAAAATGTGTTTTCAAAAATTGGAAAGAGAACGCGTTTTCCATGTTTTGAAAAATCGAAATCAGAAAACGACAAAGAGAACATCCCCTTGATATTTTCTTAATTTTATTGTGAAGACACATGCGAACTGAATTTCTACATTGTCAATTTCTTTCACACGAGAATCCAATTTCATATTATTAAATAGATTGAGAAACCTAGACTTTTACAAAGTTATAAATGAAGTGATTTCCCACCACCTAAAATATAAAGAATCCCAGCCTAGAACTATTTCTAGTGCTGTACCAAATCTTGCACCAAATTAAAATTCATTTACAATCGTTACATCAAAACTTACACCAAATTAAGAGTGTTTAATCATTTTCTTCTCTTTTTTAATTCTTAGTAATTTATTTATTTTAGAAATATATAAATTACTAAATAAATAATTACGTAAAATTAAGAAAAATATTAAATTCATTAATAAATATATTATTAAAACATAGTACCATTAAAACATATTAAATTGTTAAATATGAAGTGAAATATCATTGCAGTTGAATTCTTGGAATTTTTTATTCTTGTTATAATTAATTCAATAATTATTATTTTTAACATTTAAAATTTATTTTAAATGCAAATAATAATAATAACAATATAACACAGATGACACAAATACCCTCCAACAATTTTTTTGACAAATGAAAAAAAATGGCAAATTGGAATTTGCACCATTATGAAAAAATGGTGCAAAGTCTGGTGTGACATTGGAGCACCTTTGCACCAAATCTTGATGCAATATGGTTTACATTGGAGATGTCCTAATTCCCCTTTTTAAATTTAAACGATAATTGGATTAAGCTTTAACATTGTTACTTACTTTTTACTATAGAACTCCTGTTTGACCTCATTTATGGGGGAAAAAATATGTTTTGAAATAATTATTTTTTGGAAAATGAGTGAGTTAAAAATAATTTAAATTTACGTGTAAAAGCATTTCATGGTAGACATGGATGGAGGGGGGGGGGGGGGGGGGGGGGGGGGCTATAGCACGATCAATCCCAACCTTGTAAAAAAAGGTAAATGTTTAATTTTTTTTTTTTTTTTTTTTTTTTTTTTTTTTTTTTTTACGTATTAGCTCGACTTGTAATTCGGTTATGGATCTGTTCCTGATGGTAGGATGTAGGGGTCGACAAAATGTCCAGACCAGACCAAACCAAACCATGTGGTTCGAATTTCGATTCTAGTAAAATAAATATTTATGGGGGGGGGGGAGGGGGTGCAGGATGGGGTTTGGTGTGGCTGGTCCGATGGGGTTTGTTGTGCGATTATTGATATTGTGGTGGTATTTACCGGTGGTGGGGAGGGGGGTAGGACATGGCCGGGGGTGGTTCGTTGAGGCAGCGAAGAGGTAGGGAGTACGCACGGCGATACGGGGCCCGATCATTTGTGTGGGGTAACGGTGTTTGTAGGGCGGTCGTTGACGTGGAAGGGGGCAGGCCGCCGGGGGATGAGGCGGGGCTGGGCGAGGGAGGCGGGTGAGCCCTGGAGGTTGGGGGTTTGTGTGGTGGGCTTGGATTCAAGGGGCATCTGCGGGGGGCTTCCGGGTTAAGGTGTGAGGGGGAGGTGAGTATAGGGTGTTTCTGTCGTGTTTTAGTCGTTGGTAATTGTGCGACCGCGATTCGGGTCGTACTCGCCTCCTGGTTCTTATTTATGTATTGTTGGTTGTTCTGGTGAGCTCCAGGGGTTATGACCTGGAGGTAAAACATCCTGATGTGGAGTTCATGGTTCGGTTATAGTTCAAGAATCACAATCAAAACCAGAACCAAACTTAATATTTCATTATATTTATATTAATTAATGGAGACTCTAATTTTATATTCATTGGAGATATCTCATTAATTGAATACAGTTTGTTAATCGATTTTGGGTCATTAGAGACAGACAGCTTATTAGTTGCTTATACCCTAATGTTGTATTCGGTTGAATCATTTCTCTTTCACGCATTTTCAATTACACAATATCGCGGCTTACTGGTAATGCATTTCATCAAGTCAGTGGAGTGTCATTTAAGATCGAAAAATGAAATTGGTTAGTTACTTAAAAAATATTTGAACTATTTTTTTACATTGATTGTTTGATGAGTTATTTGTGTCACAAATAGAGGAAAACCTAATAAACATTCATGAAGTATTAAAACGGTTAATGCTGCTCATAAAAGTGGACTATAAAATTTTTGATAATTCATTCTTTATTGTGGGAGTGTGCCTTCAAAACTACTTCAATCAATTTAGTGAATCATTGCTATACTTATTAAACAATTTTTTGTATGAGAACGAAAACTAATTTGTGTATTCAGATTATAAATATGTTTTGTTTGTTAGTTATGATTTTTTTGATCTTGATGATTGAAATTTGAACTTCTTGAATGTTTGATTTTTTTTTTTTTTTTTTTTTTAATTTAGGTATATATTATTAACTTATATGATGCAAATATGAAATTTAAGAAATAAACCTAGAACCAAACCAAATCAAACCAGAATCGAATGATTCGGTTCAATTTTGTTCCATATTTTAAAAAAATCATTTGGTTTTATTATCAGAAAATCATTGGTTCATGGTTCATTCAGTTCTTTTGGAACCAGAACCAAATAGAACCATGTCCACCCCTAATAGGATGTGTCCTTAAAAATGAGTCAAGAAAATGAATAATTATGTCAACGAGCCGAACCGAGCCCGGTAAAAAAAATAAGGCTCGACCCAGCTTTCGGGCCAGGCCTTAGCGGGTTGAGCTGAGGCGAGCCGAGCCGAGCCGTCTCGATTTTTTTTGTTTTTTTAATGTCAAATTTACATTTTTTAAGTTAAAATTTGTGCGATTTATACGTACTATAAATTAAAGAAAAAAAGATCGGGCTCGGCTCGAGTTTTTTTTTAGACTCGAGCGGAGCCGAACAAAGTCCGACCAAAAAAATTAGGCTCAGCCTGAGCCTCAGTTCGTCGTAATTGAGTCCGAGCCGGGTCCGGCTCGAACTTTTTCAGAGTCGAGCTCGAACCGACGAACTTTTTTGCCGTCCCTAAAATTAAGTCCAAAATATATTCAGTAGTCAAATATAGCTCAAAATTACTGACTTGTCATATCACAACTTAAAACATGGCTGATCTCATTATTTACCTACATCACCTACTGAATAGTAATTACAAATGACATAATTAATAAAAATAAACAGACAAAAGGAAGGTCCCAAAATTAATAAAAAAATAAAAAGGATTTAAACCACTATGCTAAATGAGTTGTGACAAAGATGTTGACCTCTTAAGTGGATGGAAATTATTGGACGGAAACGATAACAGTGTTTAAGACAACTAAATGAAAGATTGATATGCGACATTACGTCAACTTATCTATCAACCGAATGGTTCTGTAGCATAATTGAAAAAAAGAAAGAAAGAAAAACTTAGGTCACAGTACAAGAGTCAAGGACTGTAGTACTCCCTTAATTACAACCTGGCTGTAATCCACCACACCACTTACAGGTTGGCCACCCTCACCCTGCGCTTCCATCCAAAAACATTAATTCTCATCATTTCTTTATTATCTTGATTTGATATATCCTCATGCCTAAGCCCCCCTATTATTATTTTAAAATTCTTTAATTTTTATATTCATTTTTAATCATAAATTTATATTGTAAAATATTTTCCTTACTTTTTAATTACACTTTTTTTTTTTCAAAAAATCACCATTTGAATCTTCATTTTTTCGAAATAATGACCATCAAACATGAATTAAATTAACAATAAATTTTTAATAAAATAAAGCTCATATTTTGTGGAGATTAAAAGAAGATTTTTATTAGATTTTGATAAAAAAAATTTAATGAAAAATGTTATTGAAATGTTGTGAATCATATAAAATATGTAGTTAAAATTAATTATTTACTTATCTGAATTAAAATCTAAATTTCAATGACAAAATGTCATAAGAATTGTACCAAAATCAAGAACTCAAGTAAATTTTGAATCATTTGAATAACCTCATCAATAGCTTCTCCACTTGACTTTTGCATGTATAAAACAACTCTTATTAAAAATTAAATTTAAATAAATAAATTTATTTACGTTACCCAGAGGGGCAGTTCTTGAATTAGCTTTCCAATGGTCACCAGTTCGAGTCCCCTCAAGATCACTGAATTGAGTATTCGACAGTAAACTTCAGGATCCCGTAAAATTAGTCGAGACCCGCGTAAGTTGGTCCGGATATCCATAGTTATAAAAAAAAAATAATAATAATAATAATAAATTTCTCTACGTTAGCTTGAGTTGATGGACTTAAAAGTTTTTACTTTTTACTGTTGAATTTTGTTTCAGTTCAGACGCGACAATAATACACTACTCCACCAGTCCTCCTCCAATGTATATATATAGCTTTCTCCAGTTCCTTCGATATTCACTTGTCATACACAAAGAGAGGGTGAAATCATGGGTACATGCAGTTCCTGTGAAGCCACGTCTGTAGCCACAGCAAAACTGATATTATACGACGGAAAATTACAGGAATATCCATATCCTGTAAAGGTTTCTTATGTATTACAGAAGAACCCTACGTATTTCATCTGTAATTCCGATGAAATGGATTTCAACGACGTGGTTTCCGCGGTGAGTGACGACGAGGAATTGCAGCCGGGTCAGCTTTACTTTGCTTTGCCAATAAGCCGATTGAAGCATCGGCTTCAGGCGGAGGAAATGGCGGCATTGGCCGTGAAGGCCAGCTCGGCGTTGTCCAAGAGTGGTTGCAGCGAGAAATGCGGTTGCCGGCGGCAAGCCTTGGTGTTTCCTCCGTCGAGGAAAGTGGCGGACGGTCGCGGGAGGAGTGGTAATGGCGGTGGTGGGAGGAGAGGGAAGTTTGAGGCAATGCTGAGTGCAATACCTGAATAGGGGTATTTCGGGAAATGTAGGTCGAAAATACATTTTGTAAATGTTGTAACGAGTCGAATGACTGGTCGTTAGTTAATTAATTAGAATTACTGAGCGGTTAAAATTGGTCTTTATTTCTTCTCTCTCTTGCCATCCGTTAATTAATGCCGTTTGGTTGCAGTTTTGCCCAGTTGATCCGAATCCTACCTCCTTCGCTTCGCATGACATTATGACCATATTCCCATCTAACAACTAATTATTTCGGAAAAAATAAATTTAAAATAATAATTTTTGAAAAATGTATGATTGCACAATTGGGACAAATTTTGAAATTACGTGTGATATTATTTCATAGAAGAACGCGTAATTAAAGATGAGTTTAGAAAAAAGAATAATGTTCCTTGTATATGCTCAACGACGAATATGTGTACACTGTCATTAAACATGTCACTGAGCTTGTCACGATAGAAAATTGCACTATTAGAGAAATGGATCCCAAACATAATTCATCTGTACAATCATGGATGACAATGTATGAATTGTCAAGAAACTAACTATTACAAAAAGAAGATATTTTTCAAACCACAGTTTGCCATGTGACATGCTGTCAACAAAATTGTCATTTATGATTGTACATATAGAACGATTGCCAACAAATTAAATGAACAATTACATTCTTCATAAGAGAAATAATTTAGTAAATATCGACGACACGACACACCAATTTAGTTGTAGATAACAAATTTAATTTAAATATGGATATTCACATAAATTTATCTATCAATGAATTGATGTCATGTGACTCGTGTTATTTAGCTTATCATTACTTAATACATCATAACCAAATGTACCAAGTATAACACTTAGATCAGTGATGTTTGATAAATTGAACTGAATAATACTGAATGTCAATAAGCCCTCGATTTGTTTTTTGAAAACAAAAAAAAAATAGATTTTAGTAAATTTTGATTGAAAGAAATGATGAATCGTGTTGTTAAATTTTAATCCAAGTTTTTTAGTCGAAAAAAATGAAGTTAAAATTGATCAATCAAAATGAGATAATCGAGGGAAGGAATAGAGAAACGTTTGACGTATGGAGGTTCGAGGATGATGATAGGTTAAATTAAAAGCTGTGGAACGACTCTTTACAGCTGGATGGGTAGATTGTTTGTACTCTCAAATGTCCAACAATTATTATGTAATGTTGACATTGTCTTTCGTGATTTTTAAGAAGATTGATTTAGTTTCTGTTTGATCGTCACTTTATTGAAAGGATGAATGTCTCGTTAAAAAATAATAAATAGAATATTTTATTATATAAATGTACGAACAAAAATGGGTGTAATTTTTATGTAATAACTGTAAAATATTGTCTTTTATTAATTTTTAATCTTGTCACTGAACCTTATTTAGGCATTAAGGAGATTTTATTTATGGATAATTCTTTTTGTATATTAGGGGAGCCATAATGGATACATGGCTCCCCCCTATTGGGCCAGCACACCCTCCAATAGGGGGGGAGCCATGTGTCCATTATGAACACCATTATGGCTCCCCTAATGTACCATTAGCACCACTCTTTATTTATTACCTCACTTCACTTGCGGTCACATCTATGTAAGTAAAATAAAAAGAAAGATTTTTTTTTTTTTTTAAATATTACCACCAATGCAACACATCAAGGAAATATTAGGCCCCTATTTGGTTTAATTAAAAATTAAGGGGGTGTTCGGCAAAGATTAAAATTCAATTAAAATTGAAAATATAATCGTTATTGGGTCTCACTCGTCTAATAAAAATCAATAATAACGACTAATTTTTCAATTTTAATCTCTACCAAACAAACTCTAAGTTTTCAGTAGTGTTTGACAAATTTTGATGAAATATGTGATTGAAAAGTTGATAAAATTTATGAATCTCATAAAATATATGATCGGAAAATGAGTAAGAAAAAATAAATTTTATATTATACTTTACTTATAAAGGCATTGTCTATCTTAAAGCAATCATTTTCATATCTCAAACACACATTCACAAAGTTTCAATGAATAGTCTCAATTATTTGCTCACCGCCAAACTTATATCAAAAAAGATAACTTTTAGACTTTTTAGTCTTGAAAGTATGTTCGGCTTAACGTCTTCTTTAATTGTTTGCATCTAATTGGCGCAACTTTCCCAACATTTTATAAAGTCGTTTTCAATCATTACATCAGATATTAAACCAAATGAATAATATTTTCTTATTTTTTATTTCTCAACAATTAAGTTTTTCAGAAATTAAATTACCTAAAATTATTTAATTAAAATTATATTTATGAACTAAAATATAGTATTTATTAATAATGTTTTTTTGAAATAAAAAAACATTACGCTTAATATCACAATTTAAATATGGCAATGAGTAAAAGTTAAATAATTTAATATAATGAAACTGACAATGTACTTGTAAAATGACGTAAGGTGAAACAAGTGAATATTATGAAATCCACTACCACTAGCTACTAATTTATTTGGATTTAGCAGAGGCGACGTCGGTTTGAGGTCCCCTCTTTTGTTTCTTAACGTCGAGTTGGCTTCAAATCATAGATGATGTGAGCCAGCTGCCAGAATCCAATGCTGCACATAAACCAAAGTGAAATTGGTTATTTTATTTTTTTTTAACAATTGTGGTATATTGACATAATAATTTATCAATGTAATGAGATTTAATTGGATTAAAATCTCGTTGAATAAATAACTTATCTACTTATATTTTGACAATCCGTAAAATATTATGTGCAACAAATATTTTCTATTTTTTCGAGGCAAAGCAATACTCATAACTACATTTCATTATTTCCAGGAAAAACTGTGGCTATGATCCCAAGCCTTTCAAATGGTTGCATATTATACCCAACAAAATCTATTTAGCAACATTTTGAGCAAAATTGAGTTGGAAATGCAGGTTAATGGATAATAATTCAGCTAAGTTTGATTGCATTACTACAACCTTAAGCTGGTATAAATAATTACACAAGAATGTTCCAGATGATACATGTGTGATAGGTTCCTAGAATCAAGGAGGTTGTTAGAATATAATTACAACATATTGGTAGTGGCAGCATTAACTATAACTATATATAGACAACAAAGATTGCAGCTTGGCGAGAATGCTGATGAGATGGCAGCTGATATGGAGCAACCGCTAAGCTGGAAGATGGTTGTTAAACTAACTCTTAACACCCCCTTCAAGCTGGACGGCAAAGGTGCGACTCCAAGCTTGTCCTTTAAGAATAAAAGCCTTGAATGAGTGAGACATTTTGTTAGCAAGTCTGCAATTTGATCTGAAGAGGGCACATACTTCACTTTTAATTCCTTCCTCAGCACCTTGTCTCTGATGAAATGAACGTCTAATTCAATATGTTTAGTCCTTGCATGATACACATGATTGGCTGCCAGGGCACTAGCACTCATGTTATCATACCTAAGAATTGGAGTTGATCCCAATGGCAATTCAAGTTCCTCAAAGAGTGATTGAATCCATGCTATTTTTGAGGCTGTTGAAGCAAGTACTCTATACTCAGATTATGTACTTGATCTAGCAACTACATGTTGCTTCTTTGATGACCAAGCAACCAGATTTTCTCCCAAATAAACACAATACCCAATTGTTGACCTTCTATCATCTGGGCAGGATGCCCAATCAGCATCTGAATATCCGCTTAGGTCCATTCTGTCACCCTTTTGTATCCAGAACCCCTGGTTTATGATTCCTTTAAGATATCTGAATACCCTTTTTAATGATTGCCAGTGAATTGAGGTTGGAGATTGTAGAAATTGGCTCAATTTGTTCACAGCAAAAATGATATCAGGTTTGGTGTGAGTGAGGTATTGCAGACATCCTACATCGCTTCTATAAATAGATGGTGATTATGTCGACTTCGTACCCGACCCGAGCATGTCACCCGAGGAGTAACCGCCCTATTTGACCCATTTAGTCTCCCCCTCCTCGGTATGTCTCCTCGGGCCTGTTGATCCCCGAGCTCTAGGCATCACCTCCGGCAACCTCTCTCCGATACAGTGTCCCCTTTTTGTCAGTCTGAACCAGAGGGAAGAGCCCTACCAACAATGTACTACCCTATCCCTTAAAGTCCTACTCTTATCCAAACACGTAGGAACACAAAACTTACCATAGTACAGCCCTAACCACACTAGAAGTCCTAGATATGGCAGACTCCTTGCCACTCCGAAATACCTCCAACCCCTATAAATACACCATTCATCTCCATTGATCAGGTACGCTTTTACATACAATTGAGAGCATATATTTTCTGGTGGTTCGCTTTCTGACTTAAGCATCGGAGGGGCAACGAGGACACTCCTCGACGCCTTTGTTTCAGGTACAAGGAAGCTCTTGTTCGTGCTCTTTTAGTCGTCCAGCTCGGATCTCATCAGGTGCGATTTTTGGTAGCATCATTGGCGCCGTCTGTGGGAACCGCTACCAAAAGCCATGGTCAACACACGTTCAGGTCTTCCGCAAGCAAGTTCGTCTGCACCAAACCAGCCGCCACTCATCGACCCCACGGTCCAGCAGGAGGAGCCACCCGCATTGCCTAATGCGCAGGCGTTTGAGGAGCTCCGCCAACAAGTGGCAGCGTTAACCCAGTTACTAAGCCAGAGGAATGACCGACCGGCAACTGAGCTTCCGCCGGAACCGACGGTCGGACAACAAGGAGTCTTTACGGAGGATGCTCGTGCCCGGGATATGCACGAAGTACACTACAACGATGGGTCCGGGGCCTCGGGTGTCCCACAAGCCCCGGCCACGGGGTTGATAACAATGGACTCAAACGAATTGGCCAGAATCATCAAGGAGGGAATCGCCGCTGGGTTGAAGGAAAAGGCCCAGGGGATATCAGGGTTTGCCCCGAACACTCCATTCACGCCAGAAGTTCTCTCATTCCCATTACCAAACAGATTTAAGCTCCCCCGCATGAAGGAATATGATGGAACGACAGATCCCATCAACCATCTCAACGTGTACACCGACGTCATGAATCTGCAGGTGGCCCCTGACCCCGTGATGTGCAAGGCTTTCCCCCAAACCTTGACTGATGCCGCCAGGGATTGGTTCTCTACCCTGGAGCCCAACTCCATTGCCTCGTTCTCCGATCTGGCTGATAAGTTCTCCGCTTTCTTTGCTAGTAGTAAGCGCATAAGGAAGACAGCGGCCTCCCTCATGTAGCTAAGGCAGGGGCCCAATGAGACACTACGCAATTTCATGACGAGGTTCAACAAGGAAAGACTTCAGGTACCCGACCTCCACATAACTGCAGCAATCTCCGCCCTCACCTACGCCATCAGGTGCGAGGTTTTCAAAATGTCATTATCCAAGAATCCACCAAGGACCGTGACCGAGCTACTTACCCGAGCAGAAAAGTATATCAACATGGAAGAAACACTGAACCCGAGGAGAAATTCTCACCCGAGCTCTGATAAACCCGAGCCCAGAAGGCAACGCGACTTCAATCATCGGCCGGAAGAGAACCATCGGTCGGAAGCAAACATGGGAAGGCAAAACCGGGATGTGCGTCCGGCATCGCTCACTCGCCTGAACACTTCAAGGTCAAATATTCTCATGGAAATCAAGGATATGAAGGGGTTCAAATGGCCTGCACGGATGCAGACACCTCCGAACACTCGGGATAGGAGTAAGTATTGTGGTTACCACCGGGATCACGGCCACACAACCGAAAACTGTAACGCCCTTCAGCAAGAGATCGAGGCTTTGATAAGAAGAGGGTTCCTAGGCTCATACACTGGTCGTGACAAGCGACCAAGGAACGGAAGGGAGGATGTGAAAGACCCCGAAAGGAAGGGGAATGACCAACCAACCGCAGGGACGATCAACGTCATAGTTGGAGGCATAGCATCAGGTGGAGACTCCAATAGGGTGCGTAAGCAGTACGCGAGACAGTATAACCCGAACAGGAGGGCGATTGGGGATAAGGAAGAGATCACGTTCGGGCCACAGGACTTGGAAGGGTTGTCACACCCGCACGATGATGCTCTAGTAATATCAGCAATCATAGCTAACTTTGATGTGAAGAGAATCTTAATTGATAATGGGAGCGCGGCCAACATACTATCCCTTGAAGCGTACTCTAAAATGGGGATTTCGGCCGACCAACTAAAAACAGTCCAGACCCCGTTGCAAGGGTTCGGGGGAGGCACAATCATTCCAGAAGGCGTTGTCAGTCTACCGCTAACATTGGGGGCAAATCAGAGACAGGTAACCGAACTTACGTCTTTCCAGGTTGTACGTGTTTCAATGGCTTATAATGCCATCTTGGGGAGACCGTTGCTCAATCAGATCAGGGCCATAGTCTCTACATTCCACCTCGCTATGAAATTCCCAACCAGTAAGGGAGTAGGGGTCGTTCGCGGAGATCAGACAGCTGCTAGGCACTGCTATGTCGCAAGTGTCCGGAAAATCACGTCCAATATCATGCATATATCACCATCGGAGCCCGAGCCCGACCATAGAGGGAGACTCGCTCCCGTCGAAGGACTGGTAGAGCTCGAGCTCGAGCAGGGTAAGAAGGTGACGGTTGGTCAGGGTTTGGATACTAGCCTCAAGTCTGCACTGGTAGTTTGCTTATCCCAGAATTTGGACGTGTTCGCATGGAATGTGGAAGACATGCCAGGGGTTGACCCTAGTGTGGCAGTTCACAAACTAAATATCAACCAAAGTGCTAAACCGGTCAAGCAGAGGAAGAGACAGTTTGCACCAGAACGTCGGGAGGTGATACGTGAAGAGGTTGACAAGTTAATAAAGGCCGGGTTCATAAGGGAAGTCCAGTATCCCGATTGGCTCTCCAACGTAGTACTTGTGAAGAAGGCCAATGGCAAATGGAGAGTTTGCATTGACTTTACCGATCTTAACAGGGCATGCCCAAAAGACAGTTACCCCCTACCTCGAATAGACAACTTGGTGGACATGCATCGGGTCATAAGCTATACAGCTTCCTGGACGCATTCTCTGGATATCACCAAATCCACATGGCCGAGGAGGATCAGGAGAAGACATCTTTCATGGCCGATTCCGCCATATATTGCTACAAGGTCATGCCCTTCGGATTGAAAAATGCAGGAGCAACATATCAGAGATTGATCAACAAAGTCTTCGCTAAGATGATTGGGAGGAATGTTGAGGCCTACGTTGATGACATGGTGGTCAAGAGCAAAGAGATCGGACATCATATTGAAGACCTGGAAGAAGTATTTGCTACTCTTCGCAAGTATAGGATGAAGTTAAACCCGGCCAAGTGCGCTTTCGGAGTCGCATCGGGAAAATTCTTGGGGTTCATGATCACTCATAGGGGAATCGAAGCAAATCCGGACAAGATACGAGCGCTTGCATCCATGGAGTCCCCTCGAAGCAAGAAGGATGTACAAAAGTTGACAGGACGGGTAGCGGCTCTAAACAGGTTCATGTCCAGAGCAGCGGATAGATGCTTCCCCTTTTTCAAGGCCCTTAGAGGAAGTCATAACTTCGAATGGACAGAGGACTGTGAAAGAGCATTCCAAGAACTGAAACAAGCATTGGCAATGCCCCCGATTCTCACGAAGCCCGAGCCCGGTGACACGTTGTTTCTATACTTAGCAGTATCTCGAAATGCGGTAAGTGGAGTACTGGTGAAAGAGGTTAACAAAGCACAGCAACCCATCTACTACGTGAGCAAGGTATTACTTGATGCGGAGACCAGGTACACGTTGGCGGAGCAGCTGGCTCTTGCATTGGTAGTGGCAGCCCGGAAGTTGCGACAATATTTCCAATCTCACCCCATTGTGGTGCTCACTAATCAACCACTGAGGCATATACTCCAGAAGCCTGACATGTCGGGAAGGTTAGTAAAATGGGCAGTCGAGCTTGGAGAATTTGATATTGAATTCAAACCCAGGCCCTCGATCAAGGCACAGGCCTTAGCCGATTTCATAGCTGAACTCACGCCAAGGCCTCGGGGGACAGGGGACGACCCGAACAGCATTGCACTGAAGGTATGGGAAATATTCGTTGACGGGGCATCGAACTCCTCGGGCTCGGGGGCAGGGGTCATCATCACCAGCCCAGACAGACAAACAGAAATACAATGCGCGCTCCGATTTGAATTTGACGCTACAAATAACGAAGCAGAGTATGAGGCCGTTATAATTGCGCAAGAGCTTGCCAGTAAGCTTGAGCTTGAGCACATAAAGATATACAGTGATTCGTTGTTGGTGGTTGGGCAGATTGAGGGATCATTCGAAAGAAAAGATGAAAAGATGAGTATGTATTGTTTAAAGGCTCACGATCTCCAGAGGCGGTTTAGAAGCTGTGAGATCATAAAAATTCCACGAGCTGATAATTGTAAAGCTGACGCCTTATCCCGGCTGGTTTTCATGGGGGTTGACGGTCTCGACAGGACAGTCCATGTGAAATTTGTAACAGAACCGAGCATCAGCCAAGCACCCAAAGTTATGGACATCGAGCATGAACCTTGCTGGATGGACCCGATAGTTGATTTCATAGCCACCGGAAATTTGCCCGGCGACCAGAGGATGGCGAGGAGCATTAGGTCTCGAGCACCAAGGTATTGCATGATTAGGGGAGTTCTATTTCGTCGGAGTCTCACTCTACCGTACCTTCGATGCCTCAACCCCACTGAGGCAACACAAGCCTTGGCGGAGGTCCACGAAGGAGTATGTGGCAACCACCAGGGAGCTCGGTCCCTTGCCTTCAAACTTATAAGATATGGATATTACTGGCCAACAATGAAGAAGGACGCCATTGACTATGTTAAGAAGTGTGATAAGTGTCAAAGGTTCGGCAACGTCATCCATTCGCCGGCCGAGGAACTCACGCCCGTACATTGCGGGACCCCCTTTGAGCAGTGGGGCATAGACATTCTTGGCCCTTTCCCACTAGCTCGTGGACAGTTGAAGTTTGTCGCCGTAGCAGTCGAGTACTTCACCAAGTGGGTAGAGGCTGAGCCCTTAGCCACTATTTCGGAACCCAAACTAAGATCGTTTGTTTGGAAGTCTGTCATTTGCAGGTTCGGGCTGCCCAGAGTCCTCATAACCGATAACGGAAGACAGTTTGATAACCCACAGTTCGGAAGTTTTTGCACCAATTTGGGGATCGACCATCGTCTGACATCTGTTGCACACCCCCAAAGCAATGGCCTAGCCGAGGTCACCAACCGAATCATCTTGCAAGATCTCAGGACCAGGCTCGGGGAATCTAGGGGAGCTTGGCCCGACGAGCTGCCTGCCATTCTCTGGACATACAGAACATCCCACAAAACCACTACTGGAGAAACTCCTTTCATGATGGCATTCGGAGTGGAGGCCTCTCTCCCAATCGAGACCAGGATACCAACGCTCAGGAGACTCGAACCTGGAACCGAGGTCCAAACAACTGAGCACCTTGACCTGCTCGAGGAGGTGAGGGAACAGGCCTCAATAAGGGTCGCTGCTTACCAGAACAGGACGGCCAAGCACTTCAACACCAGGGTAAAACACAGGAAGTTTAGGGTCGGGGATCTCGTGTTAAGAAGAGCTGAAGCTGCTGGCCATGCCCCGGGAAAGCTAGGAGCCGCTTAGGAAGGGCCATTTGAAGTCATTAGAGAAGTTCGCAAAGGAGCATACAGCTTGAGAGAAATCTCGGGAAGGCCACTGCCACGACCATGGAATGCGGACAATATGAAAATCTACTACAAATAGTTCATTCTCTACCTTTGCTTTGTAATTTTTATTTCGCCTTAAATTTTTAGCTTGTCAGGATTGCATGCCCTGCGTCTCTTTAGTTCGTTAATTCTGCATTTCTCGGGCACACGCCCACATTTGATGTTTGAAGGGTTTTTGGCATATATAAATAACATCGGGATTCATCCCCAGAAAAGAGATCTTCAAAATCCTGCCGTCGCGCAAACATCTCGAGGCTATAGTCCTCAAGCTCATAGCCCGACCACAATCTCGCCTCCCAAATGGAACTGAAAAGTAAACTCCTCGGGGTCGCTTCCAATTATTCCTCGAGTTTCGAACATTGTTGATTTAAACATGTTGCTCGAGGTCGCTTCCAATTATTCCTCGAGTTTCGAACATTGTTTGATTTAAACATGTTGCTCGAGGTCGCTTCCAATTATTCCTCGAGTTTCGAACATTGTTGATTTAAACATGTTGCTCGAGGTCGCTACCAATTATTCCTCGAGTTTCGAACATTGTTGATTTAAACATGTTGCTCGAGGTCGCTTCCAACTCTTCCTCGAGTTTCGAACATTGTTGATTTAAACATGTTGCTCGAGGTCGATATCAATTATTCCTCGAGTTTCGAACATTGTTGATTTAAACATGTTGCTCGAGGTCGCTTCCAATTATTCCTCGAGTTTCGAACATTGTTGATTTAAACATGTTGCTCGAGGTCGCTACCAATTATTCCTCGAGTTTCGAACATTGTTGATTTAAACATGTTGCTCGAGGTCGCTTCCAATTATTCCTCGAGTTTCGAACATTGTTGATTTAAACATGTTGCTCGAGGTCGATATCAATTATTCCTCGAGTTTCGAACATTGTTGATTTAAACATGTTGCTCGAGGTCGCTTCCAACTCTTCCTCGAGTTTCGAACATTGTTGATTTAAACATGTTGCTCGAGGTCGCTTTCGATTATTCCTCGAGTTTCGAACATTGTTGATTTAAACATGTTGCTCGAGGTCGCTTCCAATTATTCCTCGAGTTTCGAACATTGTTGATTTAAACATGTTGCTCGAGGTCGCTATCAATTATTCATCAATCGTTTCTCGAGTTTCGAACGTTAACGTGTTGCTCGAGGACGCTTTCGATTATTCCTCGAGTATCTGACATTGTGGATTAAGCATGTTGCTCAAGATCGTTGTTATTTAACATTGATGACTAAAAGGTCGTCCTCGGGCTGTAGTACATTTTGATTAAGGTCGTACTAATTTATTCGTCGGGTCGAAAGTTTATGATCCGTAAAACTGCTCGGTTTGTCATACTAGAGCGCTCGAGGTGAACCAAAAGGGACGAGCTTGCATATACAAAAAATAAAACAGAAGTGTTTCAACTACAAAAGATCTGGGCCGTCATCGGGCATTACACTTGAATAAAAAAAAAAATCCTAATCTAGGTCATCGGTCCCCGGGGGCTGGGAGACATCAGCGTCCTCATCTTCCTCGTCCTCGACCACAGTGCCCTCGGAAGAAGACAGCTCGAGCCCATCCATGACTTCTGGCGCCGACGTCAGGTCCTCGGCGTTCGCCTCGGGAACTTTTGAGCGAATGTAAGCTCGTGCCTGCTTAAAGGCGTAATTGTACGAGCCAAGGGCATACTCACCCCTCATTGCTCGGAAGTCGTCAGACGATTTGAAATCCTCGACCGCTTTGGAGCGAGCCCCCTCCAAACCATCCTCAAATTCCTTCGTCTTGCGCTCCAGCTCGAGCCTAACATCCTCGGCCTCACACCTGGCCGTCTCCTCATCCTCCCGAGCTTTCCTTAGTGACCTCTCGAGCTCCTTGTTTTCCTTCGCTCGTTGGGTGGACTCAGACTCGAGCTCCAGAATACGCTGCACTCTTCGGTCGAGCTCTTCCTCGAGCGAGATGATTCTCGAAGCGTCCTTTTCGCCTCGGTATCCCAGGGCTCGGGCCACGGTCAATGCCTTATCACACAACAACGATATTCAGTGGTCGAGACTTGGAGATGCATGAAAAATTTATGAAAAATGGTTCTCGAGCATACCTTTAGAGTCAGGTTCTCGACCTCCCTTATGCCCTCGGAGAGACTCACATTCCCTCCCTTGTACTTCTCGAGGAGCTGGGGCACGAGCGTGCATTTCTCGGCATCCGGGGCTGAGAACGGTTGCTGGCCAGCGTCGTCTTCAAGATCGACGACAACAGGGGTCCCCCCAGGGGTACGAGCACGAGGAGTCATGGATATATGGGCCTCGACAGGAGGAGCGATGTCCTCTGCAACAGCTCGGGAAGTTTCTCCGACCTCTCCCTTATTGTGGTCGGGCGTTTCATAGCGAGGGCGTTTTTTGCCCCTTTTTCCCCGTCTGCCTACCCGAAGCTGCTTTCGGTTTCTTGTCTACGGCTCTGCGCAGGTCAGTAGGGTCGAAGGCCATCTCGAGCACTGCAAAAAGAAAATGAACAAGTCATTAGATCGAGGACAGTGCACGGGCAATTAAAATAAGTTAAAGGTGCTCGCTCCTACCCTCGACGCCTTTGACGTCGGCTAGATCGAGGATATCGTCCCCGAGGATATCATCCATGCTAAACGCTAGAGGCTCGAGCTCGACCAGTCTCTGCCTATCCCTCTCTAACACTTCAAAATAAGCCTGGCCCTCGTTAAAGCGCTCGGTGCTCGGAACAACCCATCGAGGACCAAATGGGTGGTCGGTATCCTGGGGGCTAACAAAGAAATACTTGGATTTCCACCCTTTCAGCGAGCTCGGCATTTTAGGGACTTTGAACTCTCCTCGGGAGGAAAAGTACACGAAGCAATTAAAGCCCGGGAGCGACTTTAATTCAAAGATCATCCTGAGCAGATCTAGCCTCGGGAGGATCGACAAATACCTACATGCTACGAAGAAGTAAACTAACATCCTCCACCCATTAGGGACTAACTGCCCAGGACACATGTCTTGCTCGGTCAAGAACTCGAGGAAAAAAGGGTGTAGAGGCCACCTAAGTCCCCCCTTTAGTGACTCCCTATAAATAGCAATCTCCCCCTCCCGAACACTCATTACATTATCCTCGGGATCGGGGCGTCGCACATCACACGCTGGCATCAGCCCAAACTCACGAGCTACACCTATGACCTCATGCTCCTTATACTTACAGCTAAGCTCGGGGTATGATAGGGCGGGGTGACTATCTAAGGGGATGGCGTATGGTATTAGGGGATGACCTTCCTCATTCAACGAGGCCGAGGCCGAAGAACTACTACTAGCAGACATATTTGATAAATAAAAACTTAAATTAACTAACTAGAGGGCATGAGCTCTTACCTTAAGTCCTAAAACCGAGGAGGTCCGAGGAGTTCTTGAAGATTGAAAAGTGCCAAATGTGGTGGGGCAGGGGGTTATTTATAGGACCCTGAGAAGCCCAAACGACTTTCAATCCAGACCCTCCATCCCTCGCCACGTGGCAGCCATCCACGATCTGAAATCATTTGCCCAAATATCGAGGCCACGTGGCACCTCTTCACATGGCAAGCTGGCTCCTCGCTCGACGTTTCTTCAGTCAACCCCGAACATTAGCATAAGGAATGACCTCCCCACCACGCCAGAGTGCATCACATCCCATATCCTCGACCATGAGCATCTGGCAGTGATGCACGGGGGCCTGTGATTATGTCGACTTCGTACCCGACCCGAGCATGTCACCCGAGGAGTAACCGCCCTATTTGACCCATTTAGTCTCCCCCTCCTCGGTATGTCTCCTCGGGCCTGTTGATCCCCGAGCTCTAGGCATCACCTCCGGCAACCTCTCTCCGATACAGTGTCCCCTTTTTGTCAGTCTGAACCAGAGGGAAGAGCCCTACCAACAATGTACTACCCTATCCCTTAAAGTCCTACTCTTATCCAAACACGTAGGAACACAAAACTTACCATAGTACAGCCCTAACCACACTAGAAGTCCTAGATATGGCAGACTCCTTGCCACTCCGAAATACCTCCAACCCCTATAAATACACCATTCATCTCCATTGATCAGGTACGCTTTTACATACAATTGAGAGCATATATTTTCTGGTGGTTCGCTTTCTGACTTAAGCATCGGAGGGGCAACGAGGACACTCCTCGACGCCTTTGTTTCAGGTACAAGGAAGCTCTTGTTCGTGCTCTTTTAGTCGTCCAGCTCGGATCTCATCAGGTGCGATTTTTGGTAGCATCAGATGGATTCTTCAATGCTTCACCATCTGCCTTAGATATAGTTTTGCGTGCAAGAATAGGGGTTGGGCAAGGTTTCACATTCTCCAGTTCATATTTTCTAAGCAGCTCACCAATATATCTTGTCTGAGTGAGATGAAGTCCTGATTCATGCCAATGTACTCCAATTCCCAAAAAGTGATGAAGTTGTCCCATATCTTTGAGTGCAAAACTTTTGTTCAACTCATTTATGAATTTCTACAACAGCTCTAGATCATTCACTGTTACCACAATGTGATCAACATAAACGAGTGCAAAAATGATTTGTTTTTCATTTTTGAAGTAGAATAATGATGTGTCTGCAACCGACCGTTTGAAATTCCAGCTTAACAATGTTGACTTCAACTTATCATACCAGGCCTTAGGTGCCCGTTTTAGTTCATAGATTGCCTTTTCTAACTTGCAAACATGACATGGTTTTGATTGATCTATAAAGCCCTCAGGTTGGTTCATGTATACAACTTCTTCAAGTTCGCCATTTAGAAAGATATTATTGATGTCCACTTGTCTTATTTTCCATCCCTTTGATACTGCCATGGAGAGTATAACTCTTAAAGTTGAGGCTTTAATCACCGGGCTAAAAGTCGCAAGAAAATCTATTCCAGGTTCTTGATGAAAGCTCTTTGCCACCAGTCTTGCCTTCAGCCTCTGAACAGAACCGTCTGAGTTTCTTTTTACTCTGAAACCCCACTTATTTCCCACTATATTGTAGTCTGGTGATGGGGGAACAAGTTTCCAAGTCTTAGTTTTCATCAGGGCATTGAATTCTTCTTCCGTTGCTCTCTTCCATTCCTTTCTTTTCGTTGCTTCATTGACATTCTTGGGTTCTGATGTTCCAGATATGTTGTCAGCTAATAAAAGTGCCTTAGGTTTGAAAACTTCAGCTTTTTCCCTTGTGATCATAGGGTGTTCTATCAAGTTCCTTGCTCTTTGTTGAAGTCTAACATGTTGTTGACTGGTTGTGAATTCTGTTTCAGCACCTTCATCATTTTGAGGCACTTCAGTTTCTATTTCCACATCTTAGTCCATTTCCTGATTGTTCATACTTCTGATCAGTCTAGTACTTATATTTTCCTCACCATCATCATTTGTACCTTCACACTGATTTTTGCTTGAGCTAGGAGGTGAGTGATGTATTGCATTGGCTGCCTCTGGAAGGACCGCATCAACAGGACTTGATATAGATTTAATGTTATGTGGTCGAGGGGGAAACTGAAAGTAAGACACAATAGTTTTTGGTTTCACAGAATTTTGGTGACTTTGGTTTGAAAACATTGATTCAAAGGGGAATTCAAGCTTATTAAAAACGACATGCCTAGAGATATAGATTTTCCCTGTTGAGGTCAAGCATTTGTACCCTTTATGAGATTCACTGTAACCAATGAACACACACTTAGTTGAATGGAAGCTGAATTTATGGTTTTGGTAAGGCCTAAGACAAGGGTAGCATGTACAACCAAAAATTTTCAGCAATTTGTAGTCAGGTTATTTACCAAAGAGTGTCGTGAAAGGTGATTTCATTTCAAGCACAGATGTAGGCAATTTGTTGATGAGGTAGGTGGCAGCCTGAAAAGATTCCCACCAGTACTTTAATGGCATTTTGGCTTGTGCTAGGAGTGTGAGACCCATCTCTATGATGTGTCTATATTTCCTTTCAATCCTACCATTTTGAGCTGAAGTGTGAGGGCAAGAGTGTCTAAACTAAACACCCTCTTGAATGATAAATTTTGTAAAAGCTCTATACTCTCCTCCCCAGTTAGATTGAATGGTTTTTATTTTCTTTCCAAGCTTGTTTTCCACTAACTTCTTGAATTGAATGAACATACTTAGAGCTTCAGACTTTTGTTTTAGAGGATAGATCCAAATGAATCTGTTGAAATCATCAAGGAAGGTTAATAGTATCTAAAACCACATGTTGATTGGATTGGTGATGGTCCCCATAGGTCAGTGTGCACGAGTTCAAGGGGTGATTTAGTATGTGAGGTTGAAAGAGAGAAGGGTAGTAAATGGGATTTGCCAAATTGAGAAGCATCACAGAAGGAGTTACTTTCATTCTCTTTTAACTTTTGATTATAGATTTTGAGAACTTGAGACACTACTTGGCTAGATGGATGTCCAAGTCTCTTGTGCCATACATGAGCTTGGAAATTTAAAGACTTCTGACTAGACTCTAGACTAGGATTGAAGGATAGGGCACTGTAGCAGTAGTTATTTGAGTGAGCAGGAGACTAAAGATGATATTTGGTGTTTTGGTGAGGCAAGTCTAGTTGATATAGCCCCTCCTTAAGCTTCCTTTGCAACATCACTTCCCTCGTTAGCTGATCTTTAACAAAACAGTGGCCAGAATAGAATTCCATATAAACTTTGTTATCAGAGGTTAACTGAGATGCACTTATGAAATTTTTCTTAATTTTAGGTACAAGGAGTAGTTTATTTAATACAAGAGTTTTGTCATTCATGGTTGGAAGATGGCTTTTATCAAAGTGTGAAATCTGTAGTTTGTTTCCATTTCCAACCGTCACTTCCTCCTTACCAGTGTATTCATTGGCTGTAGTAAGATTTTGCTTGTCTGAAGTGATATGATTGCTGGCTCCATTATCAACAAACCAAGATGGATCATTCAATGTGCTGGGAGTTGCTACAAAGGCTGATGGTGCAAGTGAATGATTGTAAGTTGGCCTCTGATTTGGTGGAGCTCCTGTGTACCTTTCATCAAACCTAGACTTGCAGATGTTCGCCTTATGGCCAACATTTCCACATACTTGACATATAGGCCTATCATCACTATATAAAGTTCCTCTTATATTTCTTCCTCTTCTACTACCTCTAACGTTGCTAAACCAGAGAATCTTCCATTAGCAGATGGTCTGTAGGATCTGATATGGTGGTAGTTTGAACCAGATCTTTGAGAGAAGTTCACTAAGGTTTGATGATCAAGATTAATTCATGCTATCTCATTTCTAACTGTGTTGAGATACTCTAATCTACTCTCAAATGTCATTAATGTTGACTGCAGTTCTCCCCAAGTAATGTTGTCTCTGCTATTGATATGAACAACAATTGGGGTGTATTCTTCATCTAAGCCGGCTAGAACATGAGTCACCAAGTCAAAATGAGAAATAGCCTTTCTAGCAATTTCTAGGTTATCTGCCAATATCTTAACTTTGTTGAGGTATAGATCAATGCTCATAGCTCCTTTTCTTGATATTTGCAGCTCACCAGTAATGAACGTTATCCTAGATCTGTTCTGAACTCCATAGCTCTCCTTCATTGTTGTCCATAATTCATTTGAGTTCCTAGCTCCGATAACTTTCATGGCTATATCAGGAGTCATGGAGGAGTAAAGCCATCCCATTAGCAATTGGTCTGTTGACATCCACTGGTTGTACTATGGGGTTTTAGTCATTTCAATGCTAGTTCCAACTTCTCCAGCAATCTAAGTACCAATGAATTCTGGTGGACACAACTTTGTCCCCAGAATATATCCTTCAAGGCCCTGTCCCTTGATTATGGGAAGAATCATATTCTGTCATAGGAGGAAATTGTTTTTGTCAAGCTTAACAGATAAACTTGGGTTAAATTCACACCAAAAGGTGATGGATAAGTGCTTCCTTGAATTGGACCAGTGTTGCTACTTGAGATGGTTGCTGGGACAAAATTTGCATCGGTGTTTTGTGGAGAGTTACTGGTGTTTGCCATTGTGATGGCTCTGATATCAAGTTGGAAATGCAGGTTAATGGATAATAATTCAGCTAAGCTTGATTGCATTACTACAGCCTTAAGCTGGTATAAATAATTACACAAGAATGTTCTAGATGATACAGGTGTGATAGGTTCCTAGAATCAAGGAGGTTGTTAGAATATAATTACAATAGATTGGTAGTGGCAGCATTTGCTAAAACAGAATATAGACAGCAAGGATTGCAGCTTGGCGAGAATGCTGAAGAGATGGCAGCTGATTTGGAGCAACTGCTGAGCTGGAAGATGGTTGTCAAACTAACTCTTAACAAATTGTAATTTCATATTCTCCAATAAAATAATGAGTTTTGCTTCAAGTACATGAGCAAAACTTACAGGGGCCTGCCATGTTACTTACACTGACGGGCCCCACATGTTTTTTAAAAAAAGAAAAAAAAAATACACCCTCCCTCTACAGTTAGTGGCTTGGCAGTGAACCCACATCTCCCCTTCACGTACATCCGAAGAGATTTTAAAGCACAAGAGTGAGAAGAAAATGAAACAAGATCGATTTTAGATCGATGGGTCGAGCTGACTATTGAGATGAGCTAGTTAAAATAAGTTGAGTTTTAAAATTTAAAAAAAAAAATGTTTAGAGCTTGTTTGAGTCCCATGTTATTGTATATTTGTAAGAATACATTTTGGAATAGTAAATTTATGAAGAATGTTTGGTTAAAAAATAAGAAAAAACTTTTAATTTGCGTGTAATATTATGAGAAAAATACATATTAAAAATAATGAGAATCAAACAAGGACGAAGTAGAAAAAACTAAACAAAATTTTATTCAATGATATCATGAATTATAAGTTCCGCAACGTTACTTCGGGAATCACCCAAATCAGGCCGTAACATGAGAATATAAAGAATCGTCCCTTGTGACTTACGAGGGCATGCATGAGCAACACAGAGCATACTAGATAAGGAAACGTGTTAAATGTATATGAAATTCAAAGGAATATTGTGCTTTCTTTGCTTGGAGAGACGAGTTATTTGTTGCTTGTACAACATTGTAGCACCCTGGTTCAATTATGGCAATAGCCAGTTCATGAGTTTGGGCAGAGACTAACCCCTCAAAAATGGTCATAGACTCGACAATATGAGTGACTAAACCAGTAAAATACTTGAATTTGTAGATAAAAAGTAAGTTAGATGAATTTAAATTATAATATAATCTTTACCAAACGTGCGCTTATAAGGAAGATATTTTAACTGAAAAATTAAATAATAATTATATTTTAAGAAATTAAGATCTTATTTATTATTCAATAAGTATCAACTATTTATTTATAATATTCATACAAGTGGTATAACTTGGTCCATTCCAATTATTACAAGTCAAATCTCAAATTTATCGTAGCATTTAGAAAAACCCTAAACTAGGTTTTTTTTATAGGTTGTAATTGGCTTTAATTTGTACTTTTTGTAGGGTCTGGTAGGCTTCCAATCCCGATTGCAAATTGCAATTTGCATGTCAAAAAGTCAGCAAATCACTTTTGACATTGGTTGCATAATCCCTCAAGAATAATTAAGTAATTGTCACCAATAGTTTGGAAAAGTGAAAGAAAAATAAAAAGAACCAAAAAAGGAAAAATAGTACCTGAACTACAAGGTAAAACTAGGACTGAATTTAGGCTCTGTTTGATTGGTGATATTTTTCCTGAAAGTACACTTTTTGACTGTTTGATATGCTAAATTTTCCACGAAAAATGTTTTCCTCCCTTTTTCTAGGTACAACCCTTTTATGCACGAATGATGGAAAATGTTTTCCCACCTTTTAGGTGGGAAAACATTTTCCAACTTTTTTTTTTTAGCAATGTCAACCAATTCTATCAACCATTGTAAAAAAGATTTTCATTTTTGTTGACAATTTCTATGCAAAACAAAGTCAAACGAATATGGTAATTTTTTCTAATTGTTTTAAATTTTTTTTTTTTACTTTTTGGTAATTGGAACAAATTCTTAACCCAATAGTAGAAAATATTATCACTTTAATGGACAATTTCCATAAAAAAGGAAGTCAAACGGATTTCAAACTTTCAACATTTTCCATGAAAAATTATACCAATCAAACACATCTAATTACAATTCCCCGTAAAACAAGTTCTAGGCAAATATTTTCCATGTAATTCGTTTTCTTTCCACCCTATTTTCCATGGTGCAATCAAATTGACCCTTATTTGTTGTTTTGGTGAGGAGTCTGAACCGTACGGAATAGTTTTATAATAAAGAAAAATAAGGACTGTTTTGTCCAATTTGATACATTATTCTGAACTAAGCATGTACGTTATTTTTAGCCTTGAGGTAAAAATGGGCAAGTAACGGCAAATCATGGTATTTTAATCCACACAACACCTCAACAGGCTCAACAAAGGGCCATACTCTTGGACTTGCTGTGAATTATTGCAACCCTGAATGGATCATATAATCAGTAGAACACTTTCTGATGCAAATGTTTACCATGAAGGTGCAATTGCAGAGCATACTTATATTTCTACTCAAATCTTACTCTATATCACTCAAATTTATAATTACTTTGTACGTTCGAGAATTAAGTAGGAATTGAAAGGGTTTTTAGAAGTACGTGACGTATATAAAGCACAATGAATATTATTTACTGAACTCTTGATAACTTCGAATGAATTACAAAGAGGAAAAACTCTCCTTATAAATAGGAGAAGAGCATCTAAAAGTACAAACGAGACTCGTGCATTTTCGACATAATGGGCACACGTCATTATTTTAGAAAAGATTCTTATCCTGATATATAATACAATAATACAACTAAAGCAACAAATCATTACACAAACGAATAAACAAACTTTAATAAAGTAGATATAATAATGTCTTGTCTTGTCATGATATGTCGAGATCCATAGAGTCTTCTGAACGTGAGGGTAAACCATGTTGATTTAACCAATGTATATTGATGTCTTGAGTTTCACTTGGCCATGGATCATGTGATTCTTGGAAAATACTGTCATCATAATTAATATGTTGAAATTGTTTATTTGTTTGACTTGATCACGTGTTTTGTGGTTTTTCTGACTTGATTCTGCTTTTTCTTTTTGTGTTTGGTTCTACCAGGGTCTGCATGTAGTTCATTTACAATTTTTTTTAATTTCTTTTTCAAGAAATGTTTTTCTCCTTTTTACGCTATGGTCCAAACTGTCAACAAATTTTTTTGTTTTAAATTTTCATTTGCTTTTTCCTTAGTGGGCATCCTTCTGGAGCCCTTTTGGAGTACTTTGATGTTTCACCGAGACTTTGTGTGAGCCTTCCCGAATACAGTTGTCCAAATTGATAATCAAATACATAGTCATATTTTGGATCTCCTACATTGCGAAATCTTTGAAGATGCGTTTCTTGATATACTTGAATGTGATGTTGGATCTTTTGAGTCTATTCCACTGGTAAAGCTTCCCATGGTGCATCATCTTCATAATCTGGCCAAATTTGTAGATGAATTGTCTGATTAATTTCCGCTATACGCCTTTGGAATTCTTGAAATTATTTTTGATAGTGCTCCCAATTTTGATCATGTTGAATGGTTGAACTGCATACTTCTCAACATGAGAAAAATGATCATACATTTTTCCTTCATTGAAATGACATCGTCTTTTGAAAAATTAAAGTCACATAAACATTGTTTTTAGGAGTTCTGGGATCTTTAAATTTTAAAGAAAAGACTTTAAACATTTTTATCCAGTGTGAAATTGGAAAAAAAAAAACCATTCAAAAATCTTTTTTGCAAAATGACCAAATGTTTTGTTTATTCATTTGATAGAATAAATCAAGTGCCATAGTGACATGAAAAGAAATTCCAATTTACCAAAACTCTAAAAGTACCAAAGGAAACAAAGAGTTTCTTTCAAAAATCTCAGTGCAATGTGCTTTGGATCAAAACGAAAAAATGTGAAAAATGGATAGTCTGGATGAAATCCAAGACCACCAGGTGTGTTAATTCAAGTATTTCTTATCACAATGGATGGATATTTGAGCATGAGATCTTTGGATCTAGATTTGAGAGTTTTGGTTCTTATGAGTTTATTGAATTCATGATGGAAGGTTTCAATTTGAGGGAGGGATTTGAAGATTTTGAATCCATTATGTAAATGATTGGAATGAATGGAGGAAGAATATGAGAAATTTTTGGTCTGGAGAGGAGATCTGGTAACATGTTATGTTTTCCTTTGATTTGTTTGACTTCAAAGTCGAAGTTTGAGAACCATTCTGTTCACTCGAGAAGTTGAGATTTTGGAATCTATTTTCTCTTAAAAGAGATCATTTTTGGAAAAGCTGACGTGTCCATTTCTACCAAGAATTTATATCCAATGAGATGGAACTTGAATTTATTACAAGAATTTCTTTGAAGATCGAATGATAGCGCTTCTCCAATTCTGTGAATAAACCAATTTTTATCTAAAAATTCTTCTCTTTCCATCTTTTTCTTTAAGTAAGACTGATGTTCAAAAACAATCACTTGCATCCATTTGAAGGATGCGTTTTCCATGTGTAGGGATCTACAAAACTAGAAGATCATTGACTTTTTGTTTAATGGGTTTGATTGCTTGAGTTTGAGTTGATGACCAATATGGTGAATTCCGTTTAAGCATGAGTTGTAGTGGTCTAATGATTGATGAAAGACGATCAGTAAAATCTATCATGTAATTAACAATTTCTAGAAACTGTTGAACTTTTTTTTTTTTGTTACGTCTTCATCTGAGAACTTAAGAAGTTCCTGACCAACATGAGGCTGGAGGGAATACTGACCATCTTTAATATGCACATCCAAGAAAATATGTAGAGCAATTGATTTTAAAGCCTCCAAGTATGATAAGATCAATGCAAAATGGTGTACGATATGATACATAAAAAGGTTAATCTATAATATATTAAATATTGTATCAAGTGAGAATTATTTTTTGGACAATTTTAACTATACTATAATTCATTTATTTTAATAATATTTCACTTTTCATTTTTAATGTATAATAAATACTACAAAATCTTTGTTATGTATGAATTTCGTGTTATTAATTCTCAAGTAATTAACATTAACATTGTTTTAATTTTTTTTCCTTTTGTTTAATTTTTTATTTTTTTGCTTAAATTAACATTAACATTGTTTTATTAACATTAGCATCAACTATAATTGGAATTAATTTTTTTTCTTTTTCCTTTTGTTTTATTTAAAGAGGGGTATATGAGGGGTGGGCAAAAACCCGCCCGACTCGATTTTTTCCATTTTTTCTTGGGTTGGGTTGGTTGGCAAGGTTAAGTTCGTCGGGTTGGGTCGGGTTGTGGGTTAACCCATCCAACCCGACAAAAACCACCCAACCCGACCCACTAATTAAAAAACTAAAAAACTTTGCCAAACTAAAATAGAATAAAAGTGAGAGACTCGGTAAAAAAAAAAAGTGACAAAAAAAAAAAATACTAACATATCTTCCATCATCTCTCTCACGCTGCGGGCGTCGTCTCACCAAATCATCAACATTGGCTGTGATTTTGGATGAGATATCTCTTCCAATACATCTCTCTTTAACGCAATATATTAATGTTGCTTTAAATTTAGTACTTTGGTGACTTTAATGTTTGTTGATAGGTCGTCCCAACTCTCAACCTAAACCGACCAACCCGACAGACATTTGGTTGAGTTGGGTTGGGTTGGGTTTCAATCTTTACATGGGTTGGGTTAGGTTGAATTTATGTCAAACCGACCATGTTGGGTTGGGGGAAAAACCGACCCAACCCAACCCACGCCTCCATCATTTCACAATTTTTAATAAAGAAAATGGATAAAAATGACATTTTGTGCAATAAAATGTGGAAATAAATGGTGAAAATGTCAAAAAATGAAAGGTATGGACGTTTCTTACAATAACAATGAAATGTGTGGACGTTATATGCTAATTATCCAATTTGTTTTTATTCATATATTTAAAAATCTTAATGGGTGTTTAAATTCATATATTAATAATTAATTCTTATGTATCAAATGTAGTATAAAAAAGTTGCTTATTTACAGTATTTCATCATAAAAAAAATTTAATTTAAATCATAGAAATTGAGTTTTGAGAGTACAATTTTTTTTCCTTAAATTTATATCCTAAATTTTATTTATTTTTAGTTTGCTTAAAGACTAATTAAATTATCCCAACAAATTAATATCAAATATTACTTTTTCAGCACTTACATAGTATTTTTGTGCAATGCACGTTCAACTCTGACTAGTTTATACATAAGCACAAATCTTGATTAATCGTGATAAAGTTCTAGATGGGGTTTTGAACTTTTAAACATTTTCACAATGGATCACGAAACTTCCATATGTGAATGGGCGACTCCGACTATTTTACAGTTAAAAAGTCAAATTACTTTTAAAATACCATTGTCATTGTATCTTTTTTTAAAGTA
The DNA here is from genome assembly GCA_019097785.1 of Fraxinus excelsior. NCBI lineage: Eukaryota > Viridiplantae > Streptophyta > Magnoliopsida > Lamiales > Oleaceae > Fraxinus > Fraxinus excelsior. Next base: position 12,816,919 of record CM032634.1, on the reverse strand, counting down.
CAAATTGACATTATCCGTCAGCTAAGGATGACTCTAGCAAACTTGCAATAGCTTAGAGATTCAGGTGTTACAAATAGAATGTTTATGACCCCACTATCATATGGTTTAAAGGTTAAGGACCCCAGCTGAAATATTCCCTTTAATGTTCAATGTATACACCCCTGGCCGTCTTGTTAAAACAATTCATAAAGTAACTATAACTAGACTGCCCCTTTTTGTCATTCACATCGATTTAAATTGAGTGTGAATTGAAAAATTAATCAATATGTGCATTGAACTTTGAAATGATCTTTGAGAATCATATTTGGACATCACTCCACAATAATTTCATCATCTAGTGAATGCAAAAGTTATTGAGATTTGAAATATTATTTGTCATATATATAAAGAAAGTTGCACCAAACATTTCAGAATTACAAGATCTGATGTTCTGTAATAAGATAATACAACAATGGGACATGCTTGTTCCCACCCGCCCACTCACCGCCACCCCAAGAAAAAATGAAAACGTAGTGTACTATAAATCCACTTAAAAATCTTGAATAGATTATTGTAGACAAGATCATGTCCTCCTTAATTTGTCTGTATATTTTTTATTGTTTGTTTTGAGAATTTGAGATAGAGGAGAATCTTAGGCCCTGTTTGATATTTATAATTACCTTATTTGATTGGCAAAAATTTTCTCGGAAAACAAATTCTCCCAACCCCCACGTGACCTCCTTTTTTTGGTTTTCATGGAATTTGTTTTCCCACCACTTTGTTGGGAAAATGATTTTCCATCTTTTTTTTTAGCAATTGGAAAAAATTCTATCAACAATGGTAAAAAAAAATTGTCTTTAATGGAAAATTTTCATGCAAAACAAAGTCAAACGAATGATATTCGGTATGGTAATTTTTAATTTTTTTTGTCTCAATTATATAATCTTGTTTATTTATTAAGAATGTTTTGTTTTGTTTTGTTCGTTTACTAATATACCCTTATTTCTTTACTACTTCCAATAATAATTTACTATTAGTTATTGATAATTAAATATGGGTAAATTAGGAAAGTTTTTGGCAAAATTTGCTTTTCCAATAACATTAAATAAAATTTTTTTAATCCATGTGAAAAACAAAATAAACATATGTAAATGGGAGGGAGGGAGTAGATTTGTAGTGGATTATGATAGAAGTTTTTGAAATGTATGGCTGAAAAGTTGTGAGATCCATGAAAAATATGATTAATATTGATTGTTTGACTTTTTCACTTACAAATTTTCCGCCGTTGATGCCAACATTTTTGTCGAAGAAAATAAACATAGGCATCTTCAGTAAAGAATAGTGCATATTTGAGAATAGCAAGCGCGACTGACTTTGCCATAAATTCTTTATTTTTTGCTATCTTTTTCAGACGTTCCTTCATGCATGTGCACTTTGTTTATTAAATAGGCATATTATATGATTATGCGTGAATTTTGTAATAATTTTCATATTATTAGGAGTTAAATTTACAAATATCACAGAAATTTGTGCAAATTCTCAAATTGATCCTACTACTTTTTCTTACTTGTTTATTCACTAAGTTAAATAGCCATGTTTTGATAAAGTTTAGTAACCCAATTGCAACTAGGTGAAAGTCCAGTGACCTGATTGTAGAAATGGAAATGGGCAGCGCCATATCGGCCACTACCAACCCGTCCTGTCGGAATTTTTCTTACTCATGTTTTAAAAACCTTTTATTCAATGTCCTAGTCAATAGCAACCTTCAACTTTTAAGTAACAAATATTGAACCCTTCAACTTTAAGTAATGGACAGCTTATTTTTCATACATTTCACAACTTATTTGTAGCTTACAATAGAAAGAATAAAACAGTCTACTGAATAAACGAACAGAATAGTTTTGCTACAAGTATGTATATACATTCAAGACTAAGCAAATATCTGCTGAATTACAGTCTCTGCATTTCCATTATACTGTGCAAGAAGATGAATAGCATCTGCTCTAGGCAAAGCCAGAAATTCCTGCAACAGTAACAAAACATTTAATTAATGCAACAAAGATAAATTGCACGTCCACTGACAAAATATCTGAAAGATTTTGACGGAATGAGTCGATATAATTATCTAAAATATCCCTATTAATAATTCAATGGGAAAAGACTCCACAAAATATTCACTGATGCCATGATTATTTAGAGAATCAGGCTTGGATAACAAATGTAATAAATCTTATCCGACGTGCCCAAACCTTTGAACTGGGAGAAAGTTAAAAGAAATTCAAAATTATAACATGATAAATGATGATAAGAAGTAGGGACAAGCAGGACTGACCATAACTTTAAGTATAGCATTTTCATCACATCCAAGATCAGTTGATGACGTTTGAGTAGGGCTGCTACCATCTTCCTGCATCTGAGTAGTACTGGAGGATGTCTGGGATGATCCTTGAGCACAAGCATCAACGGTTGAATTACAAGCAAGATCGCCAAGCACAGGAATTCCAACTTCTCTAAGGGAATTGATCCTCAAAAGGCCTTCAAAGTGATCTTTACACATTTGAAGCTTGAACCATTCGTTATGGGTGTGGAGAGTTGCCCTTATAATCTTCATAAGCTGGGGTTCTTCAATACCTAGCCTCCCACCAATAGCAACCTTTGCACAAAAAGATGCCGTGTTAAAACCCCTAAGAGAACTCAAGTAATTATATAAAGAAACAGTGAAGCGTGTTTCCTAATAATAAATCAGTTTCTATGTCACAAGCACAGAAAACTAAATAACTAATGCACACCCCCAAACTCCCATAAAAGGAAGGGAGAAATCATAAGTAAATTTTTTCTGGCTATCCCATTAGCTTGAAAGCCAAGAACCACAGGGACGCTCTTTCCATCTCAGATTCACCTTTCATCTTCTGTAACTCAGTTAAAGAAAACCACCACTGAGATGCCTCCATTCTCCTCATGCTCATTTTTGATAAAATGTGACACAGGATTGCCCAAGAATTTAGCGAAAGAGAGACAAAATTGAATTCTTGCTCATGTAAGAGAAAAAAAAAGAAGCAAATTGAAAAGACACAGAAGTTTCTACTTGTAGCTCTTTTTGGGGCAATCAGTAGAACAGAAAGGAAAAATGATTGATTCATCATTATGATTACAATACCTAATGAACTAGGATAGGAATATACAACCAGTCTCAAAAAAAAAGAAATTGATTCATCATTATGATAGGAATATGAACTAGGATAGAAATAAAATAAAAGATAAATGGGAAGGGGTAATTGTTGGGATTGATTCTCCGCGTGCATTCGTGAGAGAGGGGGGGGGGGGGGGGGGGGTTCCCATTAATTTGGAGGACATAAAACCAGAGGAATGGTCCGGGCATCTCTGAACTGGCTTCCATCTTCTCCTCTCGCTGCCTCAAAACTTTAATTCATCATATGCTGACAAATTTGATAGAGAGATATACCTACATGTAAAGAAAAAAAAATGCTCATGTTCCTAAACCCTACTTGGAGCTTTCTGTACTTGAGAATGGAATATAACCATTTCATGTAAGGAGTTGGCCAAGTAAAATACAGTTCTTATGACCCAACCCCCAACCCAAAAAAAAAAAAAAAAAAAAGAAAGCCTGCCAGCTCCGGCCTCACACGCGTGCATCAGAAAGAGGACCAAAAGAAGGTTGGGGGAATAAAAAACCAAAAGACCACCAGAACAATGTAACTTCTTCCATTCAAAAAGAAAAAAACAGTAAAAACTTGAATCATCAGCCAACAAATTGATCAAGATGAGAAAATACTTGCATCAATATACTGTGGGAACTTCAGATAGCCTCATTCCAGGGTACAAGGATATACAATTCTAGAAATAGAGATGTATTGTGTCTAGTTGTGGGGTATGCCAAACCTGAAGAGAGTTTGCAAGAGCTTGTAAAGGCAAGTTGTGGTGAATTGCTTCTTCTTTAGGTCTGAGCAAAGCCAGCAATGTCTCCTTCAAGGGCTTAAGCAATACTGGATTGCTAGCTGCCAAATGACCCAGATGAGAAGAGGCAACCTTTAGAGCACCAGAATCATCACCTAAACCAACAAGCTTCAAAAATTCAACCTGCAGCCATTGCCGAAGTCAAAATGGGTTAGTTCCAGTATTTCATTAGATGTGATCCTCTTTCAGGCTGAGAAAAGAAAGAAAATAGACCAACCTGCTTCAGTTGAAACAACAATATAGGGTTTTGAGCAAAGAAGTTTGGGTCCAAAGCATTCATCTCTTCAACAACCTCTGCAGCCATTCCCTGGCTAGCTAGTTCCTTCATGCCCAGGACAATCTCAAATTTGTCTTTCCTCTCTGTTACCATTTCCACCATGGACGAGTCTTCAGAAGTCTGCAAAACAACAGCATTAATAGAAAGTTCATAAGCAACAATACCAAATCAGCATAATCCTGCTAATACTCTTACCAAATTTGTGTTACCAAGTAACGAAGTAGCACTAGGCTCGTGTTTTCTGCTTCCATTAAGAATTTCAAAACTGTATTCTATTTGCTCATGTCTACCCCTCCATCGCTTGCGTTTGTTCCTTACTCCAGTTCCATGACTTCTATTTCTTTGCACAACTTCAACAGTTTCAGGTTGATGGGTTCCACTCGTGCTACAGTCTTCATTAGGATTGGTTGTATCACAAGGGTATGGTAATGGTTTCCTGTACAACTTCAATGGTTCACTACTTTTATGTTCAGATTCAACAGAATGGTTTCCTGTAAAACAACCACAAGACTCCAATTATTTAGTTTTCATTGTTTTAAAAATTCTTACAATCCTGATGTTGATGAGCTTATCGGTCAGAGCATGAACTAGCCAAAAGAATAAAGTAAATAAAAATAAGAAAGAAAAAAGGTATACCAGAATATGTGAGACCAGAGTCAACAATACCCCTATAGACACAATACTCGTGAACAAGTTCATCAAGCTTAGAAACATCTAATCTCATCCGGCATAATTCATTCTGTCACAGCAACAACGGAAGACTATTAAAGCTCCATATGTTAAAAAAGTTATGTCCATATAAAATAGAATTAGCTTCAATAGCATGCTAAATACAAAAAATAAATTATCACAAATAAAAGCTTGAGCCGAATGCTTAAAATGATCATTGAAAGCTAACAAAATTCTCAAGGCAGGTAATCCAACACCACATGCCAATTTTATCAATTAGAAAGGCATGCAATAACCATAGTTGAGAAACATTTAAGCACAGCCAAAAACGGACTATCTTGTAAACTTTTGGTTGCTTGCTAGTTTTTCTTTATACATTCTATTGTATTATGGCAGTTTCCTCATTAAAGACTGGAGGTCCAAACAATTCCCTTATAAAGAGAGGAGTCTGGCAAATAAGTGGTTGTAGAAGTAATACATGAAAAATAATTATCGTTATTGGAGTCTTTATACTTCAACTAGTGTCAATGAACCCAAATTCAAATTTCCAGCACCTGAACAATATAACTGAAAATTGAAACCATTGAAACAGAAAATAGGAGGCCTGACGATCGAACAACCAGAAACCAATTCTAGGTCACCTACACTACCTCAAACCATTCCAACATTTTACTACTTTAGCAGGCTTCCCTAGAAGAGACATTAATTTAGATATCAATGCTAAACTGCACATTCAAAAACTACGCAGTTATCTACCGTGAATAAAATTAGGGCCATCTTTTCCAATTTTGATATATGCAGGCTGTGGCTAGGCGATAAAATGGATATAAGGAGAGTAACTTCGGGTACTGGCTGGATGAAAGTTATATCCTGACCATTATTTTTTATCGATAAGCATTTTGTTAATTAAGTTCTAAACTGATGTCAATGCTTCTCACGGAAGGTGCTATATCCTGCATATACCTTTTGACAGAACTGGACTTCTACACGCCAAAAGCAGAGATAGATAGTGGTCAAACTCATCCTGGTATAGTTTGGAATCTTCTAGTCATTTTTGACATCCCAAAAAGTATTTCCTTAATCTTAAGTAGTCTTTCATAAAAGGTCATTTTGGATAATAACAAACTAAAAGAAGTACGTCATCCTAGGTTTGAAGACCACAAGGTTCCACGTGGTTTAGTAAGACTCATGCTAGCATAGGTAAAAGATCAGTAACTTCTACTTAATATGAATCTAGCATAAATGCAGCCTACATTTGAGGGCAAAAGGAAAGATAACTACAAGTATTCAAAAAACAAAATAACAATCTCATTGGAGCCTTCAAGGCATACCTCGAAGCAGACAAACCATGTGCCTTCAGTAAAAATAAAAATAATATGATAAATGATAAACTAATTTAGTAGATATTAACCTGGAATGCTTGATATAGATCACCCTTGGCAAATCTCAAGCTATCAACTGCCCCCTGTCTGGTAAGCTCTACTGCATGAGCAAGGGCCTGTATGTCCACCTGAAGCCCAAACCATAAACAAACAAATTCATCACTAAATAATTCCGTAATTTTGCATTAATAAAGACAGTTATGAAATCTGTAGATCTCATTCCATTTTGATAAGTAAAAATGTTCAGATTAACTTTTAAGTATCTCACCTCATTAAATGGAGGTGCTTCATATAAACTCTCCTGAGGTACTGCGGGTGGATCACGTTCTTCAAGGAGCAACCTCTCAGTAAGATCTGATATGGGTGATAAAACTCCTTGACGAAGGCAAAATCCCTTGTGTATGCTGCATATTGCACAACGAGTTTTCGACAAAAAAAATAGAAATAATAAGACGTTTGTGCTTGAAAAATATATGAGAGTATTCTGCCAAGTGAATGTGTTTTTTACACGTGTGTATGCATCAAGAGAGCATGGACGGAAATGTTCAAAATATATTTGACCTACATAATATGAGCAATTTATCTGAATGAAAAGCAGGAGAGACCTTATCAAATATCTCAAGGTCATTGAAAAGATTGGATCATGTGCTTGTAAATGGGCCCTTAAAACAGATGACAAAAGCCCCGCAATGTCAAACCTCCTCCTTTCAGACCACTGGGACAAATAAAAAAAAAAAAAAAAAAGGACAGTAAGCCTTAACCCAGTAATCATGGGTAGCCAGATTTGATTTATGTAAAAAATAAAAAAAAAACAGTTTAGATCACAACAAAGAAGCATATTATGGTGTCTCTGTCGCGTAAAGACAAAGTATGAAAACAAATATGTAACTTCATTAAGATAGGACCTGCACAGGATCAGCATCCTCGATACATGGAGCTTCAAATCTTAAATTTTAACTGGTGTAACTAAACAAATAGCTTCAGGCATAACCCAATCACTAGTATGATATATGTGAAAATAACATCCTCAAGACGAACTAACGCGGTTGTTTTCATGACAGAAGTTCAATTACAAAACTAATTTGACGTGTAAGATGTAGATGAAACAGGTATTACATCTACGTCATTTTTTTCACACCCAAATAAAGTGGTTCCACATTTTTAGTCGTTTCTAGTTTCTACTACCTGTGATAACATAAGATGTTGTGTTTGTTTTCTTGACAGAAGTTCAATTACAAAACTTCCCATGATCCATATGATGAACATTGTTGGTTACAATACAGCAATGAAGTGGTTCGACATTTTGATCCATTAAGCATTAATCATTCCTCGCACATAGGTCAATCAGGCAGCTAGACCTAACCTTCATTGTATTTAAGTGTACCATTAAAAAATCTTTAAACTCGTCTCTCTATCCGTTTCTCCCTATATAAACTTTATACTTCGAAATAGTTAAATGAACAGAATACTAATACCAAATAATCAGGATCAAATTTTAATAAAATAAATTAAAAATTTGTTCTGTGTAGTTTCAAAGCTAGACTTGCCATGCAAAGATGAAAATGATTGTTGTTTTCTTCAATAATTTTGACAAAATATGGCATTTAGAAAAGAATCAATAGATGTCAAGGACTCTAGATTCTTCAATAGATCTAAATTACCGTTTTGTAAAGGAAGAAATACGGAATATTTCATTCATAAAACAAAGATGTCACTCCGATGTACATTGCCTCACAAATAGCTTTAAGAAAAGGATTAAAGCAAACCTTTTTTTTTTTTGATAACCGTGGATGTTCGGGCCAACTTGCGCACATCTCGACTAATCCCACAGGGCTCTGAAGTTTACAACCAGGTACTCACCATAGTGGCCTGAGGGGACTCGAACTGGTGATCATTGGACAGAAAACTCAAAGTCTGACCAATTGAGCAACCCCTCAGGATTAAGAATTAAAGCAAACCTCAACCCTCAAGAACTGTTTTTATATGACTTTAATTAAATAGAAAAGTGATGCAACAACAAGGAGGTGTGTCGGCAATTAAGTGTCCAACGCGTGACATTGACACGATCCGATCACATGCAGTTGGATACACAATGTGGTGTGTTAAAAATATCTATTGATTTTCTAAGGTCCGACTCGACCGTATGGTTTCAAATAATCAAAAAGGATAATAAAATAAAATAAAAAGATAAACTAAACCTGACTTTATTTCTAAAATAAAAATCCATGTCGACGATTCAATATTCAATGCATGACACTGACACGATCTGATGACACGCCGTTATATACATCATGTGGCGTGTTAAAAATATCTATTGATTTTCTAAGGTCCGGCTTTACTAGTCGATTTCAAATAATGAAAAATATAAGAAATCAAAAAATAAATTAAACTAACCCCCAATTTTCTATTTCTGAAAGAAAAATCATATGGACGAGGGTGAATGTGGTTTGACGTTGATGGCATTAGTTTTGATAGTGTCGACTGTCAATGGTGATGAGTTTTATGAACTAATGGTAAGCTTGGCAGCCATGGCACTAAGCCTTTGTTTGAGCCCCATTTTTTCAAAACTCATTTTTTTTTTTTCAAAATTTGTCAAAATAATTTTACATGTTAACTCAAAAAAATTTCGACCTTTTTAATCATATATTCTCCAAAAAAAAAAAAAAAAACTATTTTCAAAATTTATTAACCCAAAAAATGGGGTTCAAACAAGGGCTAAGTGTACTAATGAAAACCTTTTTTTTTTTTTTTATTGTGGAAAATGGTGTGTTTTTTCTATTTGAAGTATATTTTTTAATAGAAGGCAAACATACCTTTTGTAGCTTGTTTGGGAGAACTTATAAGTTGTTGAAATTATGATAGAAATGAGCAGTGGATAAGTGAATAATACTTGTGGATCCTATGAAACATGTAGCCAAAGTCAAAAGTTTTACCTTTAAATAATAATATCATGATAATTTAAACTAAACAAGTACTTATTTGCATTACACTACCAAAAGAAAATTAATTAAAGTGTCGACAACATGTGTGTCACTAATTTTTTGAAAAATGTCATGTCAGAGCATCATATATAGTAATGATACGATCAAGTAGAGAACTTTGTGTAAAAGAATTTAATGGTTTACATGTTATAGGTAGTAAAAGGATGATTTGTGAAAACAATAACCTAGTGATTTGTAGGTTGTTGGCTACCATGTGCTTTTGCAGAAATACTGTCCAAGCAAAGAGTCGATATGAAAATAGCTTTGAGTGACTCAATGTCCTTGGTTTTTTGTCATAAGGAGGCACCAATTGAATCATTACGAAACCTATGCACGGTCTTTATATTAACGAAAGGGATTTATTCTTTAAGTCCAACTGAAAAATAATGTCTAATTTTGTGTGTTTTAGTTCATTCTCTGCTTGTTTGGCCATGTTATGTATGTTGTGAATGTGTATAAACCTCATTTTACGTGAAAACAAATTCAGCAGAAGAATACCAACAGAAGCCCCTCCCTAAAACATTCAGGGGAAAGAGAAATAGAGAGGATATTGCAGAATAAATCTCTTCTTTGTTCCATCTTTTGTAGATAAATAAAATATTATTTCTATGTGGAGATATTATATTTTTATTTAATGACTTAATAATAGTCCTGAAAATTAAATAAGAAACATTTTCTTATTGGTTGCAAACTTCATTTTACAATATTCTTATTGGTTGGATTATTGATCTCGTTAGAACAAATGGTGTTTTTAGAATAGATTCTTAATCCCATCCAGATATTAGTTTCTACATTCTAAATATATGAATGTATTTCCCCCCGTCATTCTTCACCAGTTGACATTACGGACATTCAGAAATTTATTTTCTCCCAAAAATTAAGGATTCTTCAATGTCAACAAAAGTAACACTAATAACATTGTCAAGGATTCTACAAAGAAAACCCTGTTTCAGATACACATCCCTTAAAGTGCCACTGTCCATGATATTTTTATAATTATGTGTCAATCATTTTAGCCAAAAAAATAAAATAAAATCACATTTTAAATTTTTTAAAATTTTGTAACAACATTAATCATGATATTTTTTTTAAACTAAAAATGATTTTATCTAGATCAAAAGAATTAAAAACATAATGAAGAAATAATAAATATCGTGTAATTTGCTCAACCAATAAGGCTATAAAATTTGAAGAAAAAGATAAATAAATCCAACCAATAAGACTGTAAGATTGTAAATTTACTTCAACCACAATAAATAAATTTAAATTAAAAAAAAAAAAGAGCAATGTTATAAAGCCCAAATGTCCCAAAACTTGAAACAAAAAAAGGGCCCAAGTTCAACACCCCTCCTCCTTCTTCCCTAAGCGACTGTGCAAATGGCGATTCGGGCTTTGCAAATGGCGATTTAGCCTCCTTTTCATGGCTCTGCAAATGGCGATTATGGCAGCAGCCGCCGCCTCCTCCTCCTCCTCCTTCTCCTTCTCCTTCTTTTTCTTCTTCTCCGCCCCTGGCTGTGTCCGGTTGAAATCCGCCGTGTCCGACCCGTATTTCATACCCGTACCCGTGTCGTGTCGACACGGGTATGCCGACCAAAAAGAAGGGTCCGAGCATCACAGCACGAATCCAACACAATACGGGTCAGACAGCCGACATGTGATTTTTAAAAAAGGTAGTGGCACAACACGTTAATTATTTTTATAGCGTGAAGCAAATAAAATTTTGTTTACCACTTAAATAATTTTTTTTAGTCTATTGGTTTTTATTTCCTTTGTATATTCATTGGAAGACCAAACGGTAAATTGATTATTAAAAAGGTCGTTCAATTTTTCTCACAATTGAATAAATATGGGATTACAAAATTTACATTTAAAAAAGGCGTGTTTGCTTTCAATTAAAAAGCCAGCATTTTCCACTACAAAAATTATGGTTTCATCTATGCACAAATGATATGGATACCAAGTTCCCAATCCGTTCACGCAACTCATCGCCATTGAAACCATCTTCGTCGATGTCAACAACACCATCTACCCTCCTCCAGTTGATTTTTCTTTTGAAATAGAAAGCCTAGGTTCGCTTATTTATCTTCTTCCAATTGTTTTTCACTATTTGAAACCGATTAGCTATGTTGAAGACGTCGGACCCTCAAAATCAATAGAAATTTTGGACACCCGACACACCACTTGGCATATCCAATGCGTGTTGGAATCATGCTAAAGTCCGAGTGCTTGCAGCCTTGCACAAAAGGTGTGTTGGTGCTATATCCCAATAGGAAATAGTTCAACCACGTTCTCTCTCTCTCTCTCTCTCTCTAATTACATGGCACAAACTAAAAAAGGAAGAGCAAAGCATTATTAATGACCACTGACAATAATAGAAGATGACAGCATTGCCACAGCTTCAGTGGTGATCAAAATCCGTATTTCACTACTTTGAATGCTTTATGTTTTCCTCACTTAGGGCTGCAGATGAGAATTATAAATCAACTCATTTATTGGATGAAATGGAATATAAGCTAGGAATACAATTCCAAAACTACTTAGAATAATCTGTTTTTGGTTTTAAAAAAGGGTACCAAAACCCACATTCCTAGCATACATTAGGAATAATTAGGATTGGAAGGTCATGAACAATCATAAACTGGAATAGATTATGTCTCTCAATGATTTGTCCATTAAAATCAAAATAGGGAGGATACTCGTATTTTTTTTTATAAATTTTTTAACTTAGTTTAAGCTCAGCAAAAGAATATTATTCCAGCTCTTTTCATTTCTGTCTAACAGGGGCAAGAGCATATGAGGATACCAAATCCCATCTTCACAAAGATAATGTCCTGTTGATTCTACTGCCCCCACCCCCAACCAAAATGGGAAGACAGAACAGTATCTCCTAAGTTTCTACCATTACTGGTAAATGGTAAAAATTAGTTCGCATATCAATCTCCAAATCCACCCCTTAGTTTATGTATGGATCTTTTTTGTCCCCATACTTTAAGTGGATTACAATTTTTCCAGCTCTTTGAAATTACACCTGTAAACAGGATAGGCAACATCCAAAAGAACATAAATGACAAAATATAGGTGATATAACCAAGCATCTCACTGAAATCTCCATAAAACACATGGCCTGGTTCAAACCCACATCCGAAGTCTCCTAAATGCCACCTATCGGCATTAAATGAGATTCCATGAATTAATTCACAAGTCTCACTAATAATATGAGTCCTAGCGGCACTTGCATCCAACCAAATAAAAGCATGGTAGATTTCGACAGAACACAAACATCGTGCCATAAGGAAAGAAGTAGATTATTTCTTACCTCGTCTGCAACAGGTGAGTTCTGATCATCTTTGTCATAAATAAAGGCGAGAAGAACATGCTTGAATTCCTCATACGCTTCCTTAAATGAAGAAAAACAAATATCAGAGATGAATTCAGGCAAAGTGAAAACAATTATTCAACAATAAAAACTCAATGCATGAGAAAATAACACGACTGAAAAACATTAGGGTTGAGTTTGGAGCACCAAAGTAAATATAAAAAAAATTAGTATAAAATTAGAATAGGTAGTGGAAGGTGATTGGCGTTATTGTAGATTAAAGCGTATAATAGTCTTTAATCTTTTGTCAAAAAATTAATATCATTTCACAAATTATCTTATCCAGTCTAAAACCATATCCATCCTCCGCATTATGTCAAAGATTGATAGTTCAAATGGCACTTTTTTCGACTAAAGAATATCCACTCAATCCACTGTGATACCATGCTCGTGCTATTATCAATTCTAATTTTATACTCAATTCTTACTGCCGTAACTAGAAACATAAACACATAAGTACATAATTTTACCGGATAGGCATCAAGTGCACAAGGAGCAAGAGCCGTTCGCAGACAATGAATGGCAGAATCACGATCCTCATCAGTTCCTTTCCGCAACAGCTCAATGAATTTCTGTTATTTACCGTTGACACATTTTCACCTCAAAACAAAATAAAACAAAAAGAACCCGCAAGCTAAAAAATTCAGAGAAAAAACCTGTTTCTGCAAGCGGAATAGGAGGCGATGATCATCTAGGACGGATGGCGCGTGAACTCCAAGGAGATTAATGGCGGAGTCAATTTCACCGGATTCTAATAACCGTCTAATCTGACGAATCAATAATCGCGAAGCGAATGTCGTGGTTGACGGCGATGACAGAGGTGATTGCGCGTCATCGATCAAATGCTCGGATTTTGCGAAGTCGGTTACGAGTGCGTCGAGTGCTTCCCAATTGACTGCAATCGATTCCATACTGGCTCTAGTATTTTGTGGATTGAGATTTTTACTGTTTGGGGATTTATGCGGAGGCGCGTGGTGAGAGGCTGGGGATGCGTTTTAACTGAGGGTAGGATCTACTGAAATGCAAGAAAGGCGGCGATCGAAAGTCTGCAGTGCAATTGAAGGTTATGCCAAGTTCCACGTATGTTTGACATTATGGTTGATTCTTGACATGTTGTTTTTAAAGAGAATGACGGAATAGTCCTCGATGTTTGTGGAAATTCCAAATTGAGCCCCCATGTTTGTTAGGAACTCTACGAAACTAATCAACATTGAACGCGTGTTGCACTTCATTATGAAATATTTTATAAGTATCATAAAAAAACATTTGAATATGCACGAATGTTAATTAATTTAGAGTTAATATCAGGAAATATATAAAAAACAATGAATGATAAATCATTTATTTAATTTCTAATTAAGTAAAATTGGAATTTAATTAGTTATAATGAAATACATTCTTGAATGTTAAATTCTAATTAACTTATAATTAGAATTAATAATACTAAAATACATAGATGAAAATGAATATTAATTCAATGTATGTGAATTTTAATTAATTGAGAATTAATAATATGTGATTCATATATTAATGAAAGCACACAGATTAAATAAATTAAATACATATTGAAAAACTAAAAGTAAAGAATAATTGAATTATAGAAAAACGAATAGTAAGATATTATAGAATCATCCAAAAAATGATTTTCAATTGATGTGATATTTAATATATTATAGATAATACTTAGATCGTAGGAAATAATATTTGTATTTTAATTTTAATTTAAATCAATGATTAATTTTAATAATATATTTTATAAGTAACAACATTTCAATCATATATTTTAGGCCCTGTTTGATTGTAAAAAATTTCTATGGAAGTTGGAAATTTTTTTCCATTTTTCATATTTACTCCTGTTTGATAGCAAAAAAATTTTCAGGAAAAACTTTTCCACCCCCACTCTCACGCGCCTATTTTCCTCATTTTCAAGGAATTTATTTTCTTGTTGTTTTGGTGGTTTTTGTGTTTTCCACCTTTTTTTGGGCAATTGAACCAAATTTTATCTCCAATTGTAATTTTTTTCCTTTAATGGACAATTTTCATGAAAAATGAAGTCAAATAGACACAAAAAATCCAAATTCTCAATATTTTTTAAGTGAAAAATTATACAAATCAAACACAATTAATTGACAATTCATAGGAAACAAATTCTAGGCAATTCAATTTTTTTGAATTCATTTTCTTTCCACCCAAATTCCATTCTTGCAATCAAACGGATCCTTATTAACTTTTATCAAAATTTACAAAAAAAAAAAAGAAAAGAAAAAAGAAAAAAAGAAAGAAAATTGATATTAATCCCCACCAAACAGGGGTTTAATAAAAATTTAAATCTTCATTCATTTTTAAAATGTAATAAGACCATTTTCAATGCAACCATAAATTATTTTAAATAAGTAGAAATATTTAAAAAAAAAAAAAGTATTTTCAATAAAAGCTGACACGTCCTCCATCAAGCAGACGTGAAAGACAACAAAAATAGACAATGTGCTGATGTAGGTATAGATGTAAGTGTTGTGCTAAACATTTGATTTAGCAATTTATAGTGTGTTTGAACTACATTATTTTGAAATAATGTATTCTGGAATAGTAGATTGATGGAGAATGTGTGATTGAAAAATAAGGAAAAGATATTGATGTGATGAAAAATATTATTTTATTAAAGAATGTGTGGTTGAAAACGAGTACAAGAATGAGAATTAAAATTTTAATGTATAGCAAAATGGGCTTAATTGATTCAGATTTTACTTTTAGAATATCAATTTTTTTCTCTTCCAATCCATTTTATATATCTTTATTTTAATATTTAAAATAAGACATATATCCGAAAATATTTGAATATAAATGAAATTCATCAGAGATCAATTTAGATTTCGTCGTCTATTTATTAGATAATAGTGTCACGTCGACTGAAAATCCACGTAGATTATAATTCACGGAATATTGTGAAGATTCTCTTGTGTTCCTCGACCTTACATGACATGTTGGTCTTATAGTCAATTGTACTAAAAATCCATTAAAATGACGTGTTGTGGACAGTTTAAAGAAATTTAAAGAAATTTGTTCTCTATTTCTTTTCTCAAACTTATTTCTCACATTTTCTATTAATGTGTCTAGGTCCTTAATAGTAACAATAAAGAAGCTTGCTTCTATTTTTGCAACTAGAAAACAACTAAAATTACTTCAAAATGAGATTTGAGAAAAAACGCACGTGGTAGGTGAAAGGGGAATTCTCCATAGAAAAGAAACTAGAGGACTATTTTATATAGATTTTAAGAATAAATTTCGCAAAAAGTGATTTTCAAGGAGAATGTACGGTTAAAAGGGGGAAAAAAAGTTATGCGTCCACGAGTGATTTTTTTTTTTTTAACTGAGAAAATGTGGGATTGAAAATTAATTATAGAAAGAAAAGAGAATTTTAAAGAATATGTACCAAACAAGAATACTACGCATTTTCAAAAATAAAGGGAAACCTCAAGAAAAAAAAAACATATTTACATAGGCCCCGTTCAATAGGGATTAAAATTCAATTAAAATTGAAAATATGGTCGTTATTGGGTCCTACTCGTCTAATAAAAGTCAATAATAACGACTAGTTTTTCAATTTTAATCTAATTTTAATCTCTACCGAACGGACCCTAGACTAAAAGGTAAGAGTATTATTACGTTTGGTTTGGATAAGAATTAAATTTTCATAGTTTATGATAAAAGTAAATGAAATTTGTAGTTGAGAAGTTGATAGAAGTTATAGATCACATGAAATATGTAGCTGAAAATAAGTTTTAAGAAATAGAGGATAGACAAGGACTATATTTAACTTGAGTTCGACGAGACTTTCACGGCTACCAATTTTTCACAGCGTTCAAGGAGGGGACACTTATCAATGGATGAAACCCTTGAAAACTTCCTACTTCAAAATGACCTCATGCCAATAAATTACATGTACTTTGAGGTCAAGACGAACAATTCAAGGACATTGGTTGAAGGAGATTATGGAGCTGTCCTTAACGAAAGCTTCAGTTGCCCTTTTGAGACAGTAAAGATGATGGCCGCTTCTGTGGATAATGACAGAGAATTTATCAGTGAAGTTGTAACAATTGGAAGAATTAACCATGTAAATTGTTGTGCAACTTGTTGGCTTCTGCATTGAAGGTTTAAAACGAGCTCTAATATGTGAGTATATGCCTAATGGTTCTCTAGATTGAACGAAAACCTCTTAGAATGTCTCCCGGAAAACTGTATTCTATTTATCTTTTATGTACGAATGAATATTAGAGTGGCCTAATACTAATATAAAATACTCGATAACTATTAAATAAAATATCTGGGATTGAGACTCTCCCGAAAGTCTCCATGCAAAGTCGAGATTGATAAATAAACAACACAGTTATATAACTTCAGCGCGATGTATTTTCTACACACTTGTTTTTTGAGGTCAACAAAAGTATCTCAAACAGTGGCATCCTCTCAATTCTTGAATGCATGGGAGGCACCAGAGTAAACTTATTCTTAATATAAAAATGTGACCGGGAAGCTCCTTGCCATGGCTTTCATACATATACTATATACCCATACGGATTTACTCGACTGGCACTCCTCCAAATGCATGTAAGAAAACCCATGTCAATTACCACTTTGTCAGTATTCAATCTTGTGTTTTTCAAGGTCATGCACATGCACAGCTGTTGTATTAGCTGTCTGGTTGACCATCCCACCACCACCGCCACTCCCACTCCCTACTTAGCATTTCTTACCTTATCTTTCATGGATCTCAAAGTTAAACCAACTCAATTAATACAATCAGCGTTTCACAGAATTCTCCTAAACCTCATCTAAGAAAAAAAGTCAGTTCGTTTCCTCCACAAAGTTATTATTACTCATCAGCAATGTCATTAACTATGCATCTCCAATTGTTGGAACTTGACCTTCCCATCATTCAACAGATTCCTGCATATTACACAAAATCTGTAAATAAAACTGTCGTGCACATGTTTGGTAAGAAGTAGTCAACAAAACCACAAAATTGAATAGTGCAGTAGACAATTATGGGAGAAATAATTAATCTGTACAAACATGTGAATTCTTGCTGCATTGAACTTCCTCGTGATCAAGCACTGGCCTCTTTTCTACAGATTTCTTGGACCCAAAATGAGACTTTCTTACTTTTCCACCTAGTGGGATTCTTGGGAGCCCTATGTGAAAAATTACAATCATTATTATTGATAAATGTAGTTTCTACACTTATTCGAAGTCTTAAATTATGATATTTTATTGTCTTTTGGATAAAATTCTATATATTTTTTGTTATATTGTATTTTTTAGGTAAAACTTTATATTCGATGAAGAATTGAAGAAAAAAATGTAAAATGTGGCAAAAAATGACAAAATTTAAAGATGAAACCTTGGAGAGAAATAATGCATTAAATGTATTCGAGTTAAATGGGTCTCAATGGACTTGTATTGGAAATTTTAATTGAACCTCATTGTGGCTGAAATTTATACAAATCTAAATGCATACACACGGATAGGGGAGATATAGAGGCGGCCATAAGAGTATGAGAGTTGAGCGACTGCACATGCCTTATTAGTGTAGGGACACCAAATTCTTTTTTATTTATGTATATATATATGTATAATTATATATTTAAAATATTTTGAAATTTTGAAATTTAAAATTTAAAATTTTTATTATTATGTTATATTAAAGGGCACAATTAAAAGATAGACAAATGATGATTTTTATTTAATATTATTGTATTTCTTATTCCGAATTACAAAACATATCTTGACATTTTTATTAAAGCAGGGGAAATGATTCAAATGGTTTAGGCTCCTTCATAGCTAATTACAGTGTGTTGTGTTTATCTATTTTCATTTGTGAATTATTTCTTTATTAATTGTATGCATTTGATTTGGCACGATATACAATTGTTTAAGATACTAAAACTAAGAATAATGTAATTGATTAGTTATAATTTTCTTAAATAGTATCATACTTTAAATAATGTCAAGGAAAATGAAAATGTATAATTCGTAAGAAGAAACTCTTTGATGAAAATGTCATTGTAAACAGCGCACAATCATTTGAAAATTCTTTCATAACTAATTATTTCTTTTATAGTAGATCAAGCAATTATATCACTTGATCGACGGTTCGATCAATTCAATTCATATGAAAAAAAAAACTAGATTTCTATTTTCTTTTGACAACACATTGGATAATGCTGATTTGAAAGAATGTTGTGATCATCTTGACATTTTTCTAAGACATGTAAAATTTTGTGATCTTGATGACAAAGATTTGCTTCAAAAGTTAAAAATAGTTTTTGATATATTAATCAAAGACATCTTTTGATATATTGATTTATTCGAAAAGATTAGATTGTTTTTCGAATACATTTATTGTTTATAGAATATTAATGACAATTAATGTCATTGTTGCATCTGTCGAAAGAGATTTGTCAAAATTGAAATTATTAAAATCTTATTTAAAATCAGTCATGCTATAAGAACGATTGAATTGCCTAGTTTTGATATATATTGAACAAGATTTGTTAGAAGTTTAATTAGATAGTTTGCTTCTAGAAATACGAAAAGAATTATTTTTACACGATTTGTTGTATTTCAAAGTTTACACGTGATATTTAATATTTTTTATTTCAAGGTTTTCTCACACGAATTACAAAGTTTAGGGGTTTCGATGGTTATTTATTGATAACATGAATTTTGATAAAATTTGGAAGGTATTTTTGAACTTTATTTGTACTTTTCTTATTTATGACATTTAAAAAAATAAAAAATATTTAAATATCATAATTTTAGATTCATATAATATTATTGAAATATATTTTTTTTAATTTCATGAAAGGGACACTATTTTAAAATAGAAAAATGCTATTTGTACATCAAGAATTGTACATAATGGTGTACACCCCACTCACATGGGAGTGGGGCCCATTTGTATAAAATATTTTTTTATTCGAACGGACCCCACCCCCATGTGAGAGGGGTGTACACCCTTATGTATATCTTGATGTACCTATAGCAAAACCGTTTAAAATATTGCACCGGATATTCAAAATTTCATAGTTGACCCTGGGGGAGATAGATGAAGAGGTTCTTTGGGGGAAGTCAAATAAGACGGAAAAGAGATCGAAGGAGACGAGAGAGGGGAGGAAAACAACAGCTAGGAAGAGAGAAAGGGAAGGGAAAAAAAGAGAGAGAGAAAAGAAAGAGGCTGAGAAGTCAAAAAGAGTGGCTGGGAAGAGAGATAAAAAAGAGGAAAAATAAAGAGAGAAAAGAAAGAGGCTGCCGCCTGCCGGCGTAAAGAAAGAAAAGAAAAAAAGGGGAGTTTTTCCTTAAAGTCAAAGTTTGTGGTTGCAAAAGGGAGTTATATATACATGCATACACAAGGACAGGAAATGAGGAAAAAACTGGACGACGTCAGAGGAGAGAAATATACACACGCACAGCTTGAAGGAAGGAGCAATTGGGCGGTTGGAACAATTAAAAAGGCAGATTGGTGGCTGTATACACACCGATAGAGGTTGCCGTCAGAAATATATATACATGTAGAGAGAGGAGGAAGAAAGGAGAGTAGAAATATAAATCTCACATTTAGTCAATTTTTTATTATGTTGCTCCACTTTTGCGTATTTTTATTTTTACATTATGAATAACTAACTTTCATATTAGGGCAAATAATGTAGTCGACTTGTGATCATATATTTTTCTATTCGAGATTTCTGTAATTTTTTCTTGATACCCAATTGTCCACTTTCGACGATTAATCCTGGAGTCTACGCCTTGAACCTTTAAGACGCAGACCGGTAAATCGCGGGATGTGTCCCAAACTGGTCAGGGCCCAAGAACCCCCCACTGATCTGCCAAAGTACCGAACGAGTCAACATATGTTGCATCTTGCCTTCTAGGAGAACTCCTTCCTTTCAGGATAAATCATGCCTTCCAGGAGAAAGTATGCCTTCCAAGAGCCCCAAAAATCGAATCCGCGATCTCTGAACTACTAGCAACTAAGAGCACATTCATTTGCCAGTTGGGATGTGCCCCGGGAGATTTCTGTAATTTATTGTTATATGTAGTGGTTTAACTATGAATTTAATGGATTGAATTAATTGATCACTAATTTGATGATTATGTGTGTTTCTTAAGAATCGAGAGGTTTGATGATTATGTGTGTTTCTTAAGAATCGAGAGGTAAGTTTGAGATTTAGACCATATAATAAAATTCGATAAATTAGTATAACGTGTGGAGATACATATACTAATTATTACAGTCAGAATATGAATTCTTAGAACTAATGTTTCGTTTAACTAAGGTTGATTCACATAGAGATATAGAATTGAATTAGTCAGATAAGTTCAATGAGAACTCAAGAGGGGTAAATTGAATACAATAGAAGAATTCGACCGAATACTACATTGAGTTATG
>CM032634.1:12648218-12795734 GCA_019097785.1 Fraxinus excelsior | reverse complement strand
CGATACCCTGTGTTGAAATCCGATGACCCAACACTATCCCCTCTTTGACCATGAAGTGGCACTTTTTCCAGTTAAGCACCAAATGTTTCTCCTCACACCTTTGTAACACAAGTGCCAAACGCTCTAGACAATTATCAAACGAGTCCCCAAAAACTGAGAAGTCATCCATAAATACCTCGATGTACTTGTCAACTATGTCTGAGAATATTGCCATCATACACCTTTGAAAGGTTGCAGGTGCATTGCATAGACCAAAGGGCATATGTCTGAAGGCGAAAGTACCGTATGGACATGTGAAAGTTATTTTCTCCTGGTCTTCTGGGGCTATTGATATCTGATTGTATCCCGAATAACCATCCAAAAAGCAGTAGTGTGAATGTCCTACTAATCGCTCCAACATCTGATCAATAAATGGCAGTGGAAAGTGATCCTTTCTGGTAGCATTATTCAGTTTCCTGTAATCTATGCAGACCCTCCACCCCGTTACTAATCTTGTTGGAATAAGCTCATTGTTCTCATTCTTTTCCACTGTAATTCCGCCCTTCTTAGGTACCACATGGACCGGACTGACCCAAGAACTATCTGAAATGGGGTAGATAATTCATGCATCAAGTAACTTTAGTACCTCTTTCCTTACCACTTCCTTTAAATTTGGGTTCAATCTGCGCTGCCCCTCCACTGATGGCTTGGACTCATCCTCCATCAAAATTTTGTGCATACAAAGAGTGGGGCTAATTCCCCTGATGTCAGCTATTGTCCATCCAATTGCAGTTTTATGTTCCCGAAGTACACCCAATAGCTTATCACTGGCAAGGTTGAGGCATCTCCCAAATATGCATAACGGAGGTGTGATGGCAAGGGTTTTAACTCCAAGGTGGGTGCTTTCTCCACTGATGGTACTGGTGGTGTGGGATTGGATCCAAGAGACTCATATTGCCAATGTCTCATTGCAGTTGATCGTTCAGCCAAGTTCACCACACATTCTGTTTCTTCTGACTTTTCTCCCTCAAGTTGTGCATAGTCTGCTTCATGTTCATTCTCTGGATGTGTTTCATGGAAAACATCTGTCACAAGTTGGTCAAGTGCATCCACCCGACAGCAGGTGTCTGAAATCAGTGGATGTTTCATTGCTTTGAACATGTTGAAGATGATTTGTTCATTGTCCATGCGAAGGATCATTTTGCCATCATAAACATCAATCAATGCTCGCCCCGTAGCTAAGAACGGTCTCCCCAAGATAAGAGGAATATTGGAATCCTCCTCCATATCAAGAATGATAAAATCAGCTGGGAAAATAAATTTATCAACCTTGACCAACACATCTTCTACAATTCCCTTTGGCCTTTTAATAGATCGATCAGCGAGTTGTAGAGATATTGTTGTAGGTTTAGCTTCTCCCAATCCAAGAGACCTGTAAACAGAGAGTGGCATCAAGTTAACACTGGCACCTAAATCACATAAAGAATGTTCAAAATAATTAGACCCAATTGTGCATGGTATAGTAAAACTCCCTGGATCTTTGAGTTTAGGAGGTAGCTTTTTAAGGAGTATGGCACTGCATCCTTCATTCAAGCACACTGTCTCATGTTCTTCCAGTTTTCTCTTGTTGGCCAGGATCTCTTTTAGAAACTTTGCATAACTTGGCATCTGTGCAATTGCATCGGCAAACGGTATGTTGATGTGGAGTTTCTTGAAAATTTCAGCAAACTTGGCAAAGTGCTTGTCCAGCTTCCTCTTTTGCAGCTTTTGAGGGAAAGGGATCGGTGGTACATAAGCCTTGACAGGGCTTGGTGTTCTAACAGCTTCTCTTCTTTCTTCACTTTCGGCATGAGCATGTATTTCAGCTGTCCCTTTCTCCTTTATTCCATCTACTTCCATTTCCCTTTCTCTTCTATCCGGTCTTTTCGCATGTATTTCGGGTAATTGTACCCCGCTTCTAGTTGTGATGGCTTGCACTTGCTCCTTTGGATTTATCATTGTGTTCCCTGGCAATGTCCCTTGGGGTCTTTCTGCTAATTGTTGAGCTATCTGACCAATTTGTGTTTCCAATTTTTTTATCGAAGCCTGTTGATTCTGAAAGTTTGTATCAATTTGTTGGAAAACCTTATCTGTCTTTTGCATGTATTGATTGAACATCTCCCCCAAACTTGGTCTCTTCTCCTGCTGAGTATTATTTGGAACCTGTCCTGACTGATTTTCAGACCATCTGAAATTTGGGTGTTGTTTCCATCCTGGATTGTAAGTCTGAGAATACGGGTTAAAATTGCGGGATCCATTTTGAATGAAGTTGACATGTTCCTCTGGAAAACCCATGTACATACAGCTCTCTGTTGTATGATTAGCTCCACAATTTTCGCAAGTTGGACTACTTATTACAGCATGTGCTCCTCTTGTCTGTGCCTTCACTAACAGTTCCACCTGCTTTGTCAACGCTGCAATTTGGGCATTAGTGGATGTAGGGTGATCCACTTCATACACTCCAGCTGCTCGAGGTGGTGCTACTCTTTCTGAAGAAAACATTGAGTGCGAGGTAGCAATGAGCTCAAACAAATCCAATGCTTCTTGTACTAATTTTCCCATGACTGATCCTCCCGCAGAACAATCTACCTGAGCTCTCGACATTGGTGAGAGTCCTGAGTAAAAGTACCGCACCTGATCTCCATTTGGAATTCCATGATTTGGGCATCTTCGCATTAGCCCTTTGAATCTGTTCCATGCATCGTTAAAGCTCTCTCCATCATGTTGTTGGAAGGTTTGGATCTCCAACCTCAATTTGGCTACTTTAGCAGGTGGGAAGAATTTGTTGCAAAATTTTCTGGTAAGATCTTCCCAAGTTGTTATACTTGCATGAGGTTCAGCATCTAACCACTCCAATGCGGCATCTCGAAGTGTGTAAGGAAATAACCGCAATTTGATGGCATCTTCATTGACCCCCGGGGCATAGAAGTTCTGGTAGTTTCGGAGAAATCTGTCTAGGTGTGTATTTGGATTCTCATGGGGCAACCCATAGAATTGAAGAGTGTTGCTCATCAGATTTATCCATTCTGCCCTTATCTGAAAATTGTTGACTCCAAAATCTGGGTACACAATACTAGACCGCGCAGGTGAAGCAACTGGTGTCAAGAACATGGCAACGGGTAAATCTCCTTCATTTATTTCCCTTGGACCCTGTGGCTGATTTGGTGGTGCAGCTGCTCTGGCCGCAGCTGGTCCTATTGGCTGAATGTGAACTGGAACGTTCTGATCATCCGCCATTTGATGTTGCTGTTTTTGTTTGTGTTCCTTGCGTCTCTGTCGAAAGGTGCGTTCTATCTCCGAGTCAAACGGTTCAAGTGCGTCACCTTGGGTACGGAGCATACAATGAACGCCGTTTTCTGTAAAGAAAAAAATAAAAACTAAACACACCGAAATAGAAAGGAGATAATAATGAATAAATAAAAGAGAGTGAACAAATCAAACAACAGTAAACAAAAAATAAATCCAAACTAAAAGTTAATAGTCCCCGGCAACGGCGCCAAAAACTTGTTGCGTATTTTTATATCGCAAGTGTACGATATCGAACAAGTAATATAGTGGACCTAAGAGTCCGGATTATCGTTCCCACGAAGACTATACTTTAGTATTGGATATATTTCTCCTACTACTATTTGATGAAAGAAAGAATGACAATTGATGAAAGAATATTGGAAACACACAAATCAAAGATTTAAATATGCGAGAAGTATTAGGGCAGAACAATTTCACCTAATGATCACCTTAGTTATCAATTCAAGATTCTAGCCTAATGTAGTGTTCGGTCGAATTCTCCTACGGTATTCAATTTACCCCTCTCGAGTTCTCATTGAGCCTATTTAACTAAATCAATTCCATATCTCTATGCAAATTCTCCTTAGTTAAACGAATTAAGGCACTAGGAATTCATATAACGACCGCAGCACTTAGTATAGGTATCTCTACACGTTATACCTCGTTACCGAATTTTATTACACGTTCTAAGTTTCGAACTCACCTCTCGACTCGTAAGAAACTCAATAAATCATCAAATTATTGGCCAGATAATTTAAAGCATTGCACTCATAATAAAATCAACACATGGAAGAATAAAGCTCAATAATTCATGAATTTAATAAATAAGGGTTTCAAAAGATTACATTGTTCGCCCTAATAAATAAATTAGCTACTCATAATCAAAGCAATGAAATAAATGACAAAAGTTGAATACATCACCGGATTTAAATGATACAAAAGTTGGAAAAGAATTATTTCTTGCACCAAGATCTTCTTCCGCTTCCAATTCTTGATTTTGATTCGAATCCTTGATGTAAATCTTCTCGCAAATCCACGTTTATCGTGTGTTGTTTCTCTCTATTTTGCAAGGTGTGGAACCCCAATTTCGTGCCTCTCTTAGCCTCTTATACTTCTCATACATCCTTGGCCAATTTGGAGTCCTTTTTGTGGGCTTTTTCGTAGTCCAAAAAAAAACCTAATTTTCTTCGCGGCGCGGCGCTTGAGCGCTAGGTTTCAGCGCTTGAGCGCCGCGAACGGACCAGAGTAGCGCTTGAGCGCTACCCCCAGCGCTTGAGCGCTACCTATGTAGCGCTTGAGCGCTGCACTGCTGCTGAATTCCGTCCAATTTTGTTTTTTCGGCGCTTGGGCGCTATTTCCGGGCGCTTGAGCGCCAAATTTCTGCTTCCTTCTTTATTTATTTTGCTTCAAAAACTCTTTTTCATCCTTTCATTATTCCTTCAACCAAAACACTAGCAAACACATTAAATTCGTTCGATAATCAACATATTAATCAAGCAAATGAGGCTCCAATGGTACAAACTTCATGTGTCAAACACACTCATCACTGATCTAATGATGGCCGCTAACATTAGATCCAGACAACTTATCTAATCTTCACCTTCTCATGATTTCCACTAGATACGAAGGAAACCTTTATACACATATCCCATGCACGCATAGTTAACTTTGGATATTTCAGCATATTTTATACCTTTTAGGTAGACTAACTCTAGGAAAAAGGGTGAATATAATTTGCTGTTACTTTACTAATTCAATATACTGTCATCATGCTTTTCCCTTCAGAAGAACTGTTAACTGTCGTGACGTGAGAGAGAGGACCCAAACCGCGGTGCCCACCCTTTCATTTTGCAGGACATTGGCAAATTTTACATAGTAACATATTTAGGATACATTTAAATGAATAATCGTTTTAACAGACTAAGTAGATTAATTTGCCAATTTTAGAAGTAGTTGGAAATTCAATATCGATAAAAACATTTACTACTTTGCTTGTGTAAGACTACAAAGTAACAAACATTCTAATTGGGTCAAATCAATATCGATGGCTCATTTATTTGTGATAATTCAATTCTTTTTAGAAAATATTAATTTTATTTATTTAATTAATATTCATATTTTTTTATCATAGTAATAAATACTAAAAAGTGTCAACATTAGTATATATTTATTCCAAAATCACTACGCAAATATGAACCAAAAAAAAGAAGAAGAGGGCAATCTATGTTTATTGGAAATACTAAATGCAAAAAAAAAATCCCAATTTCTCAAAATTTTTAATCTAAATCAAAGTCAACTATTAATTTTAACTATATATTTTATGAGATCCATAATTTTTCAACCACATATTTCATTAATTTTTATTAAAATATATTAAAAATCCGAATTTAATCCTCGTACAAGTGTGCCCAGTTTGAATTAGGGGTGGTCCGGGTGGACTTGTTGGGCTAACAAGAAAAATGATAGCATAGTTTGACTAAAGAAAAATCAACGTGTTAGACAGCAACGCACCGGTCCACTCCACCGCCGTGACGCTAAAGCCATGTTCAAGACTTTTGGTGGCGGTCCACCGTGCTAGATTTACTCTACACGCCTCGTGTTGGTTTGAAAGACGTATTTTCCGGGTTGTGTTCATGGCGGTTTTTTTAATTGTTTTAATTTAAATTAGCAGTATTTTAGGAATGCTTCATTTTTCAATTTGCTCTGGAGCGAATTTTAGTTTTAAAAAAGATGTTTGCTCTGATACGAGCATGTTATATAATTTGTTACATTTATTAAAGTTTTCAAGTTCATATCTATGTGTACGTAAGTTTTAAACTGTCTATTTATAATTTAAGTGAACTTGAAGTTACATATATACTTAACGGCAATCACGTCAATCTATTTTTTCGATTGGCTAACTTTATCGAATTCATACCTACCAAAAATATTTCTCCATATCTATGTGTACGTAAGTTTCAAATTGTCTATTTATAGTTTAAGTGAACTTGAAGTTACCTATATACTTAACGGCAATCACGTCAATCTATTTTTTCGATTGGCTAACTTTATCGAATTCATACCTACCAAAAATATATCTCCATATCTATGTGTACGTAAGTTTCAAACTGTCTATTTATAGTTTAAGTGAACTTGAAGTTACCTCTATATACTTAACGGTAATCACGGCAGTCTATTTTTTTCGATTGGGTAACTTCATCGAATTAATACCTACTGAAAGTATTTCTCCATATCACTAGCGTAATCGTCACTAAAGATTATCTCAGAATAATGGTTAGAACGGACAAATCGTGTAGAAGTCACATTTTGAAATTAGCTCGCCAAAACATGATATTACTTATAAGTTTTAAATTATTGATGCATTACTCCAATATTGTCTTATCTTTCATACATTGGACTAAACAAAGTTGGACATAACCTTACCCATCTTCTTAGTTTATAGTTTATAAGTCGCAAATTTAGTTTGTAGTTTGTTTATTTTTGGTCAAGATATCGATATAACCTTACTCATCTTCTACAGTGTTTTCTCTTCAATTCAAGACGATTTAATCCAATTAGTCAATTATAATTTTAACAATATTAGAGAAAAGTGGAGAATGGGCTGCATAATAAATAAAAGCCGCAATATTTGACCATTGGAAGTGGATTTGATACCCAACATGGTGCGTACTAGCACATCAAAAATTGACAAATGCTATTATTTCTTTTTTCCATACTGCAGTTGTTTGAAACTTTGAATTGCGACTACAAGTTTATCCTATCTCATTCATGATTGTTTCCACCTCAAGAATACATATTTTCTCTTATCGTTTAGATTGGTCGCTAACTCATGTCTAATCGATAACTCATTATAGATCCTAAGTTTATGGGATAATCCTCTATCTCTCTCTCACTTTTCTCAACCTAAATGAATAATTAATCCCCACATAATAAAAGTGATAGAAGTGTCACTCTCACACTCCACATAATTGTGGATAGAAGTGGCAATTAATTTTCTTTTAACTCGGCACTTGGGTAAAAAAAAAAGATAATAAAATTTAAAAAAGAAAAGAATTAAAAGATCATAAAATAAACAAAGAAAAAAGTACAACTATCATATTCCCCTCGACATTTTATGCCCCATCTCTCTAACCCTTCAACGATTTGTACAATCTCTAATAATCTTCCACTTGTTCAAATATTCTCCAATACAATTCAAATTGGCTTGGGTTGGTTCGATTTGGTTAGTAAATTTGGACTTTGGTCCGAGTTTTAAAAAAAAAATAGCATGTTGTTTAGGTTTGAGCCCAAATTCGAGTGAATTTATTTTTTGGCATGTGTATACATAAAAGACATAATGTAAATAGTTTCCCCCAAACTCATCATATATATATGGACAATTCCAAGAAATAATTACACCATACAATTGCCATTGAATCAAGGAGTTATAATTCAAAAATATAAACAGTGTATTTTGTAATAAGATCCAAAAATGCTTTCCCGGCCCATTTGCAAAAACTGAAGTGACGAGTAGACATTTTAAAAAGCACACTCACCTGCTAAAAATAAAAATCTAACTGCATAAGATGTGAGTGTTTGATGGAGATTAAAATTAGATTTTTAGTAAATTGTAATAGAAGCTTTTGAAATACGTGGGTGAAAAGCTGTGGGACCCATGAAAGATATGATTCATATTGATTGTTTGACTTTTACTTAAATTAAAATCTGATTTTAATCCGAAACAAACATGAATATACACACACATCTCTATATTCAAAAGAGAGAGTCTTAACAATTACAACACTTTCAATAAAAAGGAAACTACCATTAAAACATAGAGCAATACTATTCATCCCCAGTCTATGTGACTGTAAATAATTGGTTAAATGATAGGTGAAATTAAATGATTTATTTAATTTCACCTATCATTTAATGTCACATTAACTCCACATAGACTGAGGATGTATCCCCACTGGGGATGAATAGCATTTTTCTAAAACATAATAGTGTTGAACCGAATTTCCATAGTATAAATCATTCTAGCATAAATGTCCACTATAACCATCACTTCGAGTCTCGACAATTTATATACAACATAATCGTATTGAAGGGTAACAACAAAAGTTTGTACTATGTGATTTCAGCTAATTATATCTTACATTTCAAGTAGTTGAGGTTCTAATTAGGATTGTCGAGATACAATGTAAAGCAGGTTTCGAGCCTCTAAGTGTAGCAGATCAGAATAGTGCAGATTGGCCGACCCAACATTGGATTAGACTGGCAGACTACTTTCTTGCTCAAAGTGGATGCTGCTATTTAAGCTACATACGAGTATACAAGTGTGGAGGTAATCATTTGGGACATCCAGTTGACCAAAAAATTTGATTTTGACCATGTTTGGTAAGTGCATTTATGTCAATCACATATTAAACTTTTAAAAATCAAATTAAGCTAAAAACAATAAAGAGAAAAAAAAGAGAAAAAAAAAATCATCTTCTTCCACATCTTACACACCCCAAACCAAAACTCAGAAAACAATTACCAAATCACCGACCTGCTATCGGCAACCACCACTTGCCACCTCCGCAAACCAAAACCATTTTGAAAACCACAGTCTCAAAAACCTGCAAACCCCATCTCTCATCTTAGTCGAGATTGTAACAGTTTGACCACTTTCGAGAACCAACCATCCGTTCTGACTTCTTACTGGAGTTTATGGACCCGAGCATATGGGCTTTTTGATACCAGAGTGGAGGCTCTCATAGGAGTTGTCGTTCTCGAGGGTTCTTGACTTGCTATCAGAGTCATTTCTGTCCCCATATCTCTCACGCACATAGAGCGCAAACTCAATGCAGAAATATTAATAGGCTTATTGATTCTCCATATCATCACAATCTACTTTCTTAGTTTTCACTTCATATGGACTCGCACTTGTAGAGCCAACACCATCGTTTTTTCCTCATCTCTACTCAAGTATTCCTTCTTTGGTATTGGAGCTATGAATCTCTTGTCATCGGCATTTGAATTACTGGGGAAAGCTTTTGTCTGATTTTTATCTCTTCCTTTCAATAGTTTACTAGCCATTTCGATGCATTGTCCCATTTCGATGAAGTAGGTTTTGAGATTCTAATTTTCAAATTGGAGGAGATTCTTTGTGTTGTTGTTTTCTCATGTTGATTTTGGTTTGGAGTAGTGGCCAACGATGGTAGGCGATGGCAGGTAGTGGTCGTCGGTAACATGTCGAAAGGTGGGTAAGTGTTTTCTGGGTTTTTGGGGGTGGGGGATGTGGAAGAAGATGATTTTTTATTTTTATTTCTTTTCCTTTCTCTTTGTCTTTTTTTTTTTTTTAAAAAAAAATTGATTTTAGCTTAATTTGATTTTTAAAAGGTTTAAGGGTTAATTTCACAAATGGTCACTGAAGTTACCTAAAAATTTCAAAACGGTCACTGAAGTTTCAAAATTTCAGAAACGGTCACTGAAGTTTGAAATTTCTTTCAAAACGGTCACTGAATTTTCAGATTTTTTGGCCAAGTTTGAGGCAATTTTTCGGCAACTTCCGACCACCAAAATCGCCGATTTCGGATACCGTTGGAAAGCCCACGATGTCCTCTTCAATTACCACCAAAAATCTCCCCAAAACTCCAAGTGATTCGGCCGAAATAAATCCACGAAGTCAGCTACCCAAACTGGGCAGATTTTCGGACTTTTTTGCCCAGTTTGGGTAGCTGACTTCGTGGGTTTATTCCGGCCAAATCACTTGGAGTTTTGGGAGATTTTTGGTGGTAATTGAAGAGGACATTGTGGGCTTTCCAACGGTATCTGAAATCGACAGTTTTAGTGGTCGGAAGTTGCCGAGAAATTGCCTCAAACTTGCCCAAAAAATCTGAAAATCTGGGCAAATTTTCACAATTTTTGGTTGCCAACTTCGTGGGTTTATTCCGGCCGATTCACTTGGATTTTTGGGGAGATTTTTGGTGGTAATTGAAGAGGACATCGTGGGCTTTCCAACGGTATCCGAAATCGGCGATTTTGGTGGTCAGAAGTTGCCGAAAAATTGCCTCAAACTTGGCCAAAAAATCTGAAAATTCAGTGACCGTTTTGAAAGAAATTTCAAACTTCAGTGACCGTTTCTGAAACTTTAAAACTTCAGTGACCGTTTTGAAATTTTCAGGTAACTTCAGTGACCATTTGTGAAATTAACCCAAAGGTTTAATATGTGATCGTTATAAATGCTCTTATCAAATTTGGTCAAAATCAATTTTCTTGGTCAACTAACGATCAATTGGGTGGTTTATATTGATTTGGACTCCAGATGCATATTTTTAAAAAGTTAGAGACCTTTGTTGGTACAAATTGAAGGTTAGGGTAAAGTCTACAAAAATTGAAAAAGTTGAGGACCGTTGCTTTAACTTTCCAAAAAAATAAAAATAAATAAATAAATAAATACTTACACTGAATTAATAGCAATCGTTTCAAATATGAATTGACCAATAGCCAAAAATTCGTTGTATCTCTTACGGTTACTTTCGAACATTTCAATCCATAGAAAAAAAATTAAAAAAAAATTATGTCATTTCTAATAGTTTAAATTTTGAGATAAGATGATTTAGTGTGACACTTTCAGCATATGAACACATGCTAGGACTTTGAGCATAAATTAGGATCCGTTTAAGCCCCATTTAAATGGGTGTAGAATGTTTTTTAGAATTGTAGATTGATGGAAAATGTGTAGTTAAAAATAAGAAAAAACTATGAATTTGTGTGTAGTATTATTTTATTAAAGAATGTGTTGTTAAAAAAAAGAAAAATGTATTTAAAAATAATGAAAATCAATCAACAGCTTAGATAAATAAGTTTGTTCATACTAGTATGGCTATGTTCAATAAACATATACGAAACCGATATCCAATCTACCAACACCACTTTTCTTGTTTTTTCAGAATGTAGTACTGATATAAGAATATCTTTAAGAAGCTCTATATTTTTAACAAACACATTTTATAATTTAGAAAACATCTATAAATTTAAAGAGTAAAATTTTTTAAATACTCCAATAGTCTCTTTATCTTTAATACTTAATATTATTACTCTAAAAAAACTTATTATTTTTTCATTAACTTTTCTTCAAATTATTATATAATTCCTCTCCATTGAAAATTGAAATACTTTTAATGCATGTAATTATAGAATTTTTTAAAATTGAATTTTGGAGCATAATTTTAAAAATTGAATTTTTAAAATCGAGAGTATTTTATCTTATGTTTAAAAGATCTCTTGAAGATATTCTTAGAAATTAATTGTACAACATTTCAAATTGGGGTTGACAAAATGTACTTTACCAATACGAATCGAAAGATCAAGATCTTCACGGACCTACCTTTGTTTTGTCCACTTTATATTTCAACTGCAGATAAATATAATAGCCCCCGTTATCTATCTCTTTCATCTTTCTCTCTCATCTAGTTTTAGAAAAAAATATTATTTGACCTTAAACAAATTTATTATCTCATCATATCTATTATTATTTTTCCCTCGGCAATATATTCTTTAAGAACGATTTAAAAGTTCTTATAATTGTTCTTAATTATAATTTTTTTTTTCAAAATTTGCTTTAAGATAGAGTAAAAAGAATCATTTGTCTATTGTATTTCTAAGCCTTTATTTGATTCTCATTATTTTCAAAATATATTTTTTTTCTCTCTTCTTTTTAATTACAGATTCTTTAATAAAATAATATTACACGTAAATTCGAACTTTTTATTATTTTTTAATCACAAATTTTACATTAATCTGCTATCCCAAAACAATCATGTTATATACATATCATTTTTTATACTTTGGCACATGACAACACACTATAAACAGTTTAAAATATTAATCATTTTTTCCTTCAATCTTTTTTTAACTAAACATCAAATGTTATGCTCGATGTACACTTTGAGTGTGATGTAGCATTTTTTATTCCAAAATGCATTCTTAACCGAATAATAGGCTCAAACAAGGGCTAAATAAGAAAATTAAATAATAATATAAAAATGTGATTAAATATTTTATCGTCATTTTAAAGCACGTTACCAACATTTCTGATTAAAAATCATGATTAAGAACAAGGTTTTCTGATTAATGAAATATTAAAAATAAGAATGTAATGAAGAGAAAAGTTTAGCATATACGTGTGATAATGAATGAAGAGAAAAGTTAATGATCTTTAATTTAATTAATTTGCGGTGTATATTTATAAAAAGTTGTGGTGTGAATATAACCACTCTTTAAGTTTATCTTATCTTAAAAACTATATAACAAATAAAAGTTACTTGCCTTTGATTAATGACACATTTTTGAATTTGAATCTAAAAAGGAAAAACAAAACAAACAATATTTCTTCTATCCTACGGTTAATTATGAACTCGATCTATTTAAATTTTAAATAATAATAATAATAATAATAATAATAATAATAATAATAATAATAAGTTATGTGTGCTCCTTAAAAGTTACTTATTCCCCAAAATAAGCCAAAAAGGAGCCAAATATGTCAAAGAGGGTTGTGTCAAATATTATATTATCTCAATCGTATCCTTGTATCAACAATAATAATGCTTCGTGCGATAGATATTGGAAAGCTAAAGAAATTTCAAAAATACATTAACTCTCAATATAGTTAGATACAAAATTTCAACAAGTTAGGTCTCATCTTACCCCGAATTCAAAGATTAACATTTCTCCACTTTATATGCCAAGTTCATATAATAGCCACCATTTACTCTCTCTCTCATAGTTTCAATTTTCTTACGACATGCAATTTTTTGATCCTCAAATTCTGGATATTGATATTTTTTCTTCATTATCATCGTCGAGTTTCTTTAATTGCAGAGAGCTACACGATGAGAAATTCAAGAACAGGCAATACGAATAAAGAAACTAACGTTCTTCGTAAACAAACTTTTGCCAAAATGTTGGAATCCGATCCAAATGATCAACAAGATTTGTCCTTTCGATTCACAAACACGTCTCAATTCATCCCTGCAAATCACGATCCAATGACCTCGGGTAACAACTCTCCATACAACGCGTCATGGTATCAATCTTCCCCATTTTCGACGGCCTCATCGGGCCAAACATCAGCGTATCCGACGCCTTCACGAGACCAATATTCCTCGTCCCCGTTATCGAAATCTCCATGGTCCTCTCACGTGCCTCCGCCAGCGATGGAGAATGGCAGTTGTTCTTATACGGGACTAATAGGGTCCCTTGTACGTGAAGAGGGTCATATATATTCATTAGCTGCTTCCCAGGATTTGTTGTATACAGGTTCAGACAGCAAGAATATCAGGGTCTGGAAAAACCAGAAAGAATTTACTGGTTTCAAATCAAACAGTGGATTGGTTAAAGCTATTATAATAGCCGGCGGAAGAATTTTCACCGGCCATCAAGATGGGAAAATCAGGGTATGGAAAGTCTCCGGCAAGAACCCTAATATTCATAAGCGGATTGGAACATTGCCAACTTTTAAGGCTTACATAAAAAGTTCATTCAATCCGAAAAATTATGTCGAAATCAGACGACATCATAATGCAGTTTGGATCAAGCATTTCGATGCCATTTCGTCTCTCAGTATAAGCCATGACAAATCGTTGTTGTACTCTGGTTCTTGGGATAAAACGTTTAAGGTTTGGAGAGTTTCAGATTTCAAGTGTCTGGAATCAATAAAAGCTCACGATGATGCAGTAAACTCCATTGTTGCAGGCTTTGATGGATTATTATTCACAGGTTAAGTCTCTCATCTAAATGTTTAAGTTGTTAACGTGCTCTTCAAGCATACATTTTATGTCAAAACCCCGGACCCACAACATACACAAGTTTCATAAATAGTCAAAATTTAAATAAGCTCTAGTTTAGTACATATTAAAATTTTTGTTCTCATTCTTTTACTCATTATCAACCACACATTCTTTAATAAAATAATATTTTCTATTACATCACTAGTTTTTTCTTCTTTTTCAACAATACATTTTGCACCAGATTGTTCCAAATTAATGTGGCTCCAACACACCCTAAATGGTAGTTTAAGCTGACTCCAGTTCTCTCTTTAACAGGTTCAGCAGATGGTACTGTCAAAGTCTGGCGAAGAGAATCACAAGGACAGGGAAGAACAAAACATATTTTCTTACAAACTTTGTTAAGACAAGAATGTGCAATAACTGCATTGGCTGTCGACCCATCCGCCATTGTTTACTCCGGATCATCAGACGGGCTTGTAAATTTCTGGGAGCGCGATAAGCTTCTCTCTCATTGTGGAGTTTTAAGGGGCCATAAACTCGCAGTCCTGTGCTTGGCCACAGCAGGAAATTTAGTGTTCAGTGGATCAGCCGATGCAAACATTTGTGTATGGAAAAGGGAAGAAGGCAATCATATTTGTCTGTCCTTGTTGATCGGCCATGGTGGTCCGGTGAAATGCCTGGCAGTTGAGGATAAGGGAGCCTCCGCGGATGGCAATAGGCAGTGCATTGTGTACAGTGGAAGTCTTGACAAGTCGGTGAAGATATGGAGTGTCGCGGCCGTGGAAACAAAACCACCACAACATTCTCAAATGGACATCTATGATTCCCCTTACGATAGCAGACAGAGACAATGGTGAAAGTACGATGAATAATTATAAGATAAGATAGCAAGAATTATGCTCCTTCGACTTCAAATATTTCAGAGATTGCATAGTAGTGAGGGAAGATCGTGTCTATATATGTGTACATAAGCTTTAATTAGTTGATCTGGAAAGATTTAAATTTTTTTCAGTAGCCATGGATCCAGGAGTTTTGTGAATTAGAGGA
Organism: Fraxinus excelsior; assembly: GCA_019097785.1. Lineage (NCBI taxonomy): Eukaryota > Viridiplantae > Streptophyta > Magnoliopsida > Lamiales > Oleaceae > Fraxinus > Fraxinus excelsior. The sequence continues at coordinate 12,780,621 of CM032634.1, read as the reverse complement.
AACGAGTAGCTATTTGTTGATTCCGTCGTAAAATAGTTGATTTCATTCGATTTTTCCCTAACTAGAAGAATTTATCTAGATAGAGGAAATGAGTAGTCGTAAAAAATTCACTCGGTTCCATTTCATTTCCTATGTCTTTTAAGTTTTAAGTGAAATTATTTTGTACGCCCATATGTTTGGTACTATCGATTGTGTTGATTATGTCTCTTACAAGTTTTAAGTTCGAAAGTGCTATAATAATCTACAAATTTCAAACCACCCATGCCCGTGTAAGGGTTTTCATGAAAGAATTCATTCCTATTTGGATGGTTTATGTTATTTGAAGACCATAGTGTGCTATGGAAATGATAAGTCGGGAATTTAAATACCAAATAAAAATGAAAGGAAATGGAAAATCGGAGGCCGGTTTGCTAATTGGGCGAATAGTTTGGGACTAACGCTTCAAAATTTATTCTCTTCATTTGGGTGGAACTCTATCACCTTTAATGAAACTTTGACTTAGGTGTGAATAGAATACTTGAAGATGAGAAATCACCATACTCTTGAATGGAGTTTGAAGAAACTTCAACATATATAATTGACATTTGATGCAAGTTTTCTTTGCTGAATTCTTGCTCTGTGGACTTTGGAAAATCTCTTGAGGTCCAACCAAACAGATATAGGTACGAAGTGGTTGGAACAAGTTTTGTACAAGATTTAATATTAATGGGCGTGGTTCAAAAAAATTGCTGAGCAAGGGAAAATTTTATCAGCTACCACTAAAATTTCATCAAAATCTCAATTATGTCAATAAATTTTAATTTGTTTTCATTGTGACACTGCACTTCAATTTTATTTTTAAACTATTTGTTTACAAGCTCGTGAACTTGAGTGCCTAATGTTTCCTTTCTAATCCCGGGATAAAGTATACCCCTGTTTAAAACCCGTTTTGAGAAAAAGAAAATTTTTGGAATAGTGATTGATGTGAGAATGTGTGGTGGAAAAATAATAATTTTTTTTTGATTTGTGTGTAATATTATTTTATTTGGAGAATGTGTGGTTGAAATAAAGAATGAGAATGAGAAATTAATGAATGTCAAACGAGAGCTGTATCTCCTCTTTAGCTAAAGTCTTCTCTTTCTTCTACCTTTCGTGTAAACTATTCTATACAAGGAGTCGCCTAATTTAACCTCTTTTTAAAGTCAATTTCATTATCTCATCGGCAAAGTAATGTGTTATAAACTTATAATGGATATTTTATATTAGCTCAACTTATAATTCTTTATATCTAAAGGAAGGTGGGCTTATAATTTCACGTATAAGCATGACAACTGAATCAAACAATTGGGATTTGCTTTAAGAAAATTAGTTGGACTTTAGCTTAACATTGCCAAGGGCCCAATAGGGGTAATATATGTTAGGGAAAAATGCATAGATCATGTATTATCTATCATAAAATCAAAAATCAGGTTCCAAGTTTGATAATTGCAAAAATCAGGTTTTCCATGAATTAATTAATTATATTTCACAATTATTATATTATATTAAATATTTAACTATAATATAATATAATTAACCCACCCACCCCACCTCACATTCACACTCTCTACCGCTCCGACGACTGCTTCGGTGATCGACCATTCCGCCGCCGTTTAATTCCTGTTACTGCTCCGATTCCGAGGTCACAGATAGTAAGTGCTTCGATTCCGAGATCACATATATCTTATTAAGTAGTTCAAAATTTAATTTTCGATCACAACTTATCTCGAGGTCACAAATAAAAAAATTTATAAGTCACAATTGACTTCATTGGTCACTGATAAAAAAAAATTATAGGTCACAAATTTTTAATTAGTCACAAGTTAAAAAAATGTATATAACAGAGATCACATATTTTCAAATTTGTTGGTCACAGATTACATTTTGAATCAGATTAACGATTTTTAAAGTCACAGTTACATACTTAGCCACACATAACCATATAATTGGTCACATACACCCAAACACATGTCTCCCCATCCTAGTACACCACCAATACTTGGTCACAGATCGATATAGTTGGTCACATACACCCAAACACTCATCCCCAAATTCCAGTACACCACCAACACTTAGTCACAAACACTTGGTCACAGATCGATCAAATAGTTGGTCACAAACCACAACACCACCACACCCATCGCCACAACAATAAAAAAAAACTACCGCCACCACATATCGCCACTACACGAACCCCCTCCCCCCCCACATAGATCCACCACATGGATTCCCACAACCAAACACATAGTAGATCCACCACACCCACTACACGGATTCCCAGAAATTCAACACCCATTAAAATGCCGCTTACGTCGGCAGCGTCGTGATGCTGTTGGACATAGAGAGAGGTGATGGAGAGAGTGGTAGGGGAGGAGGGAGAATCGCCGACTTCGTTGAGAGGGAGAGAGGATTAAAATGGTTTAGGGTTTGAAATTAGATGGAGTGAGTGTTTTGATTGGTGTTGAATTTATGATACAATTATTAATATTAAAATATTGAATTTGTAATATAATTATTACTATTAAAATATTAAATTGTCACCTAATTTTTGATTAAATATACTTCATATCTGATTTTTGAAGTATGATCTTTAAATACGTGATCTAGTGTAATTTCCACTATATGTTATCATAACTGGTATTTTGGGCTTGGTGAACCTATGACTAAATCTATTTATCTTGATTTGTGGAATAAGTATATGCCAAAATAGAGTAGTGAGATTCTATTTTGACGGTTATCAAAAAATGAAAAGGCTAGATCCCCTTTTCTCTCAACAATCTATCAGATAGAAGAGAATAAGAGGAAGATTTAGCTTTTGGCTTGTGCAATTGTGCTTACTGTGAGATTATCAAACCGACTCCGTTTGTGATTATGGCTTCAATAAGTATTTATTCTAATGTCACATAATTTGTGTTCTAAATCGATGTGTGTTATGAAATTAAAAACTATCGGATCCTACCTGTATAAAAGTACAATGAGCTTGCTAGGCTAAGAATTTGTCTGGACAAAAGAACTCGACCACAAAAGGAGATTAGAAGGTAAGCCTCTAGCTCAAAATCATATTTGTAGGAGAATTTGATAAAATATTATGAAATGTGTGGTTGAAAAGTCTATAAAATTTTTGAATTTCATGTAATGTGTAGTAAAACGAAGCTCATGTTTGGTAGGGATTAAAATTAGATTTTGATATAAGTTAATGAAATGTGCGATTAAAAATTTGTGGATCCCATAAAATGTGTGGTTAAAAATAATTGTTAATTTTGATTTAAATTATAATTCGGATTTCAATTTATACCAAATGGGGGCTAATTGTTGACTTGAGTTAAATTTTTATAAAATATTTTAGCTAAACCAAACAGGGCTAGGTAAGCTTGTGCAAGTAGAAACTGTAATAAACAGTGTAATTAGCTCAACGAAACACATTGAATAAGCAGGCACTGCCAAACTCGAAACTCGGGCAAAACGTTTTGCTCTTGCTTATACGTATTTTTTTTGCCAATTCTTAAATGGTTGAATTTTTTCCTCTCTCTTTTCATTTTCCCAAGGCGAGCTTTATTAGTTTTTTTTTTAAAGTCTTTTATTTGATTCTAGCTTATTATTTTTTTATTTAAACAAACTTTTTATTTGACATTAATTTCAGATTTTTAAAAGATTTTATCTATATAAAAGTTAAAAATGATTTTATATAAATAGTTAAATAAGATTTAAGTTAGGGTGTCATCTACATTATGTAATTATGATTTTGAGACTCGTTATTTTCTTGCAAACTCGAAAATCATGTATGGAGTTCCTATCAATCTATTAAATAGGTCTTACCTATTGAAAATCGAAATTATGAAAAACATTCTAATTTTTGCACTTTGAAAACTTAAAATTGTATAATTGACTAATTGTATGAATAAGAATGAAAGTTTGTCAACATTCTACCGTCAATCCAAACACAAGGGTTCAAATTGAAAGACACAAATAGACAACTCTGTAAATCCTCCATCTCGTTAAAATTGGTAAGACGGGAAGTTGATTTTGTCGTTAAAATTCGTAACTTCTTGGACACGTGGAAGACGAATCCTCCAAACACAACCTTAGCTACAGTAACCATTTTATTTGTTAGAAAGGGCAAATCCAATTTCCTCCCCATGCAGACACCATAGCCCTAGCCACTAAATACATTTCCTCTAAGCAATTAACTCCTCCACCTTTGAATTTTCTTCCCATAGAGATGAAATCCGAAAACCGCTATCCCCATCTCGATGTTGAACTGAAAGGGGAATCAATTTTTGCAGAAACCGTCATCCCCAAATCGATTTTGAGCATGGATAGTGCGCGGTTTAGGGAAGGCTGCTAGAGCTATAATTTGACGACCCCTTGCAACAGTAATTAGGAATCTCAGGTCAGTACTTGCATTCAGTGTTGGATCCAGCACCCGGCCGGGGGGGGGGGGGATGCTGGGCTCCGCCGGAAGAATTTTTGGGAAGAATATGGGGCTGCTGCCATGCTGGTTGTCGGTTCGTCTTTTCCAACTGTTGGTTTCTTTCTTTTTTCTTTTTTTCTTTTTTTTTTGTTATAAAGTTGGATCGTTGCTGCTAGCCCAACCCAACATTCTTTCTCTTCTTCTTTTTTAATTAGGTTCAAAGATGGACCCAACACCCAGCATGGGGGGGGCGCCCGCGCGTGCTAGGCAGCTGTCGGATTGCCGACCGCTGCTGACCGTGCCGGTTATGCGATTCAGTTCATCTTCTTCTTCCTTCATCTTTCTGCGTATGCGTTTGGGCCAATTTGGCCAGCCCATTATTTTTTTAAAAAAACTTGGGCCAATACGGCCCATTTAATTCATCTTTTTTTTTTTTTGAAATTACACCATAGCCTGTTTTTAACTTACTGTTTTCATTTCTCCAAAATCAATTTTATAATTTCATAAATCAGGTTTATGTTATAATTTAATTTAATTTTAATTAAACCCCCCACTTCCGCCATTTTACGTACAATTGGAGAGAGATGGCGGTTTAAATATGTAAAGTTATCTTTAATAACCGCCTAATCACCAAACATCACCTCATTTAGGAAAAGAAAATCACAAAATCTCCTATAATCTTCCCCACCATACCTCAAACCCAAAACCCCTAGTTGATTATTGAGAGAATCCCCATATCATTTGGTAGGCGAAAATACGGCAGCGGTGAAAGAGACGCGGGTGCGAGTGAAGGGAGTGCAAAGAAGAACTCTGTGATACCGGATTGTGAAAGGAATTAGACCAATGGCGAAAACAAGGAGTTGTGACCGAAAAACACAACCCAGAGACGGAGACGCACACGGTAACGCACAAGGAAAGAAGAGAATGTCGATTCCGTTAAAGGGAGATCGTACAGAAATTCCTAAAAAACCGGCTGCATTGAATCCGAAAGGGAAAAAGAAATACCGCGAAGAAATGCCCAAAAAATCTACGATGAAATCGAAGAATGTAAGTTCATTTGTAGTGCAATAACGGTGTTGAAATTTCAATTGTGACCTATCTGAAATAGTTTGTGACCTCATTCTTCTGTTTGAATACAACGGTAACATTCGAGTCACAATTACTCGAACCATTTGTGACCTAAATGTGTTAATGTGGAATTTTGTCTTTTATCTCATGGTTTCACAGAGTGTTCATGATTCATATATTGCGATGCAGGAATGGAAGTACATAATACCCGAAGATCAATGGTTTCCGGGGAAAATCACCACAAATGTTGCGAAAAATGTGTTGTCGAATTTCACGTCTAAATTTGATGAACAACATAGAGATATCCTGTCGAACACATTCTTCATAGAATGCAACGAAATTGTTCTGCAACCCCAACTAATACACTACTTTTTTATCAGGGAAGTGAAGCAGTCGAATCCTAATGAGATGTGGTTCAAGGTTGCGAATAGATTTTTGAGATTTTCATTGTGTGAATTTTGTTTAGTGACGGGTCTTAGATATAATGGTGATGACATTAGGAAGGAGATTGACAATATTCGATCTAGGATCAAGGGGACATACTTTAGGGAATTGAAGTTGGTTACAATTGAAGATGTTAGGGGCGTATTCTTGAGTGTGTCAGACATTGATGATCATGATGTTGTGAGGCTGGGGATTCTGTATTTGATTACTTCATACCTCTTCTCCACATCATATAAGAAGGTGGTTGACGACTACTTGTTTGCGCTAGTAGAAGATTTTGAGTTATTGGAAATGTTCCCTTGGGGTAAAGAGTTGTTTGAGATGTCTATTTTTTAATTTATTTTTTAGTTGAAGGAGGGCGGTACCTCCGAGATTTTATTGATATGCCTTTTTTTTTTAGTTGAAGGAGGGCGGTACCTCCGAGATTTCATTGATATGCCCTCACTTGTGACGGAGGAATACCGTGGTTACATGAGAATACGAAGAGCAATAGAAAATGAAGTACTACTTCTCTTACAATCAAAATGATCGACAAAGAAAAAAAAAGCAGTAAACAAGGAAATATCACTTCCTTACAATAAGAACTAATGTAAAAGAAAAGACATAGTATAAATATTGAAAATTAAAATAAAATTCAAACTCTAATACTGGACAATCCATGTCTATCAACTTGTATAAGAGCCCTAATATGACGTGGAAAGTCAAGAGGTCCATATACATGAAATCGTTGGTGTTCCCAACCCTCAGCAGCAAGAGCATCTGCTACCTGATTTTCTTCTCAGTAAATGTAGGAGACTGTATCTCTGTCGAAGGAAATGATGTATGTGATACGTCTGAGTATGCCCTAGATAGCCCATGGTCCTCCTCCTCTAGTGATGCAGTGAATAGCCACGTTAGAATCAGACTTAATCCAAATCGTCGAATAACCCAGTCCTTGAGCTAGTAAAATCCCATCGAGAATGGCTCGGAGCTCTACCTCTAATATCTTGCATGGTCCATAAGCAGTAGAGAAAGCCCTAATACAGTGTTCTGCATGATCTCTAATGATCCTTCCCCCACTCGCATAACCATTTTTGACACATCCATCAGTATTGATTTTGACAAATTCGACTGATGGGGTGCGCCACCAAACCAGCATAGGGGAGAAAGGGGAAGTGGGGCTCATAAAAATACCAAATATGGGTGTAAGAGTCAAGTCCCATCGCCAATGCACTGCCTGAAAAAGGCCTCCCGTATGAAGGAAAGATATCATACGATAGACCCTCCAAATGATACGTCTAGCTACCATACGAATCCCTCTATGTTTCGCAACATTTCTCGCGATCCATAAATACCAGAATATCAGTAGATGAATGATAATGCGAATGTGTCCACAACCAACGTATTGTCCAGAATACCTCCATCTCTGAAATCTCTGTCTGACTCCCTCTCCTGGACACTCATGTATCTGAAAAATGTCCTCAAAGTGCTTCCATACCTGATTGGAGATGTTGTTGTGGATGAAAATATGAGTGATTGTCTCAATTTCGGAACAACACTGGCATCGAGAAGCCAACTGACATCCAATCCTCCTCTGAATAACCACATCAACTGGAATGAGGCCCTGCCAAAGTCTCCAACAGAAAAACGAGATATTGACGGGTAAAATGGAGTTCCGTAGTAACCGATACGAGTCCTAATGTTGGCATCCTGAGCGTACGAGATGCCAAGCCGACTTGGTAACGAATCTTCCATCCGATGTATTTCGCCACAAAATACTATCATGGCTATCAACACGTAGAGGTATAGCCCTTATTTGTTTTGCCATAAAAGGAGGTAGAACCTGTAGTAAACGACCAATATCCCACCCAGTATCATCGTAAAAATCTTTCACCCTTGCAGATGTGTGTTGTCTGTGTGGGAATAGGGATGCCAATGTGGATATACCCATCCAGCAATCATGCCAAAAGAAAATCTGACATGCTCCAAGTTGCCATGCAAAATGTGCCTCAGTCTGGGGCCCAACTAATTTCAGCCTCTTCCAGATAGGAGAAGCTGAGTATGGAACAGCAGCAAAAAGATGATGTGTATCCTTACAATACTTGCCTCGTAAGAACTGGGCCCAAAGAGATCTTTGGGAACGGAACAACCACCAGAGCTTCATGGAGAATGTGTCCACCACATCCTGTAATCTTTTAAAACCTAGTCCGCTTTCAACAGTAGGAAGGCAAATCTCCTTCCAGCTCCGCTAGTGAACACGTTAAACCTGTTCTTTAGAGGCCCACAAGAAACGCGCAAAGATACTCTCGAATTTCTTTAGGATAGCCTTAGGGGGATGCATGATTTGAAGAAGATGTAATGGCATGGAGGAAAGTACAGACTTTATCAAAGTAATACGACCCCCATATGATAAAAGTCGTGAAGCCCAACCAGATATCATGTTCCTAACCTTCTGAATCAGGTCATCATAAATGAAGCTCTTCTTTCTCCCTTTAAATAAGGGGACTCCCAGATAAGTAAAAGGTTGTTCCTGGTGTCGAAAACCAGTTAAAATCTCTAATCGTCTGATCTAACTAATAGATGCCCGTCTGGGTAGTATAAGACCGCTCTTGTTCCTATTTACCAACTATCCAGAAACCCTCTCATAATACTCTAGACACCCAAGAATCCTCCTGATCAATGGTTTCTGACCGTTGGCGAATATGATCATATCATCAGCAAAAGAAAGGTGTAAAATAAGCGTATTGCCTCCATGATGATAACGCATACTGAGATACTCCTGAAATCTCTGAGTGAGTAGACGTGAGAAGTAATCAGCAGCTATAATGAACGAAGAAAGCGAGATAGGATTACCCTGTCTGGGCCCTCGTGAGGAGGGGAAGAACCCACAAGGGCGTCCATTAAGGAGTATAGAAAAATGACACTCGGAGATGCACCGCCTAATTCTATCGATCTAAATTTGATCAAAACCAAAGGCCTCTAGAATAGAATAAATGAAGTCCCAGTCCATGTGATCATATGCTTTAGCCATGTCTAGCTTCATCATAGTGTTTCCCCCTCGCACTCTATTATCCAAAGAATGAAGGAGCTCTTGAACCAAAAGAACATTGTCCCCAATAAGGCGACCAGGGATGAACCTACTCTGTTGAGGAGAGATAATCACGTGGTACTCAATCTATTGTTCAAAAGCTTAATAATAAGCTTATTGAACACAGTACATAAACTGATGGGTCTGAAGTCAGTCCATCTGCAGGCGCCGTCCCTCTTAGGGAGCAAAACAATAGAAGTAGCCGCAAAGCCCCGTGGGAGATGGCCGTCTTCAAAGAAGTCTAAGGCTGCCCCATAAACATCATCCTGAATAATGTCCCAGCAGTGTTGGAAGAAAAGTGCTGAAAAACCATCTGGTCCAGCAGCACTGTCAGCATCAATACTAAACATCGTCTCCCGAACCTCATGAATCAAAGGGATACGATGAGTGGACATAAGGGCCAACATGACTTTCTTGTCAAATTCGGTGAGTGTTTTGATAGCAAGCACAATGGATGCAATTTTAGAAAAAATGAATAACATGAATGATGGGCAAAGTGCTGGGCTTTCAGATCAGCCACAGAAAGTAAGCTTTTGAAAACGGTTTTGCATTACACAGGTCACATGGTCACATATTTCTTTCCAAAGGTCACAAGATCACATATTTGTGTTCACAATTACATTTATGTTCCATTCAGGACCCAAGCAGTGAGCCACCGATGGACCGCAAAGGCAAGGGTAAGGCGGATCCTGCCGATGCCGTTGAATACCCGTGTTTTCCTCCGACCCCTTCATTTGATTTGGGGATCTTATCAACTCTAATACCAGTGCAAAAGCATGTCGGTGATGATAGTGCTGGTGTGGTGGAACAGACCGAAGGTCATGATAAGGACAGCTTGATGAACAAGGAAAAAAATGTTCAGGACCCGGTACTTACATTTATTTCTCATTACAATATTCAAGTCTCTTAAACTTATCTTTGTCACTCCCTCCACTGACAAGTCACATGTCACAACACCGTTGCCATAATTCATAAAGTCACAGGTCACATGTCTTACTCCACAAGTCACACTAATGGTGTTGTGTTACGTACATGTATCTCCCCCTTCCGCACCGTCGTATGGATTGCCTGTTAAGAGGGCTCCAAGGCCTACAAGAGCACTGCAATCCCCATTCATCACCGATGCAGGAAAACAAACTAAGAATTTTAGACACTATAGTTGTTTTTCAAAATCATGACAAGCCTACGAATGAGGTTGACGTTATTGCATTCAATAACTGGTTCAACAGAGGCTACAAACCAAGAAACAAGTACGTAAGGGACCAATTTATATGATACGTGATTATGAACTAATGTACGAACAACGTTATTCAAGTTACGTCTTGTTTTATTGTCTACTGTCAGGAAAAAAATTTAATGACGAAGATGATGTCATTCGTCCTTCCTTCGTCATTGGGTCGTTGACGGTAAGTTCCAAATCATGGTGGCGCGAGCTTCTATGCCCAGACTCTTCTCTTAGCAGCACGGTATGTTTCATTTATGATTTGACAACAAGTAACATACGATGTTATGTTCATAAACTATGCAGAAGTTCACAGGTCACAACTCACGTATATATGTAAGAGTAACCGCTCATAGATTTATATGCATACTTCATAGGTCACAAGTAGTTATGGTCAAGACACATATTTCTCCTCACAAGGTCACATACTACCCACTCTTAGGCTGAGGTCACAGACATACATGTACAGGTCACAGGTGTGTCATTACTGATTGGTGTTTGTTTTTCTGTTAGCACATGGACGTGTGTTTCTATTATCTACGGCAATATGTGACAAAAAGTCCGCGTGCCAAAGTGAATGATACCACAACCGACTCATTGTTCCAGGCGAAGATAAAAAACATCTTCTCGAAGTACACGAAGGACCCGAACGTGATTATGGCAGATTCGTATATTGTTGACATTGCCACAGGTCGCAAGTTAGAACTTTCTCGTCCTTGGGCAGAAGTTGACTACGTTCTTCTGCCACTCCTACCCACGAATCGTGCTCATTGGATGCTTGGTTTCCTGGACATACGAAAGCATACACTATATGTGTTCCATTCCAGCTACAAGACGTACCGGAAAAAAATGGTCCATCCTGGGATTGAACCATTTGTAAGAGTCATCCCCCAGTTGTTGACGGGGTTGGGCATATGGAAAAGGACATCTGATGATAGCGCTATGATCCAATGAGGATGACATTCATGGTTGCTGATAACATTCCGCATCAACAGAATGGGTATACTTTTGTCTTATTTATCTTTTTACAAACACACTATTACACTTATATTTGTGTGTGTAGACCACATGTCACATAGGTCACAGAATTAGTATACATGCACAAGTCACAGGTCACAGAATTAAATGCATGGGTCATACATCTCTATGTTCAGGTCACCCATCACTTTAATCAGGTCACAGACATATATGTGCATGTCACATGTATATATATGTTATTACATTTTCATTTCTAATTGTGCTATATTACCCTTTTTGTGGTTTTCAGACATGACTGCGGAATCTTTGTCATTAAGTATGCGGAATACATACTGCATAACGATATGAAGTTCATGCTAATGACATTTGATGCTAGCCGTGCTAGGTTGGATATTGCTACACTACTCTTTAAAACACAAGGGGACAAAGAAGACCAGAAAGCTAGTGAAGCCAAAAGGAGAGAGCATCGAAGTATAGTGATAGTACAATGTCCGTCGTAGTTACTAGTGGATGTTTTATGCTTTTGAATGTCAGAAACATTGTAATTCATGAATATTTCTGGTCATTTATTGTCAATATAATATCTATGCATTTCACATTTTGTCCATTTTGTTTTACATGCTAGATTCAAATTTCAGATTGTTGGTTATGATATGAACATGTCATTATTATCAGATTTTTTATCATATACTTCATCAGTTTTTAAAATCCACTACTATGAAATGTTTTCGTGCAATGCTCTCTAAATGCATAGGTCATACATACCGCGCACTCAAAGATGCACAAGACACAGTCACTTTTTTACAAATATCAAGTCACGAGTCACATGTCACAATAACCAGGTCACAAATACTCTTGCCATGTATTTTTTCGTGATGTCTGCACTCATAGGTCACATAGACAGTGCATTCATAGATACACTGGTCATAAAAAGTTGTTTCACTATCTCAGGTCACAAGTCAAAGATTTATACTTCTGATCACAGATGTAACTTATACCATGCACTCAGAGATGCAAGAGTCACAAAATGATGTTATACCATCTCATGCCACAAGTCACAGAACACCTTTCACTGGTCACATATCTTAATTGTCTGAATATTTTGAAATCATTCAGCCTGAATTCATATGTCACACATGCCATGTTACCAGAGATAAAATTAAATTAATTTAATACAAGTCACAAATGAAACAATGTATGATTACAAATCGAATGAAAAAAAATTATTTGTAGGTTATTATCATTTTCCAAAGTCACAATCTTGACTTAATGGAATCATGTTGGTGCACGTCCTCCGATTGTAACCATATCCTTGGCACCATCCACATTTGAAGGTTTGCTTCTTCTCACCAGACGATCTTTTCTTCTTTTCTGCTGGCCTCCCAGAACTCCTCTTTTGGTCGGGTGGTAATATGACCATGCTTTCAATTTCTTTAGTCACAGTCCATTCATTTCGATTACCGACTGGGTAAACAAATTTCTTGTATGCATTCATGTACGCCTCTTGTGTGTAAAAGTACGGACAATATTCGTACAAATCTCCCTTCGTAGTCGCTATCACTGCTAAAGTGTGTGGACACAGTATCTGATCAACTTGGAGCATCCTACATGTACACATACGTTTTTCTATGTTGACAACAAATGTGGAGCCCTCGCTCGAAATTGAAAATATTGTCTAGTTGGCAGGAGAAACCTGCACAGAGATAGTACATCATGTGATGTCACAAATAGAACAGTTATGTTCAATATCAAGTCATATATATGGAATAATCTGGCATATACTACAATTACCCTCATGCTCTTCAACTCGGTGCTCATGTCTCTAATTAATTTCTCGTATTTCGCAGACAACTTCGTGAATGTGCTATTTGCAAGATCTCTATTCTTACAGCACCAAGATTGTACCGTTTCTTGCAATGACTCTAACAAAGCCACAATAGGATAGTTCTTTGCTAGTTTTGTGATCGCATTGACCGATTCCACTATATTTGACATCATAGTGGAGTATCGGTTTGCCTGCATATAGTATTGTGACCACCTCTTTGGTCCAACATCATTCTACAGAATGCGAAACTGATATCAGAAATGCGATATACCAAGTCACGATAATATTTAGTAAGGGAAAGTAATGACATACCAAGTAACCCCTGATCTTCAAGTCGATCTTGTCCAATTGTTGCATATTGTACTCGTATTCTGTAAATGTGTATGCACGCACAGTTGCATTGAATGCTTGAGTTATGTTGTGACCAGATTTTCCGTAATATGATTTCAGGTTTTGTAGAAGATGGTATGCGCAAATCCCATGATAAGTTCTTGGATAAATACGTTCAATTGCATTTCTGATACTGTTGTGACGATCCGATACAAATCATAGATCTTCTCTTGTTCCATATGCAGACCTCAACTTTTAGAAAAACCAGGTCCACGATTTGCCGTTTTCATTATCTCCAATCCCAACTGCGAGTAAGAATATGTTGTTATTCGTATCTTGGGTACATGCTGTGAACAGTGTACCCCCGTAGTGTCTAGTCAGGTACGTACCATCAACAACAATGATAGGTCTACAATGTAACTACCCTCTAATTGATGCATCAAGTTCCATGAAGCAGTACTTGAATCTATTGTGACTATCAACCTCAAATGCTGTGACCGTTCCCGGATTCGTCCGTTCAAGTATGTGAAAGTAGCTTGGTAGCTGTCGGTACGACTCTTTAGGATCACTTTTGATCATTTTCAAAGTCTTCTCACGGGATCTCCAAGCTTTAAATAGTTCAAAGAAACTCCGTAGGTATGTAAGATGTCATTACATATATCATTCAGAGTGTATATAGTACGTGGCGATGTGTACTTATACTTGATGAAGGAGGAAACCACGGGCGATGTGACTTGCCGTGAAAGCCTAATACTATGTTTGAAGTACATGTGTGTCCAACACTGATCTTTCTAATCTTAAACAGATCTGTTCTACCCATCCTCGAAGATCTGCATATCCAATTGCACTCATCATGGGAATACTTGATTAGATACTCTCCCTTGTTTGATCGAACAACCAGAAACTCATACATGTTTTGTATAGCATAAAAACACAGGTTCAATTTCAAAACTTCCTTAATCCTGAATACTTAGCCCTCTTCTGCATTTCTCACATCAGGATTTGATACAATTATGACCTCACGTTCATTACTGTGACCTAATGGTTCCACAATTGCTTCACATATATCTGTTGCTATTTCCTGTAGTGAAAATATCTCTTCTCCAGATTGCACATTATTCGAAACTGACTGGACCATTGGAAAACTGTGACACTGATGTCCGAATTCTGAATTTGTGACCCCAATATTTATGGGATACTTGGAAGGATTACGATCCATACCTTTGAGGGTAATGTAAGACAAAACGTTGCCGTCACTTCTTATTCTAACCGGAGGCAAATCGTTCTTCAATTGATAATTCATTGTGACTGCCACCTTAGTAGGATCCAAACCGAATTCTGTCACCACCGTGTCTAGCAGCTGCCCATAACAGCAATTACTATCAAGCAACACCAACGGCGACTGTTCTCTATACATCAAGTAGACATGTACGTAAGCCATTCTGTATTTATGCACAAGAAATGTCAGTGTAAACATCACAATAAGGTCACAACATAGTGAGATTAAGGTTATAATTTTACACATCATCTTACCAATTGTCACTTCATTTCCACTGTTTTCACGAAATGATGGTCATAATGGTGGATTTCGACCACATTCCTAATTCTCAGTAAAAACGAACACTTAGTCACGAATACACACAATGCCCAGAGTTTCATATTAAATCGACATGGCTAAATTTCAGTCACAAAAATTTACTGGTTCGCAGTTCGTAAATATGGCATGAATCGTAAAGTTCGGTCACAATTCTACTTATCGGTCACAAACAGTGGAAATGAACGACGAGAAAGCGAGAAAATGGCTGACATCAAAATCAATACAACGTAAATTGATAATAGTAGTGGAACACTTACAGTTGAACAGAGATTATCACGTCCCGCTTCCGCGTAATTTTGTAACTTGCCTTCTACTAACAATTTCCGAAAGCAGGTTTACGATTTCGACCGTCTCCGATAGCAGGCTCTCGGGTGAGAAACTTGTGACCTCCGATTAGTGGTGGCAAAAAAGCTCAGGCGGCTCGGGCTCGGCCAATAAAAAGCCCGAGTCGGGCTCGACCAATTAAATTTTTTTTTTTTTTTTAGGAAAGCTGCCTTGCGTAGGCAGCTAAAATAAGCTGTCTTTGTCAAGCAACTTTCAATTAAGCTGCCTTTGCAGACATCTTTTAAGATTAAAATCCAAAAAACACGGCCTGCTCGGCTCGGCCCGTTTAGGTTCGGGTTTAAAGCTCGGGCCGAGCCTTATTTTTTTAACTGGACTTTGCTGGCTTGGCTCGGGCCAAAAAAAGTTCGGTCCAAAAAAGTTCGAGCCGAGCCCAGATTTTTTTTTTCCGGCTCGGGCTCGGCTCAGCTCATTGACATCCCTACCTCTGATCCTCTAAACTCGAAGCAGTAGTGACCTCCTAGCTCCAGGTAATTTCGAATTACAGAGTACAATGGAATTGTTTATAGATTTCTGGCCGGTTACAGAGATGAGGAATGAGGAAGATTCGGGAATCTTGTTTTCCATATGGTAACGTATTTCATGATTTCAGGGACTGTATTAATTCATACCAAATTAATGAAACTACTATATATATACTATATTATACATTTTTTAACTGGAGGCAACCGGATTTGTGAATTTTGAAAGTAGATTCTATAGAATTGAAATAGTGTTTCATAAATAGCTGGTATATATATTGTTCCCCTTTTTTTCTTTTCCTTTCAAGCAATTAGATTGGGCCATTTATCTTGGCCCAATCCTTAATTATGTATATCAATCTGACCTAATCCTTAATTATGCATGCCAACCCAACCCAAATCTCACTCCCAATCAAATTATCAATCCCTAAAACTAAATTCCCAAATTCTCACGATCTCCAGACTCTCCACTCTCTCGTCTCTCGACTCTCGATCGAAATCGCCCGTCTCCGGGTCCGGGCAGTTCCGGCGCAGGCGCGCAGCGGCAGCTGCATATTGTTAATTTTCTGGTAAGTCTGCTTTCTGAGTCTCTGACTGTCTGTACATTATTTTTCCAAATTCCAACTGTGATTCTGTGAACTGTGAAGTGTGAACTCAGAACTGCCTGCTTGAACATGAGTAAAACTGTAAGTCACTGGCTCACAACATATTGTGGAATTTGTGGTAGGTTTTCCGTTTTTGCGTGAAGCACCAGCAACGGGCAACAGCTGCTCGGCACTCGGACGTCTTCTCCACACCACCGAACACCAGTTTGAACGCTGCTGCGACCGGACGCCTTCGCCGACTCCGTGAGGCCCGTGGACCCGTGAGTGAGTTTTCTCATTTCTGTTCTGCCCATCGTTTTTTTTTTTTTTTTGGTTTTTGGTGTTATTATCTGTTTATGAGTTTTGAAATCATGATTTTGTGATAGTTTTCAGCTTGTTTGAAATATGATTTATGAATGGGAATGGGAATGGGATTTAGGGTTTAGGGTTTTGAATTGGATTTGAGATGGGGGGAAAATAAAATTGGATTTGGAATTGAATTTGGAATTGGAATTGAATTTAGGGTTTAGGGTTTGGAATTGGGGGAATTGAAAATTTGGATTTGGAATTTGCTTTATGAATGTTGGCACTTTTCAGTTCTACATTACCACAAAATATAATGACACTACTTTCAATTATGTAAAACAAAATATAATGACACTACTTTCAATTATGTAAAACTATCACAATAAAAGTAGATTAATTTCAGGATTGAAATTAAGTTAACATACATTCATCATTCATGAGAAATTAGTTGTATAAGATTATGAGAGATGAGTTCATTGATTTATGTTGCACACTTGCAATTGTAGATTATGGAACGATTTTTCTCAAAACATGATATCCCGTAAAATACAGTTGTCTAATATAACAGTTACATAGTAGGTTGTATTGCGTATTTCTTTAGTATTTTGGGCTGTAAGTACGTTTTCATATATAGAGGGTGTTTGATGTAGATTAAAATCAGATTTTAAGTGGATTATGATAGAAATTTTTGAAATGTGTGGTTGAAAAGTTGTGGGACCAATGAAAGATGTGGTTGATATTGATTGTTTTACTTTGATTTAGATTAAAATCAGATTTTAATCCGGCCAAAACAGGGCCATATATAATTTTTACGTTTTAGTGTGTGTACATATATATTGAACAATTTTTAATATTATATAATTAAATATTAATAAACGACCTCGCTTTTACGATCGCTAATTGTTGACTGGTCAACGCTCACCCGGACTGGACTTCGATGCTGGGTCCGCCACTGCTTGCGTTCACCTGGACACGAAGTCAGCTAAGCTTAAAGTTTTACTTATATATAAATACAATGATTTAAAATAAATATTTGTTTTTCATCAACATTTTCTTAATGTTGAGGAACTAGGGAAAGAGGTTCAGGCAATGCACATTTCACAAAATAGCTACATGAGTGAATGGAGTTAATTGAGGTTAAGGAAAGCTGTAATCAATTTTTTTTGTTCTTTCTGACTGAGTGAATGGAGTAGTTAATTGGAACAACTTGAAACTTGTTACTTATGGAGTTAATCAGTTTTTTTTTTTGTTTTCCATTAAGATTTATGAGAAGCTGTTACTTACCCTCGGTCGGTTCGTCCCCCACTCCCCTATCACATCCATCCAACCCCGCTTCAATCCTACCTGTCACATTTCTGTCGTACAATACATCACCTACATCAGATGCAACATCATTATCGAAATCTACGAAATTTGGATTGTCATCATGACCTGTCACATAATAAGCAAAAATGTGAGAAATTGACGTGAATGTTGAAAGTGGGAGTTTTCAAACTGCAGCAATTATTAAAAAAAAAAAAAAAAACAATAACGTTCTGAAAAGTTTTGGTATCTTTGTGTTCTAAGATCAAAAATGTTAATAAGCAAGACGTAAGAAATGCATCTAAAAGACCAACTCAAACTACAGAGATACCATTTACTAAAGTTTTGGTATTAAGAACATAAATTTAACAAGCTAAACGTAAGAAATTCATCTAAAATACCGATTGAAGTGATGATGAAATGGGGGTTTTCTTTTTTGCCATGTCAAACATACACTTCCCATTTACTAGACAACTTAATCTACAACAATGGGTAAACAAAAACACGCACGTTCTGAAAAATTTACCTTCACTTTCGTCATCCATTTGCACGCCTTCTCTAATGTTCGAAAATGATTTGGGTGTCTTTGTTCGAATTTGATTTTGGGTGTCTGTGTTCGAAAATGATTTGGTGATTACGGGTTGGGTTTGGTAATTGCGTTGCGATGCGTTGTGATTGAAAAAGGCAACCTGAATCAAAGGTCAGTGTGTTTTGAAATTTGAAGGTGGAGGCACATTTGCTTGGGTGGAGGAATTTGGAGGCAACAACTAGGGCGTGGGTTCTTCATTTGGGGATGAACTGGTTTCAATTGAAACAATTAACTCTTCCTTTGTCTTTTTTTTTAACTATAGCTAAGGCCGTGTTTGGGGGATTCGTTTTCCACGTGTCCAAGAAGTTACTAATTTTAACAGTCAAATCAGCTTCCCGTCTTCCATGTCAACACATTCACTGACGGAATCCATCCGATGGCCATTTTAGTGAAACAGAGATAAGTTGAATGACTACTGGGAAGCATTGTAGAGTTCAATGGGTAAGCCGTAACGATGGTTAAAGTACAATGGCCAATAAAACAATTTACTCTAGATCTCATCCACCCCCACCCCCCCCCCCCACTCCCTATGTAGTTACCATTTTGCCCTTTGTTGATTTGGTCAAAATAATTTTTTTGAGTTAACTAACCGTCAAACTAACAATTTCCATCCATTTGGACTTGAAATGCGAATTTCTTAAAGGTTTAGTACTCAGTGGTAGAAATGAAAGGTTTAGGCAAAGTCTGCGACTAAATGAAAGGCTTGACACCTTTATTGCAATTTTCCAATAAAAAATCCAAATTAAGAAAATTCACATCGTTTTTCCCTTTCTCACTATTAACCCTGGGAATTCATTATCCATTTCTTTCATCTCCCATACTTGCCGTCTCCAGGGATTCTGTCTCCAGCGACTCTATCTCGCCAAGAAGCGCCAAGAAGCATCATCCAGGTAATTGCTTGTTTGAGTTTGCGATTGATATGCCAGGTGATTGGGGGTATTGGTAATTGTGAAGTTTCAATTGATTGTGGGTATTATTAGGTTAAAAGTTGAGGTATGGTCATCTGAAGAAAATTTTGTAGTAGAAATTGGAGATGGTTACATAGAAAATAGTATTTTTTTTAAAAAGAAAAATAAATATGCATCTTTGCTGTTATTGCAAAGGAGATTATGTTGAATTTCAACATTTGTTACTGCATTTTAGTTAATAGTGGATATTTTGGTTTTTGAGTACAAAACATGTACCCTGTTGAATTTAGTATCTTGTTTGTGTTGCTTCATCTTGGAGATAACTTCTTTCACTTTGTTAAGTTTCACATCCTTTGTAAGTATAGAAACAAAGAGCATCATATTAAGGGATAAAAATCCCACATCGAATAAAGATGATGAAAAACATTAACCAAATTTATAAAGGATTGGGTTACTCCTCTTAATAAGGTTGATCTTGTAAGATGAAAATTTTAACATGGTATCAAAGCCCATTAAGCTCCAACAAGTAATTCGATTCGATTAAAACTTAAAAAGTGAGCATACGGATTTCAAGATTGGTCTGCTCAAATGAGCCACAATCTTGCGGGGACATGTTAAGGGATAAAATCTCATATCGAATAAAGATGAAAACATAGACCAATTTATAAAGATTTGGACTACCTTTTAAGATGGAACCCCAAACACATCGCCTGACCTATTTTTAGAAAAAAAAGTATTCCATCTATTTTAAGATATTGTTTTTTTCAATTTTCCAGTGGTGATGGGGACATAAGTTTTTGGACCTTGTGTAAAAAAGAACATGGAAATTCCTTCAATTTCACTTGGTTTTGAGTCACTTGTTCCTTTCCCCCGAAAGAGGTGGAAGATGATAAAATAAATAAATGTGCTTCTACTGGTACTTCTGGAAAACAGACAATTCAGATAGAAACAGGGTTTGAGGGTAGTGGTGATTTGAAATTCATGAAGTCCTTGAGGCGTAGGCCTTGGATTAACCACATCCAATTTAATAACAATTTGGGTGATGCTATCATCTAGTTCAATTTAAAGTTAGTTCGAGTGACTATTAACTAAAAATATATTCTTTGTATGTTGCGAGAACAATTTGCTTCCCCACCATCTCACAACGCCTATTGGCCAAAGTTTATCACGTGTCCAAAGAAAAAGAGAAAGGGAAAGAAATGAAATACTATATATGTTCTTGTAGAATTTCTCTAGATTTCTGTTTATATATTATAGTATGTAACTGAGACGCTTTATGTTGATATGTGAGAAACTTTCTGTTTGTACCTGAATATACTTGGCATAGGCCTGAACATTTTAAACAATATGGAAAGGGTGTCTAAAGAGGTTTATATGAAAGCAATACAGGCGGATCTAGAATTTAGGTTTATATGAATGCATTTATATCTTGTGAAATAAACAAAATTAACAAGATTATGGAAACTTTGTTACCTATTACACAGAATACTAATTAATTGTAAAAGAAAATATCGAGCTTAAAAAATATTTAAGGTCGTCAATAATTTACCCCTTATATAGTTCAAAATCCGAAGAAATAAATATAGGTAGCAATGCCCATTTTTTGGTATTTCAATTTGATGAGGATAATAATTACTGTTTACCAAAATTAGTGGCTTTAGAAATGAAATATATGTAGATACTATGCCACATTAATTTGTACATGACTAAGTTTTCCATGGAGATGCAGGAAAAAACTATTGGTACCCAATGAAAATCAAGTCCAAAATGAAGCTTATAAGCTCATTTATAGTGTTGCGGCCAGTTTTTCTTTTCATTATCCTGGTAATTTAACTTCTGAACCGAATTTTCCTATTATAGTATTATACATATATTATGTTAGTCAAAATTTGAATTTTTAGGTTCAAGGGTATTAAGATGAAAGTTGTTAAAATCTGTATAATTTGACATAATGGACTTTTTCTTGAATTTGATAAGAAATTGCTCTATCTACTCTTTAATGCAGATGATCATGGTGCTATTGCTACAAGGTTTGATAACTCCCTTCTGGATCAGGATTACGAGAATTGAAAATGATGTGAATTTGTTTTCCTACAACATTAATCAACTACTCTCTGGATTAATTGAAAACACAGCCTCGTTTTTTGCTTCAATCAATGCATCGACTATCAATTTAGCACGATCTTTAAGCTCATTGTTGGGACGCAATGAGCTTCAATTCTCCAAGATTGAATCGGAGGTTGGTATATATATATGAACTTTAGTACCATACAATACTACATACCAAACACTCCCTTGACATTCTTGTTTACATAATGCAGATAGCTTCTACATTATTTCTGGCATTTTCAACAATTCCTCACCTATCACAGATTTCATTTATCTCATTTGATGGTTTGCTCTTCGCATACTATAGGAGAGGCGATCAACTATTTGCTTTGTATTCCAACTCTACAGTTTCTTCCAACCGAAGTGATACAACAAAATACAGGTGGTATACTCAGGCTGCAAATCGTGATACGGGAAAATTATATGGTGAATCTATAAAGTTTCGTACTTCTGATATAGTCAATTCAAGTTGGTTTCAAGAAGCCTTAAACAGTACAAATGCCCATGCTACCATAGGATCCCAATGGGATGATTCTCAAAATTTTCTATTTCTTAGTACTGCGGGGATGGATGGAAAAGGGGTAGTGTCTTTAGGATTTCCTATGAAATTTTTGATTAATTTCTTCACCGGCATATCCTTCTATAATGGAAGCTTATATTTGGCAACGAAAGACGGGAATGTACTTGCTGGAGGAATTTCCAACACTCGCATGATCTTGAATGGAAATCAAGTTTCATTTCAATTATTAAGCCCTAATGGTGATCAAGTTGGAACTGTAGGAAATGTCAAGTGTCAGGCAGGTGATGGCACACTCGGAACCTCTACATTAAGCATATGGCAAAAGAAGTATGTGATTAACTGTTCACTAGTTGAAATTGCTGGACTGGAATTGGTATGTTTCATTAGTTACATAAATTTAAGTATAAAAGTTATTTACCAGTAAGACATGTCCATGAATTATCTTGAATTCATTTATTTATATCAGACATGCAAGGTGTATGTTTGAGATATTAAAATTTCATTTGAGTTTTAGGTATTTGTGTTGGCGTTACCTGAAAACTATAAGGCGCGTTCCATTCACAAGAACATCAAATCTGCGTCTGTACTACTCAAACTTATCTTCACTGATATGGCTGTTATCATATTCACTTTTTTGTTATTAACTGTTCGAGCTGCAAGAAGAGAGATGAAGTTATGTGTTGCGCTGATAAGGCAGAAGGAATCGACTGAACAAGCGGAAAGGAAGAATATGAATAAGAGTCTTGCATTTGCTAGTGCAAGCCATGATGTGCGTGCCTCTTTAGCAGGCCTTACTGGTTTGATAGAAATATGTCACTATCAAGCTGTTCAAGGATCGGAACTGCAGACAAATTTGATACAAATGGAAGATTGTGCAAAGGACCTTTTAGGTTGGTATTGTTTCATGCCTATTTGTTATGAAATTGTTTGCCTAAGCTTAAAAGTAGCTTTGTCAGAATGTAAACTAAGATTTTATTGTTTCTAAAATAGCAGTTTTCCTTGGTAAAAAAGCAACTATTAAAATTTGGTTTGGCCACAAAGAAGTTTTAGAAGTATTTTTAAGCTATACTAGCTTTATTTTAGGTTAAAAACAATTTTGGTTAAACAATAGTGCCGTATTTCAGGTATATTGAACTCCATTCTAGATGCAAATAAGATTGAAGCTGGTAAAATGCAGCTTGAAGAAGAAGAATTCGACTTGGAACAACTTCTTGAAGATGTAGTTGATTTGTATTATCATGCTGGTATGAAGAAAGGGGTAGATGTGGTATTGGATCCTAATGATAGTTCTATTACTAAGAAATTTTCTCGTGTGAAAGGTGATCGTGGAAGATTGAAACAGATTTTGGGCAACTTATTAAGTAATGCTGTCAAATATACTTCAGACGGGCATGTGACACTTCGTGCTTGGGCTAGGAAACCGAGTTTTGAGAATGTAATACTTGCTTCTAATCACAATAACTGGATGAGCTGCACATCATGCTCATTTTTTCGGAGCGACAAATCGCATAGTGAGTCGGGAGTGGTGAATACTATTCGACACGATCCAAATTGTATGGAATATATATTTGAGGTGAATGATACAGGGAAAGGGATTCCAAAAGAGAAGCAAAAATCTGTATTTGAAAACTATGTTCAAGTCAAAGAGACGGCTCTTGGACAAGAAGGAACTGGTTTAGGACTTGGCATTGTTCAGTCTCTGGTATGTCAATTTTTAAAACATATAGTTTTTTTTTTTCTGGGAAAACTATGTACTCATTTTCTTTATTGTTTACATTGTTATTTTAGGTTCGTCTAATGGGAGGAGAAATCAGGATTATGGACAAGGAAGTTGGGGAAAGGGGAACTTGTTTCAGGTTCAACGCCTTCTTCAGCACTTGTATTGACAGAGGCATGTCTAGTAATGCAAGAGACGCCGACATTGAAGTTCAAGGTGGTTCCACATCGAGTGACTCTTACCAGCATACGGGGTCCATTAATAGAATCCATAGCCTCAAGGCAGAAGCATCCCAAGTTGTAATATTTATGCAGAGCAACGAAAGGTGCAAAATTATACAGAAATTCATGGCACGACAGGGGATAAAAGCATATGTGGTCAAGCAACATGAACAACTTTCAGAGACTCTCAAGAGAATCAAACAGAAAATGAACCTTTCACGCCAAAGCTCCTCGGGTAAATCTAACGTTAATTCATCAAGGGCATCTAGTAATCGATCAAAGGATGTGCCCCTTAGTTCACTAGACGGTACAGATAATGTTCCACGCCTTCAAAGATGGACCAGTGCTAGAAGTTTTTCAAGCTTCGTTTTGATTGTGATTGATACAAGCGCTGGGCCATTTCGTGATATCAGTAGGGCTGTGGCTGAATTCAGAAGGGACCTAAGCAACAACTGTTGTAGTAGGTTGGTTTGGTTAGATACACCAGGCACGAATCGCATAAATTTTCATGGCCTTGATGAGGATAAGTTACCTGCAATGGATTTAATTGTATCCAAGCCACTCCATGGCTCCCGTTTAAAGCAAATTATAGGACTTCTACCCGAGTTTGCACAAAGAGAGAATATATTTAATGCCAAAAATATTGTGCCTGGACAAATTCGTCATGAATCCTGTGCTTCAGGTATATCTAATATGAGCCAGAATACGGCTATAAAAGGGAAATTATCAGGAGACTATCTTCTATCACAAAAGGGTGAGGGTTCGAGTTGTACAAAGCCATTGACAGGGAAGAAAATCTTGGTTGCAGATGATGATCCCATCGGGCGCAAAATAGCAATATCTTTAGCTTCCCAGCTTGGTGCAAACACTTTTTCCTGTGTAAATGGGAAACAAGCTCTTGAAGCAGTTTGCAAGGGTCTTAAGGATCAATACTTAACTGGAGCTTCCAAGATTTCACTACCTTTTGATTATATCCTAATGGATTGTGAGGTAAAGTGAATTTTTCTTGTCATAAATCCGTCCTATAGTTGCATGTTTTGTGGTGTTACAGTTTTTTTTTTGGGTCTTGGTGTATTAGCAGATGCCATTGATGAACGGGATAGAAGCAACTTGTCGCATCAGAGAAGAAGAAGGAAATTATGGTGTTCACATACAAATAATTGCACTAACTGCACATGAAAGAGGAGAAGTGATAAACAAGATGGTTGACGCGGGAGTAGATGCATTTTTAACCAAACCGCTCAACAAAGAAAATCTTTTGAAACTCTTGTATTCTCCCTCCTGAGCACACTGTACTAATTAGAAATATGTTAATTAAGGGACATCAGTTGTAAATCTTGATGATATTAATGCTTATAATTTCTATTTCGTGATATTTTTGAAGCAATATTTTCGTTGAGCTTGTTTGGCTAAGACCTGTGAATATATCTAGATTTTTCCTTGCTGAATCAGGCTGTTGAATGATTTGTTGGTTTCATAGACGTTATGTTTTACCGATAATACTTTTTACATCTCCATTTTCCCTTGAAATCAGAATGAGTTTCACCCTGCGTTCTTACATTTTTTATTTTTTTCCCTTCTTTTTTGAAATAAAGATTTTTTGCTATTGTTATCTTCAAAAAGAACAGAAAATCAAAGAATGGCTAATGACCAATCAGTAGTTGGGAGGAGACGAATTTACTACAATCGACACGGTGATGAAGATATTGCTGAAATGGAGGGGGAGAAGCACAAATATTCTGAGGGAGAAAACCGTATTCTAAGGTCAGTTCGTCTAAGATTCTAGCTCTTATGGTGGAATTTCAAATTGATTCTCCAGTTGAAGTATTATAGTAATTGCAATGCTTCAACATTGCTACCTGAGATAATGGAATTTATAAATCTAAGTTACCGAAAATGCACTAAAATGGTGTCTCATCCTTATCTATTTTAAACAAGGATCTCATGAATTTCTTCCCAAAGTGGCAGGATTTGAATTGCTATTGCTTGTCCGTTAAAATTAATTTAGCATCCTTTGTTAAAAGAAATGAAAAATAATAAAAAAAAAAATCTTGTCAGAATTGGAAATAGTTTGTGAATCTGTTTGGTCAAGTTTTAAAAGTTTGACTGCTGAGTTTTAAAATAATGTTTATAAAACAAGAATATTCATTCGTAACAAAACCTCAATTTTGATCTATTTCCTTGACATTTTCTGAAAGCTAGGCAGTAGTTATTGATACCCGGTGGCAACTGAGAGATGGGTCTCCTGCCCTTGTGAAAAATGGATAAAAGTTTTACATTTGGCCATGCTTTATTAGAATTCCCTCATTTCCATGAGTACCACATTTACTTATTAGAATAACCAGCTTTCTCATGTATATGTTAAGTATGCTCATCACGAGTATCAAGGCTGCTAATTTGGAGGATCAGTAGGATACCAGGTTGTTTTCATATTGTGACAATGATTTAAGTGTTAAATCGGTCGATCTAAAAGCTTAAGCTATTATATAAACGCCAAATGTATATTACGTAAATCTTATCTTCAACAAGCCTCTCACGTGTAGGCGGGATTTATTTTACCCATTAAAGCCTTATACTTGCACAATTTTATAAATGGATGGAGGGGGGGCCTTGAAACCCACAATGTTGAACCAGTTGATCTAATTATCTAAAAGCTTGAGCTGTTATATATATATATCATTTAAATCTTATCTTCAACATTAGGAATATTCCGAATACTGTATCACTTATTACTTGACCTCTATTTTGTCCTTTATTACTATTTTTTTTTTCTTTTTTCACTGGGCTCCAAATTCCTTTACCAATGCATTTCCTGCTCAATAATATAGATGGAAGAATCTTGAAGTTCATTGTAACAATGACAAAAGTATCCGTCACCCGGCTCTTTCTAAAAGCGAAAGCTCAAAGATGCCTGAAATCTCTTTTAACCGGCTGCAGCTTACTGACCAGGAATGTGCTGGATTGCAAAGGTGAAACTTTGGACGCTTTGTTGCGCGTGAGGCTTTATTGGATGAAGAATATTGGGTTAGTTTCTCTCACTTTTCTACTCTGTAAAATATAAACATACACACTCTCGTACAAGGGCGGAGCCAGCCCGTCGAAGTAGGGGGTTCCAAAGTTGAAGGGGTAGGGGTCCACGGGGGCCCCCGAATTTTTTTTTGAAACATTATCTGTTAAAATGAGAGAAGTTGATACTTTGTCGTGGAGAAAGGAAACAAATGAATATAAATTAATGTACATTAGTTGAATACTTAAAAGATGGTAATGCATTCATGGAGGCATGTCAGTAATCGATAATTATTTTTTGGGCGCTTACAATTCTACTGGTTCAAACTTCAAAATTAGAAGTTAAGATTTAGGCATATATGCATAATGCATTTTAATTTTTATAGCTGAAGAATCTAAAATTTTAGCATTCTTGTTCTCTTAATAAGATGTAAGCGGGTTTAAAGTATTGCATTCCCCTACAATAAAAGGTCTCACACAGACACCCCAACACTTACAGAATCTGAAATCTCAGTACTTCAAGGAAAATGCAAATTATGAAATTCATGAAAGACTTTTTCAAATACAAATTGGTAAATACAAAAAAATTAAAAATTTAAAACAATTCTTTATTTTGGAGGGGAGGGGAGGGGAGGGGGGGGGGGTCCGGGTCCCCCTAGGACCCCCCTCCCCTCCGCCCCTGCTCTCGTACCTTCTTTCATTTATTATTGTCTATAAGTACTTACTAATTTCTTGTTTCCATGTCTCACTAACAATGGCAGACAGCAGCGTGGCTCCGAGCAGAAGCCCACTGGGAATCTTTATCCTATATGAGGTAGATTACTTGCTATCAGCTTTATTTCATGTACTTAAATTTCCTCAATTGAACTTAATTGTGCTTCAACTATGCATTTGTGCACATCGAGACATATATCACAGAGGCGAGTTGTTAATATGAAGTGCCTGTGAAATTTTGAGCTTTTAAATTGCTTATCCTTGTTATTTTTGACCGCCTAAATAACCAGACTGGAGGGCCATTCTCACTTTTTTTGAACAAATTTCAGGCATGTTCGACTGTTACAAAAGAAAGTATGCTGAACAGGTGGGTTCATTAGA
The DNA here is from genome assembly GCA_019097785.1 of Fraxinus excelsior. Lineage (NCBI taxonomy): Eukaryota > Viridiplantae > Streptophyta > Magnoliopsida > Lamiales > Oleaceae > Fraxinus > Fraxinus excelsior. Next base: position 12,752,501 of record CM032634.1, on the reverse strand, counting down.
ATACATTTGTTTTCTCTTCACGGGATGAGCTCCCTCCTTCCAACACCCAATCCCAATGTAAAATGTGGATTGATTATGATTGACTTTGGGTTTATGGAGACAAGTTGCATTTGCATTTATTTTGTTCACTCGTATTGTCCTTGATAGCTGTCTTTGGGCTATTCGAAATTAAGCAATATCAGCCAACATATCAAGCATCTTGAATTACAATTTCTTTTCTGAAAATGGCCTGAGTACGTGGAAATGTCTATTCCCTTGATATACCCTTCATAAGGGAAGGAGTCGACCTTCAGGAATTGGACCTGGTTTTGAGTTCAATGCAACTCCACAAGGTCTCAATTCAATACTGTAAAATTCTCTTTAAGAACTGTTACTATTAAAGTGGAACGAACGCTGACCTGTTCTTTCCTTTTGGAAGAAACTTAGAATCAAGTTATTGTGCTCTGAAAATTCAAAGATTCACGTGTCATGCACTAGTTTCCCTGAAAAGATTGAACTTGAAAGACCTTTTTTCATTATCATCTCAGGTGGCGAAGAAGGGATTTGGAAATACTATCTTTCTACTGTTGGATTGGTGATAAATGCAAATTGGTGTCCTCGTATCTTTAGCTTTTAGACTATAGATTCTTAAATGTAAATTGATGCACAAGCACGTCATTTTTGCTGCTTGGGGTTTCCCCTAGTGTTGAAATTTATTTCATCGAACGTAAATTTATTTGTGAATAGTACCTTAAAAATTTAAAATCTACTTCCTTTATCTCTAGTTTTTTCTTGCACATTTATTTGTTTGCTACATTAACTCTCAGTATCAATACCCATCGTCTTCAATATTTTGTTCCCTGTAGTTGCTTCCAGAGCACCTCAACAGTCTTGTACTCCATTCCTTGATGATGCATTCATGCATTAATGAATCTCTTGCATTCAACCTGTATTCACAGGAGTTCAATGCTTTGAAGTGGAGGTGTCTCGGGCAGGATGGAAATGTATTGAAGTGCTTTTGTTTTGTTGCAGTAAGTGACGTAAACTCTGATGCGAGTCTTTCCTTCTGCTAAGCCCTTTACAACTTTGCATGCACCTGTCTCTCTCCAGTTGTGCTCTTTTATTTATTCAATTTACAAGCAAAACAAACTAGAGAATAGAATTTCTGTTTTCTTCCTTCCTTTCTATTTCTATATCTATGGCCAGCAGACTCCAAGTTCATAGGGAACTTCTGTCTGTCCAAATTAAATTTCTGTCTTCTGATTTTGTGGATCATATACTTTATTGAATGAATTAAAATCTTTCAGTTGTGAATTTCCTATTATAAAATGTTGGATGAATATTCTACATTTGCAGTGAGCTCCATCTTTTCTCCTTCCACATCTTAGGTTAAGAAGGAAGAGAAAAATGTTAGAAGAACTGTCCTGAACAGTGTTGTAGGAACTCTGTACTTGAGCATCAGACAATTCATCCAAGGGGAAACATATCCTGGGGTACGTTCTTGATTTCCTAAATTGTGTGCAAATAGCAAAAACAGCATGGCATAAAAGTTCCAGCGAATTAAGTAAATTGACCATGTTCAATGCAAAACTTATTTCTGTGGTTTCAGGAGGTAAAGAGATTGTCACCTGTCTTGGCAAGTAAAGGGCCATTTAATGCGAACAAATATGCTTACATTGCAAATGTTTGTGTTGCAAAGTTTGCTTGACGTCAGGGTATTGCTTCAAATATGTTATACTTGGCGACCGATGTTGCCAACATGACAGGTGCCATATGTTAGCATTAACGGTTAACCATATTGAAAGTTTTTTTTGCTGCTTATTACTAATTTTTTTGCCTATTAAATCTTTATGTAGGCTTTACGTTTTGCTAATTTGCCTTGCACTTTTCTTTTGTTATCAAAATAGGTATTAGGCATCTGTTTGTTCATGTAGATGCAGAGAACAAGACTGCTCAGGATCTGTACAGAAAAACTGGTTTCAAGGTTAAGTACTAAACTTGCATTTCATGCTTGAACATGTGCTTTTAAATATTTTCAACATTGGATGCATTTCAACATCCTCTTTGTCCTAAATGCAATTGGTGAATGATCACAAATCCGCTTTGTGATTGACTCTGTTGCAAATAAACCGTGGCTGATAGACATCATTGAACCATTCATTTATCATTGTACAGTTCGCGAAGTTTTGTCAATTGCTACAGAGATGATTCGTGTAATTTTTTCATTTGGTGATTCTTGCAGATCTTTGATACAACTTCAACTGCCTCATCAAACGATGATAGGCTATTAATGTCCATGGAATTGTAAGTTATGTATGCAGTGTTGCCTCACTTTGAGGAAAAGGAAAACAGGAAATTCCATTGTTAATATTAGCTTCAGATAGGTTTATTGAAATCAACAGCTTGTTGGTGTTTGTGTATATAATTAATTAAATGTGATTTGAGTTGTAAGGGTATATAAATTGTTGTAGAAGACAAAATTATCAATGCAAATTTTCTTGGATTTTGCTACTTGTACATAATGGATTACATAATATGATGTGGAGTGAAAAGTCTGGATGAAAAAAGTTGATTGTGTTTTAAACTGATCAGTGGTAAAGTGTCATGTGACATTATGTAAATTATGATGGACTATGCTTGAATTAGTGAGTGCCAATTGTGGGAACATTATTTTCCTTGCATTCGCCATGCAATTTTTGTATTCATGGTATCTATCTGAGGTGGAATTCCCCAAAACAAACAAATGTACCACCTTTGGTATGTTTGGCTCCAGCATTGGTATCACAAGCACCATGTTTACATAAACATTTTCAAGTATTACCTCTAAAAAGGAAAGCGTAGGATAAATATGATAAAAATTATCCTTCATATTTACATTTATCAAGGTTTACAAATTTATTAGATATTGTTTATGTGGATGGATTCGTACTTAATTTACTGTATATATTGTTTCTATAGGCAAAATCTTGACTTGGAGTTGACTTGAGCATAAAGGAAGAATGTAGGGCTTAATTGGAGCTTAACGGCCTGTTTTAGCCCATTTATTAATTTATTTTTGGTGTAGAAGATATTTTGAAAGAGTAGATTGATAGATAATGTGTGGTTGAAATTTTTTTTGGGTCGCACATAATATTATTTTACTGAAAAATGTGTGGTTAAAAATAAGAGAGGGAAAAATGCATTTTTGGGAAGAAAAAGGGGGGGGGGGGGGGGGGTGATCAAACAAGGGCTAAATGATGAAATTGAAGAGCTATTAGGGAAATTGAGGATTTGATTGGAAGTTTGGGATTGTTAATTGGATGAATTCACAAGCTTTTGGGATCAAATTTGACATTTGTAGTGTTGGGGAATCAAAAGTGGGCCAAATAACTTTAGGGAGAAACCTGAGAATTGGAGGACTAAATTTGAATAAATTAAAGTTGAAGGATCAAATTTAATGAATTCAGAATTTGAACGACCTAAATAAACCTAGTCCTTCGAGTTTGTAAAATTTCAAATGATCCTCAAACTATCCAAAATTACAACAATACCTCTAAATCTTAATGGCATAAATAAACCTAGTTCTTCGAGTTTGTAAACTTTCAAATTGATCCTCAAACTATCCAAAATTACAACAAAATACCTCTAAATCTCGGATATTATGATCATCCTCGAAATATAACTTGAAATTCCTAAACATGTAATTTTTCCTTCATTTTAGTTATGTCCCTAAAATCTTAAACATTGCAATTAAGTACCATATTGTTTTAAAATTAAATATTGCTTCTCAAAATTTTCACTTTGGTCCAAAAAAATTGAAATAAATCATGATAATCAAGTTCTCAAATTTTACATTTTAGAAGAAAGTGTAATCCTTATTTCGAGATGGCAAATAGGTCGAGCGGCCTGGCCGCTCGGCTCGTGAAAACACGAGCCATGAGCCACTCGGACTCGTCAAATGACGAGCCCGAGCACGAGCACGAGCACGAGCCGAGTTGCTCGCAAGGGGCTCGTAAAAAAAAAAAAAAGCTCGTGGGCTCGCGTCTCGGCTTGTGGGCTCCTGGCTTGACTCTTGAGCTCACGAGCTCATGGGCCGGGCCGGGCCAGCTTGCCCACGAGTAAACGAGCCACGAGCCGGCTCGGCTCATGAGCTCATGGCTTATAAGCTCGAGCTCGTGGGTTTATGGGCCGAGCCGGCTCGGCTCAGCCCATTGACATCTTTATCCTTATAATTGAATTGGAGCATTGAAATTGTTATCAATCGCTACCAAACAATGACACCCACATAACTGACCAACATTTATTGTTTATGGCTTTGCGCGGCTTTACTAACACTGAAAGATGGATTATTTTTACCCTTTCTGAGGTGGTCAAGTTGGTGGTGCAGGTGAACGCGGATGTTGAACGTCACGAGTTCGAATTCCCTGCCAACACTTCATCGGTTGAGCTCGTCGCATCGGGCTTGCCTATTGCGGTTTACCTTTCCTGTATGGTTTGCGGGCTATTGCACATTGAGTGAATTTTACTCAGTGCATACTCACGGGTAGCGACTGCGGGTTCTTACGTCAATAAAAAAAAGACGGATTATTTCGTTTGTACATTATTTTTTTTAGTTTCATCCGGGAACTTTCAAAATACTTGTATGATTTTTTTGATTAATATAATTCACATTTATCTATAAAAAAAAGACAAATGTTTGTGGACAAAATAGATCAACACTTGTTATTTTGCGGCACTAAGTCACTTTAATAACAAATTGAGTGACAAATATTCTATTGTTATATTGCGAAAAGGTATTCTGACGATGACAAAAGTTGACATTGTGGTAGTTGAGTGAAAAGGGTGATTTTAGAAGTTACTACTAAAAATGAAGGGTGCGTAGTATTCAATTTTCTCTGCTTTTCATTTTCGTAAACACATATTTTTTTTAAAAAAAAGTAAATATTACTCTCTCCGTCATATTTATATGAGCCGACTTTCCATATTTTTTGTCTCATTTATATAGTCAATGATACTACCAAAATTCGTACCTGGGTCAACCCGAACCGAATGAAAGAACTCCACGTGATCTAGCCTTCAATACCTGAAACAAAGGCGTCGAGGTGTGTCCTCGTCGCCCATCCGATGCTTAAGTCAGTTAAGTATTCAAAAGAAACTTTATGCTGAATGCCGTTAAAACGTACCTAAATGATGAAGAAGAGTTGCATATGTATAGAGGGTGGTGGTGGAGTTCTTGAATGATTAATCTTACCTTATTGGATGTGTTTTTGTTGGGTAAGGACTATGTTATTTGAGTTAATGTGAGATATATGGTAATTGAGAGGTTAGTGTTTTAATTGGACTGGAAGTCATGGAGTACCTGCGGTGAGGAGGACGCTCCTCAACTCGACAAGGCTCGACCTCAGTTGGGCCCGACTTTAATCATGACCCAAAAATAATGGGACAAGGTCGAGCCATTTGGGAATTTGAGAATTTCTACTGCACTTAGGTCGTTTTTTACGATACATTTAGGCACTTTCATAATAGGAGAGTCATTAATGAAGAGATGGAATCAATTAGGAGCAATTCAAGTGTCACCAACCAAACCAATGATGTATATTACATGGGGTATTGGCACCCCCGCACCTAACGGAAGCCTCAAAGTGTCTTTCATCCGAAGGCACAGGCGCTTTTGCGCCAGACCAATAGAAGATAAGCACCACTGCGCCCGAAAGAGGCGCAGCTACGCTGCGACGATACCAGTCCACCACATAAGCCCTAAAACTGACGAGTTTAAATGAGGAACTATAAATACGGCTGGAAGGGCTCAATTAAAGGACTTTTGGGAGAAGGAATCCAGCATCACACCCGAGAGAACGCCCTGGAGATTGAGGAATCCCTCACTTTTGAATTTGAGAATTGCTACTGCACTTATGTGTTTTTTACGATACATTTAGGTACTTTCATAATAGGAGAGTCATTAATGAAGAGATGGAATCAATTATGAGCAATTCAAGTGTCATCAGCTAAACCAATGATATATATTACAAGGGGTTTTGGCGCCCTCGCACCTAGCTAGAAGCCTCAAAGTGTCTCTCATCTGAAGGCATAGGCGCTCTTGTGCCAGACCAATAGAAGATAGGCGCCCCTGCGCCCGAAAGAGGCGCAGCTACGCTGCGACGATACCAGTCCACCACATAAGCCCTAAAATTGACGAGTTTAAATGAGGAACTATAAATACGATTGAAAAGGCTCAATTAAAGGACTTTTGGGAGAAGGAATCCAACAGCACACCCGAGAGAACGCCCTTGGAGATTGAGGAATCCACAAATCAACGAGTTCTTCTTACTCTCTATCAATATTCTCTATCAATGTTTAAGAACATGAATTGTGTTTTCTTTTATATTTTCATGGAGTAATTTATTTTTCTAGAGATACAATGTAGCCAACACTAGAGATTATGCTTTGATCATTTAATTATCTATTTCAGAGGTTATTCCATTGGTTTATTTATGTTTATCTACTCTTAATACTTTTGAATGTTTGATCACCATTTGAATGATATGGAATTTGGGATTTACTATCAAGAGAAGGAACTCTAAATAGGGAACATTGATAAATACAACATAGGAGATTATAGAGTTCGAGAGGCCTATGAATCATTTGTAGCTATTAAGAGAACCAATGATCTTAATGAACTTTATTATCTTAATTTTAGATGGAGACTCAAAATTAGGGTTTTAAGAGCAATTCTTAATTCGTCGTCAAGAGAGGGGATTAAGATAATTTCGAATTCTTGACTAATAAACCATAAGAATAGATTAAGAAATAGTTAGATGATTGAAGCATGATCGATGGTTAGGTGAAATTGGATCTCTAAAGTTTAAGCCCATTAGTGTCAATCTTGTTTAATTGTATAGTTAATTAATTAAATTAATTCAGTTAGTTATCTCACTCCAATATTCCTATTTTCTAGATAAAATTAAGGTTATTTTAATTATAAAAATTATTAGGATTTGATTTCAATCCCTGTGGAAAACGATACTTTACTCTCACTATATTAAAACTTGACACCATACACTTGTGGTTGGAAAATTCTCACATCAAGTTTTGGCGCCATTGTCAAGGATTGAATTATCTTTTCTTATTAATACTATTACCAAGTAGTATTAATTTTAATCTAGATTAATTTTGTTTTAATTTGTTTTAAATCGAATTATTCTTTTTGTTTTTCCAGGTGATTTGGTAGTTGATGCGACAATCCAAAAACTGTAATTTAATTCATATTGATCTAAAAATTGAAAGAACTCTTTGGACAATAAGAGTAAAGAAGAAAGCTAAGGAGATCGCAATGGTTGAGCAAAACAACCAAAATCAACAAGAAGATGCTGATCAACGAGAAAAACCTATTCGAGACTACTTCAATCCGGTAGTCCAAGAGCATTATTTTGGGATAAGGCGCTAAGCAATCAATGCCTACAATTTTGAACTGAAAGCATTACTCATCAGTATGGTGCAACAGAATCAGTTTGGGGAATTGCCTAATGAAGACCCAAACATTCATCTTTCCATGTTCTAGCAAGTGGCTGATACTATAAAGGTGAATGGAGTGAGTGATAATAGCATTAAATTGAAATTGTTTCCGTTTTCCCTTAGAGACAAGGCGAGAAGCTAGCTGTTATCTTTACCATTGGGAAGCATTAACACTTGGGAAGAACTGACTGCGAAATTCCTTGCAAATTTTTTTCCCTCCATCATAATTATTTTCAATTGTATATTGGACGTTTCCACCTGTCCATTCATTTGAGGGTGATAAGGAGTGGCTATTCAATGTTGTACCCTATATTTAACGAACACCGCCTGACTAACAGATTACAGAAGTGAGTTCCACCATTACTTATGATGGCTCTTGGAGACTCATAGTGGTTGAAAATATTTTTCTTTAAGAAATCTATCACTACCCTGGTGTCATTGGTGGGTAACTCATTCACTTCCACCCATTTGGAGACATAGTCCACTGCCACTAGAATATATCAATTATTATAAGACGACGGGAAATGTCCCATAAAATCAATTCCCCATACATCAAATATTTCCACCTCCAAAATATTATTTAGTGGCATTTCGTGACGGGCTGAGATGTTTCTTGTCCTTAGATACTCATCACATGATCTGTATAAACTGTAATAACTTTTAAATAATGTTGGCCAAAAGAACCCACATTGAAGCACCTTCGATATTGTTTTAGTATAGCCAATGTGTCCTCCATAAGGTGAAGCATGAACCCGTGATAGGATACGCTTCATCTCGTCCTCTGATACACATCTTCTAATTATTTGGTATGCCACTCTTTTATATAAATTCGGATCGTCCCAATAATAGAATTTCGCTTCATTGAGATATGTGAAGTGTGGATCAACATACACACTTGCTAAATAGTTGACAATGTCTGAAAACCACGGAGCCTTTTCCACCAGCAACAATTGTTCGTCTGAAAATATCTCATTGATATCCACCTCATCTGAATCATTTGACTGTTCTAGCCTCGATGAGTGATCCGCTACCTAGTTTTATGTGCCCTTTTTATCACTAATTTCAATATCAAACTCTTGCAATAACAAAACCTATCGAATTAGCCTGGGTTTGACATCCTTTTTCTTGAACAAATATTTTAAAATTGCATGGTCTGTGTATACCATTACCTTCGAACCAATCAGATAAGAACGAAATTTGTCAAAGGTAAACACCACTGCTAGCATTTCCTTTTCAGTCGATGCATAGTTGATCTGAGCATCTGTCAAAGTTTTGCTGGCATAGTAGATAACTTGCAAGACCCTTCCCTTTCGATGACCTAGTACTGCTCCCACTGCGAAATCACTGGCATCACACATGAGCTCGAAAGGTAATTCCTAGCCACTATAACATGTGCGGATGTTAACTTTTCCTTCAAAGTATTAAAATCATTTAAACACTTATCAGAAAAGATAAATGTCACATCCTTCTCCAGCAGATTGCACAGAGATTTTGTAATCTTTGAGAAGTCCTGGATGAATCGTCTATAAAACCCTACATGACCTAAAAAGCTTTAAATCCATTTGGCTGAGGTAGGTGGCAGTAATTTTTCAATTACATGTATATTTGGTTTGTCGACCTCAATACCATGTGAAGAAATCTGATGACCCGGCATTATTCCCTCTTTCACCATAAAGGGCACTTCTCCCAATTGAGCAATATATTCTTCTCTTTATACCCTTGTAATATGAGCGATAAATGTTTCAAGTAGTCATCAAATGAATCTCCAAATACTGAAAAGTCATCCATGAATATCTCGATGTACTTTTCCACCATATCAAAGAATATGACCATCATGCATTGCTGAAAGGTTGCAGGTGCGTTGCATAGACCAAATGTATTTTTCTAAAGGCAAAATTACCGTAGGGACATGTGAATGTTATTTTTTCATGGTCTTCTGGAGCAATGACTATCTGATTATACCCTGAATATCTGTCTAGAAAACAATAATGAGAATGCCATGCTAATCTTTCCAACATCTGCTCAATGAATGGCAATGGGAAGTGATCTTTTTTGATGGCATTATTTAGCTTCCTATAATCTATGCACATTCTCCATCCCATTACTAAATGTGTTGGTATCAACTCATTGTTCTCGTTCTTCTCTAGTGTAATTCCACCATTTTTAGGCACCACATGTACTGGACTCACCCAAGAATTGTCTGAAATGGGGTAGATAATTCTCGCATCAAGCAATTTCAGCACTTATTTTCTCACTACTTCCTTCAAGGTTGGATTTAATCTACGTTGAACTTTCATGGATGGCTTAGACTCCTCCTCCATTAAGATTTTATGCATACAAGGAGTACGATTGATTCCTCGAATATAGGCTATGGTCCATCCAATTGTAGTTTTGTGCTTCTGGAGTACCTCCAATAATTTATCTTCCACCTCAGTTGTCATGTAATTTGAAATGATCACTGGAAGTGTTGTAGAATCTCCCAAATATGCATAAAAAAGATGGGATGGCAAGGGTTTTAACTCAAGAGTTGGAGTCCTCTCCACTGAAGGTACGGATGGTGTGTGATTGGAACCATGAGACTCACATAGTTAATGTCTCTTTCCAATTAGTTGTTCAGCCATATGTACAGTACATTTTGTTCGCTTTGCAATTGTTGCCTCTAATTGTGCACTGTCTGCCTCACATAGAAGCGTTTGAGGTGTTGCATCAAATGTATCGTCCACAAGCTCATCGAGAACATCCACTTGGCAACAAGTATCTAAAGTGAATGGGTGTTTCATTGTCTTGAACACATTGAATATGACATGTTTGTTGTCCACTCGAAGAAATTTTTTTCGTCATATACATCGATAAATGCTCTCCCGGTAGCCAAGAAAGGTCTTCCCAAGATTTGATGAATATTTGAATCCTCCTCCATATCCAAGATAATCCCATGTTTGTATCCACCCCCCACTAAATATAAGCATAGCATCTAAATTACACATCTAAAACCAGATTTTTAAGTATTAATAAAAAGTAATATTATGAGTTCTAAAATATAATTAATATAGTATTGGATATTTTATTATTATTGTATGTTCATTTTGTATAAGCATAAAAATTGATGGTAATCTAGTTACTTATTAGATATAAATATATAAAAAAAAGAAAAATATTTTTATCTCGAGACATTTAAAGGAAGAATTTTTATTCTTCCATTTGTATTAATTCCATTCAAAATAAAAAGATAACTTTTGTCTAAAATTCTCACTTATAAATTTGTTTTGAATGTAACTTTGGTTTTTAATTTAAAATAAATGTTAGGAATTAATATGACGAGCATGATTACTACATAATTTTAATTTGTTTCAAATGTGTTTAGATAATATACCTTTTTTTAAGGTAAAGAAGTTTATGTTACAAACAAAATGAGTAATTTTTTTTTATTTTGAAAATCATTTATGTATCTTTAGTTTACTTATAAGTAAACATTTTAAACTTGGTCAAATGTATACCTCTTAATTCGATCATTTTTTGAGTCCATCTATGCCACAAAGCTGGCCCATGTTGAAAATAAGGGTCCAACTAATATCTAACATAAACAAATAAGTAACAAAACATTACATTTCAATTTATTGACTTATTCAACATTTTCACATTATGTACGTAATTTCATAAGACTTTTATTCATACTAGTGTTGGACGTGCGTTGCACGACTCGACGTCAAGTGTATGTATTGGTAATGGTTATGTTGGTTGAATTGAATTGTAAGAAAAACTGCTTCTATTTCAATCGATAATAAGTTTCTTTGAACAACCTATAATGTGAGAAATTGAAAACAAAATAGAAATTAGGTTTAGAAATTAGACCAAAATGAATGTACTCTAACAAATAATAGTTCAGTACAAACCTCAATGTTGGAGCAAACATTTTGCTTCTTCTCTTTTGGAACTGCAATAATAGCATAAACAAAAAAAAATATAGTTTCCTCCAAACCAGATGCTAACAGAAGCTAAAAAAGGATAAAAGAAAATGTTTGACATTATATCCATGATCTTTATCTATCAATTTTTGACTACTGAACTGTCTCCTTTTATATGTAAAAATAAAATGATGACCAACAAAATCACATGGACGAATTTATTACTAAGTCCAGGTCCTTTGGCCCAATTTGTATAATAAATTAATAGTACATGATATAGAACAATAAATAGCGAGTTTGAAAATAATTGAGTGCATCTTTCATAGGATATGAACCGAGCAACCCGTAATAAAAATCAGTTGGCACGTTGTGAACTATGGTTATTCTAAGACCACTTGAAAATTGAACAAAGATGAGAAGTGGATTATGGTAGGACTTACTATTTGCTTACCAAAGTCAAGGACAATATTATCTCCTGACACATGCTTGACAAATAGTGTAACAACAATTTTGATGGTTTCTAATAACATTGTTGCCTGTAATACAAAACTATTAGACAAAAAGAAGTAAATATAAAACTGGCCCCTAGAACATCAAACCATATGAACTATACAAGAAAAAAAACAATTAACTAATAACATGTTAAATGTTTTTGTCTTGCTAATGTTATATGATCTTGATTTAGATAGTGAAGTATGAGAATTCCAAGACTAAGAAACAACCCAATAAAGCGAAAATCAGAATTTTGAATTTGAATCTTAAGAAGAAAAATGAGAGAATGCAACGTGAAGAATTATCTAATCATTCCAAGTGGCCTCATCCGAATGCACACCACCAGCTTCATCTACATAGGTGTATGTACCTTCTAACAACTTGGATAGCTTACTAAAATAAGTTAAAAAGAGCAGAATGCGGTGAAAAATATGTGAAAAAAATTATAGTTAATTTTTGGTTGCATGTTTTTTAGAGTGCTGAAATCAAATTACAGATAGAAAATGAATACCCAAAAGTTAAAAATTCACTAACAAAGTTATCTAATATCAATGATTTCAAGCACCTTGGTCTAGACCAGTTTGCTGTCGAAAATCTAGTAAAAAAGGAAATTCACAGTGATTTGAATGTAAAAGAATTTTTTTCTCTTTTTATGTTAAATTTCAATAATCTGAGAAGAACTAACTTTTGAAGTCCTAGGAAAATTGTGAAACAAAAATGAGATAATTGTTTTTAAGTAAATATCAACAAATGAAATAGGGGATCAAGAAATTTGTACTATACTAATAAATTAAATTTGGAATGAGTATTCCTTTCCATATACTAATTGTTATTAGGATTAGTACTAAGAGTAAGATAAGTTAAAAAGAGCATAATGCGGTGAAAAATATGTGAAGAAGAATGTAATTAGTTTTCAGCTATATTTTATTTTTTTAGAGTGCTGCAATCAAATTACAAGTAGGAAACAAATACCAAAAAATGAACAGTTTATCAACAAAGTTACCTAGTAGTAATGATTGTTAAGTAAACATAGTATGATTGGTAAATATTTAATGTCATCAAACACACCTGTGGTATGATTCCAATAGCTGGTAAAGCAGCAAAGACATATAGATAATCATGAATCCTATATAATTAATTTTATGTGTACACCTGTAAGACAAGAAATTTATGAAATGAAATCAACTATATTTAGCAGGGTCCCGATAAGTAATTAGTTACATAACTTTAAACAACTGTTGATTTGCAGAAAAGCTAGTTTCATGTGTTGGCATGTACAAATTATTGTTGGTGCCTTTTTTAACAATTCATAATTTTAATCATGTATTCTCTATAATGGACTGAGTAAAAAGAGGTAATATTTTTTCATGGGGGATGAAAGTTCTTGGAAGATATTATGTTCATATATTGATGGCATGTAATAAGTTGGAATCATCTTCTAAAATATTTTTAGAGTCCTGAAAGCAGAAATATTATATTTTATGAGCATGAAAAGAAAATCACAAAAAGTGTGCTTACAAATAAAGGACGGTGGTTATTATATTTAAAGGACAAATAAACTTCTTAATCAGATATATAATAAATATTTTTTAAAAACTATACGAATACAATACACTTGTAATGTAATGAGATTTGATAATTTATGTATGGATTACTCATCTAAACATCAATGGGAAGCAATACCTGCAATTGGTTTTTTGTGGTTGGTGAGGCAAAGTATGTTTTGAGCCAGTTGGAGGAAATATGGTCTATTGTTACTTTTGTTGATTGGGTGTTGTATATTTCAGATAAAGGGATGTAACTGGTGTCTGTCTTTGTACAGTGCGCTCTACCGATGACTATGTTGGTCTTCTACATGGTCATGAAACGCAGATGTAATAAATATAGTATGAAAGAAAATATTTGACAATACGAATACAAAGTAATATGATGATATTAGAAGGGCTTCACAGATTGACAAAATTTAGATAGTGTTTGTAACTATACAATGATATATTATTTGTGTAATTTAATCATGTAAATTACTAATATATAAACCTTCAAATACCAGGTCTACGCAATATTTTTGGGGCGAGAACTTCACATTGAACTTAAACACCATGGATATGGCTTCTGTATTCTTGAGAGTTACCTATGTAACCTTATGGAGATGGAAATGCATAGCCAGACAGAAATCTAACACAACCAAAAGTTTAGTACCCTACAATCCTTGTTCATCCTCAACTCCCCAAAGAAAGAAGAATGAAGTAGGACAACAAGGTTGCCTATTTTAAAGTCGGTCTGGACGCAACATGGGCTTAGCAACTACATGGAATTTACATGAGGGCAAAGTTCTACTTACATGCAGTGTTATCATCCAACTCTGAAGTCCAATGCTTCTGATATGCGGCAAAAACTAAAGCTCTAGAGCACAATACAATGGCCATTTCTCTCTTCACACAATCCTTTGCCCTCAAGTTCAAACATTACGGCCTAATAACACAATTCAACAAGTTACACCTTACAAAGACAACAAAAAGAGTAATGAGAGAGTTTTTAGTGTAATGCCTGAACCATCTTCTACTCAAGTAAACCCACAAGAGCAACACAAGTTAAGCCTCAATTCTAACAAATGTAGGGTTGGCTTTCCCCATATCTATTAAAAGATTCAAAACTTCCAATGAAATCAAATCCTTTTGAACCACGTCAAAACTTTAGGCTGAACTTGTGTATATACTAGTATTGCATGGCTCGTTTGAACAAAAAATTCTTCTTCTTCAATTCTAATATGGTCATAATAGATTATAGGTGTACAAAGGATTAGACTATCGAAGCCCAGTCCGATACAGGAAGAGCCATGCCAGTCTTTAGTTTCAAGGCCGAAGCATGTTTGGGGTCCTTTGTTAAATATTGGGCATGTCACGGGGATTTGCGCAAATAAGAGTTTGAAATACCTTAAATCACTTTTTCTATTCTCCTTTTTACATAATTTCATCACCTCATCCACCTTCTTCTCAATGTTTTTCAATTCCTCACCTGACTCCTCTTGAGAAGCTGCTGTCACCAGACCATGATATGCCTCCACACGAAAAGGATCAATTTTCAGCAGCTCATTAAACCCCCTTCTCGCCAATTCAATCTCTCCATTGTAAGCATGCAAATAGGCATTCAACCATGGACACTCACGTTCATCCGACTCAAGCTCTATTAATTTGTCTAGAATGCCAATAGCTTCAGGAATCTTCTTACTTTTTATGTTGATTTCCATTAAATTCTTAAGTGCTCAAACATCATATGGATTAGAAGACAACCAATTTTATATAAGTTAAAATATGCCCAAGTTTGTAAATGTATTATTATTTTATTTTATACTACTATATTTAAAAGAGGCAACCAACTTTTCACTATTCATAGCCTGTTCATCGTACATGTGGTGCAGTGGTTTCAGAAGCGTGTCTGAAAGCAACAAACAAAAATTGAAGAGATATGGAATACATATAAGTGGAAATTCCTATGAAATATATTAACTTAGAGCCTTGCTACCGGTACATAATTTTGTGTACATCAGGATATCCACCTCCTCACATGGGGGTGGGGCCCACTTGGAGAAAATATTTTTTATTCAAGTGGGTCCCACCCTCTTATGAGAGGATGGATACTTTGATGTACAAAAAATTATGTACAAGTAGATAAACTCATTAACTTATTTAACATATTTGCAACAAACAGAAATAAATAAAACTGGCTAGTAAGTTTCATGGTTGAAACAAAACGAAACTGCATGTATTTTGGGAATATGGAATACATATACCTTAGGACGTCTATTCGAAAACTTCCACCCAAGAATATAATTTAGCTCGCAATTTTGTACCAGCTCTTACAACGCAAGAGGCCTATTTTCGATTTGAACTAATTTATTAAGTGCAACACAAATGTGAAAATCTTCGCAGTCTTGGGGAATTCGAACACCGGAAAATGAATTAGTTGTTGTAAGCTCAAGCAAAAGAAGGTGTAGGAAAAGTTTTAATCACTAACTTGTATCTCAATTTTGCACGAATAGTTTTAAGAAGGAAATTTTTTGTTTTTGTTTTTTGCAATTTTAATTGCTTTTGGGTTCTCATAATGCTGGCAGTGAGTAGTACATTTTTAAACTCAACTAAGATATTTTTTGTACCAAAAATCTTAAAAGACGGTGGAAAATTGACGTAGCAAATCTGAAATTGATTTTTATGAAGTAAAACGTGCAGTTGTTGTTCGTCTTTTATCATCATTTTTAAGAAAAGTCAATAGAAATTACATATTTGGAGAATCAAAAAGTAGATTTGGAGAAAAAAAAACTGTAGGATGAACAGGCTATGAATAGTGAAAAGTGGGTTGCCTCTTTTAAATGTACCAAAAATCTTGGAAGGCGGTGGAAAATTGACGTAGCAAATTTGAAATTAATTTTCGTGAAGCAAAATGTGTAGTTGTTGTTCGTCTTTTATCCTCATTTTTAGGAAAAGTCAATAGAAAAAAAGTCAATACAAATTAGATATTTGTAGAAGCAAAAAATAGATTTGGGAAAAAAAAGGGACGAACAGGCTATGAATAGTGAAAAGTTGGTTGGCTTACAGGAAGACTCGAACCTTTGACGTCCCACGCGAGATGTCTTTAGACATGCCTCTGAAACCGTTGCATCATCTGTACGATGAACATGCTATGAATAGTGAAAAATGGGTTGCCTCTTTTAAATATAGTAGGATAAAATAAAATAATAATACATTTACAAACTTGAGCATCTTCTAACTTACATAAAATTGGTTTTAATTAGTTGGTTCTGAAAGTAATAAAAAAAAAATGAAGGGATATGGAATACATATAAGTGGAAATCCCTATGAAATATATTAACTTAGAGCATTGTTACCGGTACATAATTTTGTGTATATCAAGGTATCCACCCCCTCACAAGTAAGCATAATATGTCACTACCACAGATATCAATTACGATAAATAGAAGAGCACCAGATAATAGTAAAGCTGGTTGCCTAATTATGCAGGTCATGCATTCAGGTAGAAGTGAAATGATGGTTTCCTCACTGTGAATGGGGATAAAAATAAATTAAACTGGTAAGTTTCATGGTTGAAACAAAAAGAAACTTCATATATTTTGGGAATATGGAATACATATACCTTAGGACATCTATTCGAAAACTTCCACCCGAGAATATAATTTAGCTCGCAGTTTTGTACCAGCTCTTACAACGCAATAGGCTTATTTTCGATTTGAACTAATTTATTAAGTGCAACACAGATGTGAAAATCGTCGCAATCTTGGGGAATTCGAACACCGGAAAATGAATTAGTTGTTGTAAGCTCAAGCAAAAGAAGGTGTAGGAGGAGTTTTAATCACGATCTTGTCTCTCAATTTTGCACGAACGGTTCTAAGAAGGAATTTTAATTTTTAATTTTTTATTTTTTTGCAATTTCAATTGCTTTTGGGTGCTCACAATGCTGACAGTGAGTAGTGCTTTTGTAAGCTCAAAGAAGATATTTTTTGTACCAAAAATCTTGGAAGACGGTGGGACATTAACGTAGCAAATTTGAAATTGATTTTTGTAAAGCAAAACGTGTAGGTGTTGCTCGTCTTTTATCCTCTTGTTTAGGAAAATTCAATAGAAAAAAATCAATAGAAATTAGATATTTGTGGAAGCAAAAAGTAGATTTGGAAAAAGAAAACTGTAGGATGAACATGCTATGAACAGTGAAAAGTGGGTTACCTCTTTTAAATGTACCAAAAATCTTGGAAGGCGGAAGAAAATTGACGCAACAAATTTGAAATTGATTTTTGTGAAGCAAAACGTGTAACTGTTGTTCGTCTTTTATCCTCCGTTTTAGGAAAAGTCAATAGAAATTAGATATTTGTAGAAGGAAAAAGTATATTTGGAAAAAAAAAAATTGGATGAACATGCTATGAATAGTGAAAAGTGGGTTGCTTCTTTTAAATATAGTAGGATGTACCAAAAAACTTGGAAGGCAGTGGAAAATTGACGTAGCAAATTTGAAATTGATTTTTGTGAAACAAAACGTGTAGTTGTTGTTCGTCTTTTATACTCCATTTTAGGAAAAATCAATTTAAAAAAAGTCAATACAAATTAGATATGTGTAGAAGCAAAAAGTAGATTTCATTTTTAATATTATATCGAAGTGCTCACGACCTAGTTTTTTCCATCTCTAACGGCGTGCGAAATGACCAATCGGCAATCGTAGCAAAAGTTAGCACTCGTCGAAGTAAGACGTTCCAAAATATATAAATTATTTTTGTCTCAATTTTCGAGGTCATTACGTGATATCAAAGGAAGTCGAAATATTGCATTTTTAATATTATATCGAAGTGCTCACGACCTAGTTTCCCCCATCTCTAACGGTGTGCGAAACGACCAACCATAGCAAAAGTTATCAATCATCGAAGTAAGACGTTTCAAAATATATAAATGATTTTTCTTATTTTTGTCTCAATTTTTGAGGTCATTATGGGATATCAAACGAATTCGAAATATTGCATTTTCAATATTATATTGAAGTGCTCACAACCTAGTTTCCTCCATTTCTAACGGCGTACGAACAACCAATCGTAGCAAAAGTTAGTACTCGTCGAAATAAGACGTTCCAAAACTAAACTCGCAGGAGAACGGAACTGAGGATATATGATATAGTAGAAACAAAAAGGTGGATGAACATGTTAGAACAGTGGAAAGGGGGTGGAGGCTTTTAAATATAGTAAGTTAATTTTTAATATACGTATGTTCATCGATGGTTTTTTTTTTAATCTCATTTTTTAAAATTATTATGGGGATATCAAACGAAATCGAAATATTGCATTTTTAATATTATATCAAAGTGCTCAAGACATAGTTTCTTCCATTTCTAACGGCGTGCGAAATGGCCAACCGTAGCAAAAGTCAGCACTCGTCGAAGTAAGATGTTCCAAAATATATAAATAATTTTTCTTATTTTTGTCTCAATTTTCGAGGTCATTACGGGATATCAACGAAATATTGCATTTTTAATATTATCTCGAAGTTCTCACGACCTAGTTTCCCCCATCTCTAACAGCGTGCGAAACGACCAATCGTAGTAAAAGTTAGCACTCGTCGAAGTAAGGCGTTCCAAAATTAAACGTGCACGAGAACAAAACTAAGGATATAGTAGGAAAAAAAGGTGGATGAACAGGTTAGAACAGTGAAAAGGGGGTGGAGGCTTTTAAATATAGTAAGTTAATTTTTAATATACGTATGTTCGTTAACTATTTTTTTTAATCTCATTTTTTGAAATTATTATGGGGATATCAAACGAAATCGAAATATTGCATTTTTAATACTATATCGAAGTGCTCACAACCTAGTTTCTTCCATTTCTAACGGCGTGAGAAATGGCCAACCGTAGCAAAAGTTAGCACTCATCGAAGTAAGACGTTCCAAAATATATAAATAATTTTTCTTATTTTTGTCTAAATTTTCGATGTCATTACGGGATATCAAAAAAATTCGAAATATTACATTTTTAATATTATATCAAAGTGCTCACGACCTAGTTTCCCCCATCTCTAACGGCATGCGAAACAGCCAACCGTAGCAAAAGTAGCACTCGTCGAAGTAAGACGTTCCAAAATATATAAATGATTTTTCTTATTTTTATCTCAATTTTCGAGGTCATTACGGGATATCAAACAAAGTTGAAATATTACATTTTTAATATTATATCGAAGTGCTCACGACCTAATTTCCTATATCTCTAACGGAGTGCGAGACGGTAAATCGTAGCAAAAGTTAGCACTCGTCGAACATGTTATGAACAGTGATAATTAGGTTGGCATTTGAAGAAGAAAAAAAAAAGAAAAAAAGTTATGAACAGTGATATTTGGGTCAAACGAAGTCGAAATATTGTATTTTTAATATTATATCGAAGTGCTCACGACCTAGTTTCTTCCATATCTAACGGCATGCGAAACGGTCAACCGTAACAAAAGTTAGCACTCGTCGAAGTAAGATGTTCCAAAATATATAAATGAGTTTTCTTATTTTTGTCTCAATTTTCGAGGTCATTATGAGATATCAAACGAAGTCGAAATATTGTATTTTTAATATTATATCGGAGTGCTTACGACCTAGTTTCCCTAGTCTCTAACGACGTGCGAAACGGCCAACCGTAGCAAAATTTAGAACTCGTCGAAGTAAAACGTTCAAAAATATATAAATGATCAAAAATAAATTAAAAAAAAAAGGTTGTGAAAGGTTATGAACAATAATTTGGCTTGGAGTCTTTTAAATATAGGTAGATATATTCTTTAACAACTTTAATTTTTTCTTTAACATTATCAATTACTTTATTTTAAAAAAAATTACGCATTTCATTCATTCCGTACATAAAACGTGCAACACACGTGCTTACTACTAATATATGAACATATGTTTTAGTTTAACCAGTTTCTGACTAATCCACTACATGGTATTATTAGATTATAGTATTTATTCTGAGCCAGTGACAATATATTTTTTTTTTGGTTTTTTATGACCTATAGTTGAATTTTGATAGCTTTGAAGAGCTTGAGAATTTCACAACCATACAAGAAGTTCGATCTAAATGACTCAATTTGAGTGACATGCATTCTTCGACTGTCATTCTTTTATCTACCATGCAAAATATGAATATATCATGATCAGTTTTAGTGGTGGGTTCCAGCAATGAGCTACATTTCGTGACAAAGTCATTATTTCGATTGGTCAAGTAAGTTTGACATCATTTAACTCTAACAACTTGTTACATTTGTATTGGATTATCAAGCCACGAGAATAGTTAGACGAATCATCGCTGGCTGTTAAAATTTCAAATTAAAATGTAAGCAGGCTCTTGTATAGATAATGTATTAATTTATATAATTATAGATAATTACTTTTCACGAACTACTGCATTTATTCGAATGATTCACATATAACCAAAAACACAAATTAACTCCTTCTGTCAAAGTCCAGTAGTTAGTAAGAAGAATTCAATTATATATTAAGCGTTGAAAAAATTAGCATAAAAAATCATTTTATTTTCATAATGTAATTAAAAAGATTTTTATGATATCTTCATCAATACAACACAAAGGTAACAAACCAACTTAAATAAGGTAACAACTTCAAAGAGCACCCCACCCACCCCACCCACCCCACAAACAAAAGAACAAACAGAAAATAAAAAGAGAAACGCCAGTTAAGAATGCAGAGAGACGGTGACAGAAAAATTCTATAGACCTAAGAACCATGCAACAGCTCTTCCTCCCCAACGTTTTTCATCATACATACGCCTATACATATACACTAGATATAAAAGTGATAGAGAGAGAAGATTTAAATAAAAGATGAGTCTACCCGAAATTTTCAAGCTATGGGTCTGAGCAATTTTTCTCTTGAAAATTTTCCCTTGTTTCTTGATCTACTGTTTCCATTTTGTTCAGTTTCCTTGTGAGATAAGACACCAGCTCTTTGAATTTTAAAATTTTAAAGCATTTGAATTTCAACCACCTTCCTTAATTAATTCTTGTAATTTCTCACTGCCCTTCTGTATTCTTTCTTTAGGGTTTGTTTGTGTGGTGGAATTAATTGTTCTGTATAAAATCTGTTTCCAGATTTATTTGAAGAGTTGGTTTTGTTAATCTTTTATGTTTTCTCTTAATTGAGAATGTAGAAAGAACAAGAAAATCAGCTGGATTCAATCATGGAAGACAACCAAGATTCAGACGGAGCTGAGACGGTGGCGCCGCCGGATGTTTCCGCCAACAAACCACTGCGGGTGAAGATTAAGTTTCCAAACATGAAAAAAGCCTGGAGGAGGATGTGGAGGATGGCCCAAAAGTGAAGATTCATTTCTGTTTGGAGTGCAAAAAGAGATTTAGCTCCGGCAAGGCATTGGGAGGTCACATGAGCAGTGCTCATGTTCAGGCCAACAAAGATTTCTTCCTCAAGAAGCAGAAATCAAAGACAAAGGGGCGGCCGAAGAAACTTGGGTTCTCGGGTTTTCCTTCTGGCTATGGTGGAAAAAATATTTGTAAGATCTGTGAGAAGGAATTTACAACAAAGAAGTCCTTATTTGGGCACATGAGGAGCCATCCTGACAGGGAGTTGTGGGGGATGGAACCACCAGCTGAAGCGGTGAGAAATCTTTCCGAGCTGGAATTTGAGGCTATGAATGAGGTACCTTCACATGTTCTTGATGGTGATCAGGTTGATTCAGGTCTTGTGGTGGTTTCTGCGGTGGTGGGTTTGAATGAATCTGTGAAGTGGCAGGTGACAGGCAAGCGTGGCCGGTCTCCAACTAAGCCAGTCATTGATTCGCCGCCTCTTCAGAGTTCAAAGGAAATTCTATCTGTTCAACAGCTCATAAGACTTGTTAATGGAGATTCTAAACCTAATGAAGATCTTGATTCCAAGGTTAAGGAAAGTGAAGCCACAAGCAGCAATTTTTGAACTCCTGAGGATGAAACTGATGATGCTAATCAGGACTTTCAATTGGATAAGAACAGAGAGAAGGTGTTTCCCGCCGGAGATGAAAGGTATTCTACTGTTAAAAAGCTGAAAATCTGGGAACGAACTGATGAAAACCCTGGTGATGCACAATCCAGGAGAATCCTCTGCAATTGTAAAGGAAAGGGAAAATTGATTCCTGGATATGATACTGAAAATTCAACAAGTTCGGAATCTTCATCAGACGAGTTTGACCATCCTTGTAAATATCATCCTAGAAGCTCTATGATGATCAAAATAAAGAATACAAAAGAGAAGATATCAATGGAACCAGAATCGCCATCAAATTTCAGCCATATTGGACTGGTGGCCGAATCTGCCCTCCGGCTGTGACACCTGATAAATACATATGCATCACTTGTCGCAAGAGTTTTCCAACACCCCAAGCACTAGGTGGGCACAGATCAAGCCACAAAAAGTTCAAGGCGAAGGTTTACAACACCATTGATGATAAGTCTTCAAATGGAGCTTCTTATATTAAAAATGTACCAAAAACAAATGCGATCAAACAATTGGAAGTAAACAAGGTAAGTAAAAATGCAGCTTTAAGCTTAAAAGCAGTTCATTAAGATTGTATGATTTGTAACAGTAATGTCCATTCTTATCAGGCTCTTGGAGTTCAGAATCAATGCCATTGCACTGGTGAGTGCAATCATGCCGATCATGTTACATCTGCAGATGAAGCGAAAAAAGAGAAAGAGTTCATGAGTTCGATCTCAATGAACCAGGATGGTGAAGATGGGATGGAGCCTGATAATACAGCTAGTTAGATGATGTCCATTTGATCATATTATTGAACTTTTAATTCTTAAATTTCTGTGTTCGGCGTCTATACTTTTGGCTGTCACAGTCTTTGTTTTCTACAGTTTTTCATCTTGCACAATTTTTAGGAAATATTTGTTGAGCCTGGTATGAATGTTTGTTTTACTCATTTATGTGAATGGAACATTTTCTTAGTCATTTTTTTTGCAATCATATTTGGCAATTTAGTCGAAGAAGCATGCTTGATGCTACTTGCTTTACTCACAAATTATTTCGCATTACGTGTGAATGTACATTTATATATACTAGTCAAGTTGAATGTACATTGTACGTTATTCTGAAATATTTTATAAATGTTGTAAAAGTAATATTCGATATTACTACAGAGGGGATTGTTTGTTCGCTCAGTGTATCTTGTTCAGATTGATAGGTGTTATAATAGTAGAAGATATAAGATTCAAGATCATTTTCAAGAATTGTATATGATGGTAGGCAAAATGCAGCACAATTGCTTGATATTAAATCAGTTGATGGTGAGTTTCTACTGTCATCGAAAGTTCCATTAACATACTAACTCTGAATTCTAATCAAAGGACATTTTCTTCGAATTTTTTTAATAAATATAATTTTGATTTATTTCTTTCTAGTAATAGAGAACAAGTCAAAGAACTTATCGAATTAAAGTCATAGTTACGTATTAGTTATTCGAGATTTAGTCAAAACAACAATGGCATTTTCTTGTACTTGAATTGAAGAAATGGAGACAATTTTTTGACTTCCTTAGAAGGAATGTGGAGAACCTCAAGAATTAAGATGAGAAATTGCAAGCACCTTGTAGTCTTGTATTCTTTTGGGCACTAGGTATGCTCTTCGTGCTAACGCATTTTTGTAAAATAGATTGGACTCAATTTGTAAGAATCAAAGAATACGAGTGTTCAACAAAAGTTAATGATTCATACGTGATCCGACTCATCACATTATCTTGTATTTATGTCTGTACAAGAGCAGATGCGTCATTATTGCTTTTAAATGCATTTACGTTACACGTCTCATTTAGTAAATTATAAATATTACATCTAGATTTGCACTTCACTTATAAATGACAAGAAATTGAATTTGAAACTTTGATAATACATGCTTATCATAATGTCCCAAATTTTCGTCTAATTTTCTTCTCATTTATTATATTCCACCAAATTCTCTAACCATAAAATAATGTTATATCAAATATTGGCGATGTCATTAAGAAAATGATTTTCAAATTATTTATTAGTATTGTATGGTTGTACATAAAGTGTCAGTGATGCGGCTCGAGCATAGTATGTTTGGACGCCTAGCATGAAGAGCTTTCTCTGGTAGCGAAACTATACTTAAGTATACATCTAGCATTTAGTCAATATTAAAAGTAGTAGTTAAGCATAGGAAGCGAGCACCTACTAGAGCTTCTGCTTGGCTCGAAGTGTGTTTGAGTTTAATTTTTTTTATCTATAAAATAGATATATTTTAAAAAAAATATTATCAATGATATGTCATTAAGTATATTTTTAGAACAATATATCCTTAGGTGTAATATGGAAGATATTCGACGAGTAACATTATAAAGTATAGATGACTATTTGCAAAAAAATTGGTACCTTTAGAAATCAATTGTAAACTTTTCTATGTTTTATCCATAGACCAGTTGAACCACGGTCAGGTATTTAGTACATAATCATCCTATCATATGAGAATTGATACCAATCTCCAATACACAAAATGAATTGACAAACCTACAACGCAAAATTATAAGAACAAATTGTTGACATATGGTTGATTTGATCCTTAATGTTTTGATCATAACAAACAAGATTAATATTGTTTCTAACAATTGATTCGCGTGACAATAGTTCATTGTCAAAATCAACACATTATAAATTGGACTCGAAATGAAGATTAAAGTGAAAGTTAAGCATTCAAGTCAAATCATTCGAGATGAGAACTTAAATATCAAAATCAAGACTATTAAATTAGACTCATGAAGAAGGTCAAGATCGAAGTCAAGGATTAAAGACAAACGTTAAGAAGGATCAAGATCAAGAGTTAAAGAGCCAAATATGAAAGAAATTTTGAAACAAGATCAAAGATTAGGTGGTACATTTCCTATTATTATATCTTCAGAATTGGGTGCATCACAATGTAAGCAGCTTTTACATATTCTGAATTAGTACATTAGGATGGACTATAGCTGACATCAAGGGTATTAGCCCTTTAATTTGCTTACATAGGATTCACCTAGAGGAAGAAACTAGCCCTAGAAGAGATCCCCAACGTAGATTAAACCCCATAATGAAAGTAGTGAAAAATGAAGCGCCAAAGTTGTTAGATGCTAGAATCATTTATCCTATCGCCGATAGTAAATGAGTTAGTCCTACCCAGGTAGTTCATAAGAAATCAGGAGTCACAGTAGTGAAAAATGAACTAGGTGAAATGGTCTTCATGAAAACAATAACTGGATGACGCATGTGCATAGATTATAGGAAGTTAAATGCTGCCACTCACAAGGACCACTTTCCCCTTCCCTTTCTGGACCAAATTCTAGAGCTTGTGGCTGGCCATCATTTTTACTATTTTCTGGACGGCTATTCTGGTTATTACCAAATTGAAATTTCCTTAAAAGACCAGGATAAAACCACATTTACTTATCCCTTTGGTACTTTTGCATTTCGTATGATGCCACTTGGGCTTTGTAACGTCCTCGCCACATTTTAAAGTGCATGATCAATATGTTTAGTGACATGGTAGAGAATTGCATGGAAGTTTTTATTGATGATCTAACTATTTTTAGAACTTCATTTGACTTATGCCTGTTAAATTTGAAACGAGTTCTAACCCCGATGTAAGGAAAATGGTTTAGTATTGAATTGGGAAAAGTGTCATTTCATGTTATCTTCGGGAATTGTCTTAGGGCATGTAATTTCTTCTAAATGAATAGAGGTTGACAAATCTAAAATTGAACTAATCTCTAAATTGCCAACACCTAAGATAGTGAAAGACATCAGATCATTCCTAGGTCATGCATGTTTTTATAGGAGGTTCATACAGAACTTTTCATCTATATCTAGACCATTGTATAACCTTCTCAGTAAATATGTGACTTTTGATTGGACCGTTGACTGTCAAAAGGCATTCAAAATGCTAACCGAAAAACTAACCCCAGCACCCATCATGCAATCACCTGATTGGACATTACCGTTTGAAATTATGTGTGATGTTAGTGATTATGTGGTAGGTGCTGTACTTGGATAGCGAAGAGAAGGTAAGCCTTTTGTAATCTACAACGCTAGTAGAACTCTAAACAGTTCTCAAATGAACTATTCTACGATTGAAAATGAGTTATTAGCTATAGTCTTTGTACTTGATAAGTTTCGATCTTATTTCATTGGCTCTCCCATTATAATTTTTACATATCATGTAGCCCTTAAGTACCTTCTTACCAAGTATGTGGTTGTTCATAAAATTTCAACTGTTTACCAGACTAATGGACAAGTGGAATTGGCTAATAGGGAGATCAAACAAATCTTGAAAAAAACAGTGAACCCTAATCGTAAAGATTGGTCTTTAAGATTAAATGATGCACTTTGGGCTTATCGTACATTTTTTAAAACCCCCTTAGGCATATCCCCATATAGACTCATCTTTGGAAAACTTTGTCATCAACTTGTAGAGCTTGTATCGAGCTTATTGGGCTATTAAACACTTTAACTTTGACCTAGAAGAGGGAGGTAAGCTTAGAAACTTTCAACTGACTGAGCTGGAGAAATTAAGGAATGATGCTTATGAGAGTTCTAGAATCTACAAGTCTAAAATGAAAACTTTTCATGATAAAAATATTTTGAGATAAACCTTTGAACTAAATAAAAAAGAATACTTGTACGATTCTAGACTCCACAAACACCCAAGTAAACTTCGTTCTAGGTGGTCTGACCCCTTTGTGGTGAAACATATTTTTGAAAAAATGGGGCAATTGAAATTGAAGACCCTAATGACGGTAAGGTGTTTAAGGTGAATGGACAGCGTCTCAAGATACTCTATGGGCAACAGGTACCTGCAGTGGAAGAAATTCCTCTTGCAGACCCAGTTTACCTTCCTTGAAATCATTTTGGTATGCCTTTCACCTTGCTTTTCTATATACTAGTTTTTTTATATTTCCCTTTAGGTAGAGGTTCATTTTTTTAGATTTCTTTCCATTACCAATTTTATCACATTGAGAACTTTCAGGTTATCCGTTCTTCGAGCTTATGTTGACTTCTTTCCATATTCAGGTGATATCTTTCCTTCTCTATTTCGTATTCATGTTGATGCATTGAGGACAATGCTAATATTTGGTTGGGGAGAGGGTCAATTGCATGTGGATTTTGAGGAAGTTGTTTTTGTTTGAATCTCTAATTTGCTGCATATTTATGCTCTTGAATGACAACACATGCCACTATGAATTAATTTTGTTTGTAAAAATCTAGATGTCTTTGCTAAACATTTTGTGCACACAAGTCTTGTGGTTAAATTACAACTTGATAATTTAACTTACATATTGACTAGTCTTTGATCATTGTATTTTACATTAAATTACTAGGGACTAGCAATAAGTAAGTTGGGGTGTGATAATAGTGCAATTATCACATTTTTCATCCATTAATAATTGCATTGCCATGATTTATTGGCGCCTAAATGTTTAGGTTGCAAATGGACGAATACCGTGGAAATTAGAAGAAAATGACGATAAATTACCAAAATGGAGGAAAGTGATAGTTCAGGGACTGAAGTGCAAATATTTTAAACTTGTTTCTAACCTTGTGATAAAGATTCAAGAGTTTTAGAGGTCATTTGGATGAAAAAAGAAGTTAAAGGGATGAAATATAGTAAAAACGTTATCACATATCAACTTTCATCCTGAAAAGTTTTGCACCAATTTTCAGCTTCATATTTAGACCATGGTAGATGATCAAATTGGAAGTTGACATCGGAAAAGGATTTGTAGCCCTTTGAGTTATCTTTTCAACATAACTTGAATCACCTCAATCGAATATCAAGAGAGAAAGTTAAGGCCAAAATACTAAAAGCTGTTCAAAGAAAAAAGGGTAAAACCATGCGGTCGCATGGTTATAAATCCAGGTGATCGCACAGAAGCCTTCAGCGAACCAATAGGCTTAAATACTTTGTTCTATGCGACTGTATGTGTTTGAACTATGCGATCGCATAGGTCATTTCTGTGCGTGAAATTTCAATTTTCGAAATTGATTCCAACACTTATGGTAACTAGTTTTTCAAGCGTCTCTCAACCCTAAAACACACCAGAAGACCCCAGACGGCTCATTCTTCATCTTCATCATCTCTTGGGCTTAAGAAACACCATGAACAACTAATTCTTTCGGTGAAGCTATGGAGGAAGTCTTTCGAAATTGGTGATTTCACATCTATTACTCACATATTTTGGTGTTTTCTTGTTGAACGACTCGAGAATTTATAGTTTCTTTTCATGGATTTGTAATGAGATTGATTTAACTTTTGTTAAATTAACCATAGATTCAGTCACGCTTTTTCTATTGACGAATTGAAATATTTATAATCTCATGAATATTATTGGTGGATTTTTTACTACTTTATGCTAGATGTATAAAGCTGCTTTTCTGATCTTATTCCAATACATTAATGTGTAAGTGTGCTATTGGGAAACTAGATTCTAGAGTTACAATTGAAATGAAATTAATTTAAAGGTTTTATTCTCCTGATCATAAATTAATTTTGAGATTGACTTAGTTTTATTAAATTGATCATAGAATTAGTCACGCTCTCTCTATGGATTGGTTGAAATAATTACTTAGGTTTTAATCTCAATTATTTAAGTTTATTGATGTGAGTACTACTTTATGTTTTAGTATATAGTCAATTTTGAATCTGATTTCGATAAACCAAGTGTGACATTGCAATATGAAGATTAACCATTAGGAACACGTTAGAATTAAATTGAGTTTAAACGATATATTTTCCAATTAGAGTGCTGAGATGAAAACCTCTAATTGTGTTATAAAAATAAAATAATTGATGTGATTGATCCGATCTGATTGAGAGAATCCCGACACTTTACTATCTTATTCATTTACTTAAATTTCATTATTTCCAAAAGTTGATCTCCATTCCGTGACAAGCAAATTTATTTCCTATAATTTGTGAGAACAACCATCCTTTTTGGAAGCCTTGATAATTTTTCTACCTCGCTGTGGATACGACGCCCCAAAACTGCACTACAACTACCATATTATTCTTTTGGCGTAATCAAATTTATTAATTTGAACTAACACATCATCAACTACTCCCTTAGGCCTAACAGTGGACCGATTAGTTAATGTAAGACTATAGCTGTAAGTTTTATCTCATGTAAGCCTAACAATGAGTAGATAGCATATACTACGAAGTTAACACTAGCTCCTAAGTCAAGAAGGCTTGTGCAAACTCATAGCTCCCAATGATGCAAGAAATAGTGGGACAACTAGGATCTTTATACTTAGGTGGGACCTTTCAATTACAGCACTTGCCTGTTCAGTTAATAAAGTGGTTTTATTAACATGGTGCTTCCTCTTCATAGTACATAAGTTTTTAAAAACTTTAGCATATGTGGAGACCTAGGCAATCACATGCAGAAGGGATATATTGATTTTCACATGTTTAAGGTGTTTCAAAATTTCATTGTGTTGCCTGGTGGATTTCAAAGTAAGTTTAAGAGCTTGAGGAAAATGTACTTTAGTTGGGATCTCCATTATCTCTTCACTAGGTCTATTCTCTTCCGAATTGCTAGAATTTTTCTCCTCATCTCTAGGCTTGTTGGTTGGTTCTATAATCTTTTCAGACCTAGTGGTTATAGCATTTACTTCTTAAGGTTGTTTTCTTCTGAGCCTGAAGTTTGTGCCATATGTTGTCCTTTGGGATTTGGTTGGGCTTGAGCTGAAAATTTCTCAAGCTTTCCTATAGCTAAAGCATTGGTCAGTTTGAACATGTGGACTTTCATCTCTTTGCTTTCTTCAACAACCTGAGTAATCACAGTTTCAAATTTGTGATTGGTTTTACCCCATGCCTCTATAAAAGCATGCAGTGTACCCTTTAAGGTGTTCCCAGAAGATGTAGGTTGATATGAGGGTTTAGTGTAGGTTCTATTTGGTTGGGCCTGTTGTTGATTATCAGATTTTCAGCTAAAATTGGGATGATTCCGCCGCCCTTTATTGTAGGTTTCAGAGAAAGGGGCATATGGCTTTTGGTACATGCCTAAGGCATTACAGTGTTCCTTATACACTCCCCTCATCTTATCATAAACGATACACTCTTGCGTTGGATGATCAGTTCCACCACACACAAAACAATTTTCACTAGACTCAACAAGGGATATATTCTGTATAGGTTTCGAGTATTTAGCACGTAGGGTTTCAAGTTCTTTAGTTAGGGCTTCTACCTTTGCTCTAAGGCCATCATCCTCATTAAGATGATAGATACATGTGCTAGTGGGGTTACTTACGGGTCGTAACCTATTAGTACTCTCAGTGGCACTAGGTCCAGTCCATGTATGGGCTTTTTCAGCTAAATCATCTAAGTACTCTATAGCCTCATCTGGATCTTTTTGTAGGAAATCGCCATAACAAATTGACGCTCCCTTGGTGTTAACCCCTCATAGAAATGGCCCACAATGTGCCAGCTCTCATAACCGTTGTGTGGACACAACGCTTGCAACTCTTTGTACATTTCCTACGCCTGGTATAGGGTTTTGCTGTCTTTTTGGGCAAATGAGTTGATTTGTCTCTTCAAGGCATTAGTCTTATGATGTGGGAAGTATTTACTAAAAAAATGCCTAAGTCATTTTAGCCGAAGTTCTAATCGAACGTGGTTTCAATGAATACAATAAGTTTTTTGCCCTTTCTTTAAGAGAAAATGAGAGAATTTAAGCTTAATTGCATCCATTGTACCATGTTGGTTGTGGAAGATTGCTACCACATCCTCAAATTCCCTAATATGCACATATGTGTTTTCATTTTCAAGTCCATGGAAATTGGGAATAAGTTGAATCATTCCCGGTTTAAGATCCATGTGTGGCATATTGTGTGGAAATATAATACATGATGGTGTATATGTGTGTATGGGGTGGAGATAATCATGTAAAGTCCTATAAAGTGTATCATCATGTTCGCTTTCACTCATTATGTTGTGTGATGTGATATTTGTGCTAATAGATGCAGTATCAAAAATTGGGTTAGGAAGAGATTCAAACATTGGGAAAAGTCATGCGGTGAATCGTCCTCGCTCGTCTCGACTCTTGTTCATAAACACAAACAAAGAATGAAAATGTGTGAAAAACAAGAAATAAGATAAACTAACTAAAAAATGAAAAAGAAAATGAACAAAGTCATCATTTTGCTAGAAAATCTTTCAGCTTGTTGTACCGTCTCCCCAGCAATAGCGCTAAAATTTGATTACGCCCAAAGAATAATGCAGTAATTTTTAGTATAGTTTTAGGGTGTCGTATCTACAGGGAGATGGAAAAATTATCAATGGTTCCAAAAAGAATGGTCGTTCTCACGAATTATAGGAAATAAATTTGCTTGTCACGGAATCGAGATTAACTTTTGGAAATAATGAAATTTAAGTCAATGAATAAGATAGTAAATCTTTGGCATTCTCTCAATCTGATCGGATCAATCACATCAATTATTCCATTTTTATAACACAATTAGATGATTTCATCTCGGCACTCTAATCGGAAGATATGTCATTTAATCCCAATTAAATTCTAACGTGCTCCTAATGGTTAATCTTCCTATTGCAATGGCACATTTGGTTTATCGAAATTAGATTCAAAATCGACTATATACTAAAACATAAAGCACTAGAGAATCACACCAATAAACTTAAATAATTGAGATTAAAACCTAAGTAATTATTTCAACAAACCCATAGAGAGAGAGAGAGACTTATGACCAATTTAATAAAAACTAAGTCAATCTCAAATTAATTTATGATCAGGAGAATAAAACCATTAAATCAATTTCATTTCAATTGTAACTCTAGAATCTAATTTCCCTATAGCACAATTACACATTAATGTATTGGAATAAGATCAGAAAAGCGGCTTTATACATCTAGTATAAAGTAGTAAACAATCCACCAATAATATTCATGAGATTATAATTCAACAAATATTTCAATTCGTCGATAGAAAAAACGTGACTGAATCTATGATTAATTTAATAAAAGTTAAATCAATCTCATTACAAACCCATGAAAAGAAACTATAAATTCTAGAGTCATTCAACAAGAGAATACCAAAATTGAGGAGAACTACATAGTAACCAATACTACGCAACTCACAATGAGATTGAAGATATCAAGAAAGCCCAAAGAATAATTCTGATTTTGAGTTTGAACCAAGAATTAATGAATCAAGCAACAAAAAGCAAACAGTGTTTAAATGACCTCTTAATTACACAGCACGTTGATCCGCACCCGATGTTGAACACCACAAGAATTAACTTGATAAGTTCATAGTCTTCAATGAAGAACAATGATTGAAAGTACAATGCCTCTTAATTGTACAATAATTTCAAATTGTCAAAAAAAGGTTCATATATTGAATAATGAAGTCCTATTTATACCAATGGCTAGAAAATCTAATAAAAACGTAATCAAATTCCTAAAAGATTACAAAAATATAAAAAAAATAGTGTTTTAGTTAAACTAGAAAATTCTAAAAAATTGGAATTTTTTTGCCAACTTGTTCTGGCATGTTTCTGTGCGACCGCAAGCCCAATCGCGATAATTTTGAATTGTATTTATTGGCGAAAATTCGACAATCGAGTTGAAAGTTATGTCCATTTTCATCCACGCTGCTAGTTTGCTGCTTGAATCGAATTGATCCATTTGGTTTCTTCTTTCGAGCCCAACATGAAACTTGTACTTTGACATATTTTCTTCAATCTCAAGTGCCCCGTTTCCCGAGCATGCATTTGTATGGCTTTTATTAACCCCTTGAAGACTTGAACTTGCCGTTATCCACTCTTCATCAATCATCAAATTTCATGTAGCTTTCAGGTCATCCCTGATCATATCAAAAATATGTGAGTAATAGATATGAAATCACAAATTCTGAAAGATTTCCTCTCTAACTTCACTGAAATAATTAGTTGTCCATGGTGTTTATTGAGCCCAAGAGATGATGAAGATGAAGAATGAGGCGTCGGGGGTCTTCTGGTGTGTTTTAAGGTTGAGAGACGCGTGGAAAATTAATTACCATAAGTGTTGGAATTAGTTTCGGAAATTGAAATTTCATGCACTGAAATGACCTATGCAACCGCATAGAACAAAGTATTTCAGCTTCTTGGTTTGCTGAAGGCTTCTGTATGATCGCATGGATTTATAACCATGTGAACACATGATTTTACTCTTTTTTTCGCCGGATAGCTTTTAGTTACATAATTCATCAAGAAATTTTTTATTTTTTAAAAATATTGTACATTGCAATTAGTTTCTTATTTTATGAACTAGCAATTCTAATTAATTATTTAACCAAGTAAAATTCATAAATTTTTTAATTTTTTTAAAAAAATAATAATGGGAAAAAGATTACACATTGTTCAATATACTACATTATTTTATTTTACAAACATTTAACCAAGCAATAACTCTTATTTAAATAAACAAAAGTCATATATAGTAACTAAACACATAATACATTGATTTAAGTTATATTTTAGGAAGTGCTCATTGTCGAATCATAAGTACTGTGTCAAGAAATTAATAATTTATTTATTACATGAGATTTTTATGAATTCTTTATCTTATAAATTTAGCAAATTTTAATTAGCACATTATTCTCAAGTTGAGACTATGGAAAATTATTTAGTTGAGATTATTAATTGCAAAAGAAAAATCAAGTTGAAATAGAGGTAATTGGAGTGGAGTTAACTTTTTTACTTGAAAAATGTTCATATTGATTATCACTGCCAAACGAAATACGATAAGAAGGGAAGAAAATGTTCATTCTTCCATGCTGATTCATTTTTTTTTATGATTTTTGTGTTTTCTTTCTTCGTTTAAGTCATCTTGCCAAGCTATTTCAGTTTTTTTTCTTCCTTTTCTAAATCTCAAAATATTTCCTTGAGTCGAGGTCGACACCATTTTATAATTTTAAGCAAAAGAGTGACAAGTATCTCTGCATTTAATAAGACCCGATTCAAGTTAAGTTACTTTGCAATGGAGTACCTTTACTTAGAGGTGTCAAACGGATCGAGCCGCTCGCAGGCTCAACTGACGAGTCATGGACCGAATGGAGCTTAAAAATATTTTTCATGAGTCCAGCAACCTCACGAGTTGGCTCGTTCGGACTTTTACGACCTTTTTTTGGTCTCATTTTTAAATTTATTTTATTAATTTTGCACAAAAAAAAAAAAATTGCTCTTTTGACCTATTTTGTTAATTTATTTATTAAAAAATTGAGCCAGCTCATTTGGACTCACATGGCCACAAGCTTATTGTCAAGTCGTGCTTGTGGTTGTAAGGATCGAGCTGGTTTGACTTGGACCGTAGCATTTCCATTCTTTCTTTTACCCAATTGAAGTTGAGTTATCTTTTTCAACATATTTTATTTAGGATTTTACTTTCGAATTGACTTTTAAGCATAATTCTTACATCAACTTGTCTTGTTTGACTACTAATTTATTTTGATTTCTTCAAAAATAAAAACATCCAAATCACTCATTCAAGTTCATGTACGTTGATTTCAACTCCCATGATTGGTCCATAGTTTTAGTTAGTTCACCAAAGTTTTTGACATTTATTTGAATTTGTAGGTGAGATGAAATATAATATTTTTTTAATCTTCAAAGGAATGCTAATTAATATTATTTGTTTTCATCACTTTTGTTTTTGTTAATTAGTGTCATTCACTATTGACAATACAAATATGATTAACAAATCTTACTTACCTAACTATGATTTTCACATCCTAAATTTACTAGTTTTGATGCTTAAATTGGAGTAAGAGGAAAAATAGTTATTTGAGAGGGAGATATTGAATTGCATGCATTTCTCTTCAAATAAAAGGGTATTTATAGATTTCCCTCCAAGTTTTATGGCAGTTTGGTTTTTTTAGGATAATGACATGGTGGTTTTTCATTAGCTTGTTAGTAATTGGTTATATTACACGTGTCGTGCTTTATGTGTGTCTTGACAGCCTGTAGTCAATCTAGATGGGAGAATGTTTCGCGTTTTCTTGTGCGAACCTCCGAGGCCTCCATTTTCCTCGCGTATTTGTTGCATGTTTTGCAGGAGTTTTAACAAAGTTCGCAGAGAGGATTTTTTTGGATTAAAAATAGTCTCCAAAATCCGATTTTAATGTTCACATTAACTTTAGGACTAGTTATTTCTCTCGTGGCGTAGTGAACCTTATGGTTGTTCCCACATCTTTTTCCTTCTTAGTGGTGGAAGACATAGGTAGTTTTGAGGGGATATGCTATGATTGTTACAGTTTTTAGTGTACAATATAAGGCTTCCTTTTTGTGTATTTCTAGATCTTTTGTTGAACCAATTGACAGTTCAAATCTTTTGTTCGAACCGATAAATATACCTCTCTTCTTATCATTGTTTCCTCTTCTTTATGTATTTATTTCTTGCTTGTGGCGATATTCTTGCTTACCGACGATTTGTCCTTATTTTGTTGCCTTTCATCCATTCCATTTAGGTACATGCTTCTAGTTTACCTTGTACTTATCCCTTACTTATTTGATTTATTTTTGAAAAATATATGTCATGACTCCAGAGGCGGTCGAAATTTTTTAACTTGAGGAGGTATTCTTTTGTGGTTACCTCAAATCCAGAATACTTCATGTATATGCTTTCTGGCTGCGTGAGTGTAGCTTTTTTGCTCATTCATTCTGCCTCCACCTATATATGGACCTCCAATTATTGTGTTGATATCCTTTATTAGGGGTAGGGAGCTAGAAGCATTTGATGTTGCTTGCTTTAGCTCAACATATCTTGGTTTGCTTCTTCGACCTTGCCCCCTAGTCGGATAAGGTGGCCTTCCTCCAATCATTCCCATGATCCTTCATGTTGATTTTGTAACTTAATCATTCTTAACACCTTATAACATTCATCTCTATTATAATCCCTGAAATAATGAATCTTGCAAAATTTCGCCTTTTCACTCTTAGGAGAGGATGTTCCCCGCCGGTGATCGGTATATAGGCTATAGATATCGTATGGATCCTCTCCATGGGTTCTATATATTGCAAATATTGTTGTTTTGACGGTGTAAAAGAATGTACAGAAGTTTTACCTTTGAGCTTTTTCGTTCAAATTTGTTCCCACTTTCTTGCGGTTGGTAATATTATTTTCTGTTTGGATCTCGCTCTGGATCAAGTTTACCAACTGGTAGTAGGAAGTAGGATTTCAATTATAAACATCCTGCTAGAAGAGAGTCTCAATCAACATACCGTTCCATAAGACGTCTCTAGCCTTTTCATCGGATATAGTCTCTCAAGCTATTAATTTAGTACTAAACTTTGCAAAATAGCTCTTAAGAGACTCTCCTTCTTCGTGTCACACGTCACTTAATCATGTTGTTGGAGCTTTCCCCATTCTGTTCCCAAGGAACATTTCCAAGAAAGCTTGCTTGAGTTGCGGCCAACTTCTGATTAAACCTAGCGACAATTTGCTATATCATCTCTTAATCGATCCATCCAATGTTAAGTGGAAACCTTGGCACTTCGGCGTAGGGCTAACCTTTTCCAACTTCATATGTGTTATATACTCGAACAAATGATAAATAAGGCCCATTTCCCAATGTACTTCTCCATTATAGGACGAGTAAAATTGTATGGGATTGACGCATCTTTGATTTCCTTAGAAAGCGGTATACATTCACTGTCATCGTCTATTTCGCCCGATCTTCATACTCCTTCATTGGAAGAGTACTATAAGAAGCGTCACCATATTTTTAGCTATCCGATCTCTTGGACCGTAGTATTGAGTTGATCTCCTAACCTGGGAACTCAACTCATCCATAGACCTTCCTACTGCAAATTTATTATCGTATCGCTCATTTCTCTTCTTTTCCATCACATTTTCATTAGTTCTTGAAACCTACAAACTGTGGCTTTGCAGAAGAAGCTAATAGTTTTCTTTTCTTCATTTATTCCTGAACCATCTTGCCAATTTCCTCCGAAATTTCCAACTTCTGCACAAAAGATGCATTCTCCTCGATTAACACCTTTAGGCTTTCAGCCATCTCTTGGATAGTTTTGTCAATATATGCATTTTTTCTCAAGCAACGATGTTGAGCAGGAGAAATGTTAGTTTGTGATTGTGTCGATACCTTCTTTTGCTGTCTCTTTGGATTAGCATCATTATCCAAAGGCTCATTGCTTTTGTATACTTTGCTTTTATCCTCTGTTAATAATTTTTCTTTCAACTTTCAACTTTTTTCCCGTTGGATTCATTTTTGCCCGAATCCAAAGATTCCTTGTAATGAGATTTCATGGTTTACTTTATTCAAGTTTCCCATAAAGGCACCAATTTATTGATGATACAAATATGATCAACAAATTCTACTCATGTATCTATGATTTTTACTTCCTAAACTCACTAGTTCTGATACTCAAACTGGGGCAAGAATGAAAATAACTATTTAAGAAAGTGATATCTGAATTGCATGCGTTTCTCTTCAAATGAGGTGGTATTTATAGATTTTCCTTCAAGTCTTGGGCAGTTTGTGTCTCTAGGAGAATGATAGATGGCGGTTCCTTGTTGTCTTGTTGGTAATTTATTTTATTACAAGTGTCATGTTTTATGTGCGTCTTGACAGTCTGTAGCTAGCTTGGATGGGTAAATGTTTCGCATTTTCTTGTGCGAGCCTCCGAGGCATTCATTCTCCTTGAATATTTTTTACATGTTTCGTAGGTGTTTTTGTTCTGGTACTCAATAAATCCCGATTGATGATGTTACATGTCAGATTATATTTCACAGGCCTCGACCGATAGGTGAATTGATTATCAAAAATCAAGTTTAAAGGCTCGATTAGAAAATAATGTGGGTCGTTGGAAGTAGCTTATGGAATTAATGTTGCTCACGGCCCATACATTTACCTATTGAACAGCTTTTGATTCCTGACCCATTTACTCATTCCGTGGTCTAATTAGAATCTAACCTATCTATATATTGCTGCTTCTTCATTCAATCGTGTGTATGGTTGTGAAGAAAAGGGAAAGATCGACTGCTTACTTTGTGTTTAGAAAACAATAGTTGCCCTTTTGTCATCTTCTTCATCTTTGTACCTTGTTTTCATTGGTTTTCTCTTTGCATTTGTGGCTGCAAATCCATATTAATTATCTTGTCCTTTGTGGGCGAGATTGAAAAGCAACTGAGGTAAATATATTAGCAGTGGATTGAGCAGTTTAGATTGGTTATGGTAAAGAAAGATCATGTAAAATCGAGCCCAAAAATCACCAAATCAAAGATTTTGGAGTTAGCTTCCGCAAAAAATAGGTATTAGAGTTCCAAGATGGTTGATTTTTAGGCCAAAAATTGATCCAAAAGGTAGTAGAAAACGAGTAGAAAAGCAGAAAATGAATTCGTCCAATTTTTTTATTTTGCCAAGATGATATGTTTATGCGATTTTTGGCCAATCTAGTTACTGGTGGGTGAAACGAAGACCACTCGCATGATAAGCAAATGGAGGTGATCGGTAGTACACGCGTATGACCGACGACAACATGGAGGAATGTTC
This sequence comes from Fraxinus excelsior, assembly GCA_019097785.1. Lineage (NCBI taxonomy): Eukaryota > Viridiplantae > Streptophyta > Magnoliopsida > Lamiales > Oleaceae > Fraxinus > Fraxinus excelsior. The sequence continues at coordinate 12,713,556 of CM032634.1, read as the reverse complement.
GGAGTTTTCCTTCGAATGTGTCTTCAAGCAGTTTGTTCTTCACATTATTTTTGATATTTTGGTGCTGTCTATTTTTTTGTTTCAGGTTATATAGTGAAATTTGGACGATTTTGCCCTTTGCACATTTGGGATTCGATTGTGTTTGATCGTGTTGCTGCATTTGCTGAAACTTTAAGATGAATAGTAGTGGCCCTAAAATAGAAAACTTGCATATTTCCGAAATAACGAATCTTCAGATCTGGTCCACTCTGGTAAATTGGCTTGTCCTTTTAAATTCCAGCATTGACGAGTCATCATGTGCGTGACATTATAATTGAGGTTAACGTATGGAGTAACCATTCATTGTGTTAGAATTTAGGATTATGTGTCATATTTGAAGTGTAGAATTTAACTGCAAGTTGATAATTGCTTTTGTATTTAATTATCATTAAGTCACCGCGTGAGCCTACATTGTGTGAGAAACTAAATTTTTGTTGACATATCTTCGTGTTTTATTGATTATTCTTTTAGAACACGGGATTCGACACATTTGATCTTTCTCTTAATACTGAGATATCAAATCTCAAAAAACCCTAGGAATCTAGAACAACGTATACTGTGGCTTTAGAATTATTTTGTGTGACCTAATTGTGTATTTTTTTATTTTTTACTGTTCTATTTTTCAGAATGGCTTCACATTTTGAAGTGAAAATTTTCAATGGAAAATGAGATTTCTCAATTTTGGCAACAAAAGATGAAGGGATTTTGGTTTAACAAAAAGTTTCAAAAATCATATATGACAAATTTCTTATTGATTTGACAGATGAACAAAAAAAGAATATGATGAATTTGCTTACACTTCAATTATTTTACATCTATCTGATGATATTTGGAGAAAAATCGAAAAACCTGATACCACAAAAGAATTTTGGAAAAAATTGGTAGACTTGTATTTGCTTAAATCTACTTCTAATAAGCTGTACTTGCTCAAAAGATTCTCAACTTTAAAACGGATTCTTCAAAAGATCTTGATGACAATTTGGATACTTTTAAAAAACTTTTTTAGGATATTGTTAATTGTGATGAAGTGTATGAAACCTATAAGACCATTATTTTGCTTAATTCATATAGAGAGGTTCATAATGCAATTAAGTATAGTAGTGACAGTGTGACACCATAACACCAGAGATTGTCATAAATTCCCTTAAGAGTAAGGAGATGAAGATTAAGGCTAAAAGAGACGATAAGAAGAGTGGTGATGTACATATGATGATGATTAAAATGAAGTTTAAGCAAATGAATCTAGGTAAGGCTCAAAATAGTAGTGACTCGAGTGACGAAGTTGGTAAGAATAATGACAGGGATTGGGACAAATCTGTGGTAAGCGATGTTACAGCTATGGTAAGACTGGACACTTTATAAGGGAATGATCTAAGAAGAATGATAAGAAGAACGGTAAAGCGAGAGGTGAGGCGAATGTTGTTATTGGGTCTAGTGATGACCTTAGTGAAGTTTATTGAGAATAAACATAGTTACTGCATGTGCATATGTGCGATTGCTTAATTTTGTTGCATGGTTATATGTTACATTTCAACATGTTTGATATGTGCATTTGTACGAATTTGAGAGCATTCTGGTTATTTTGTGTAATATGTTTGCATGCATAGTAAGTTGTGATACACTAGTAGTAAGTATGATGTGTGTCTTATGGTAATGTGGAGTATATGTGCCTGAGGGTGCATTGGTGATATGTATCGATGGATGTAGAGAGTAACATTTGAATCATGAGTGGAAATGTGATTAAATGTTGGAATCCTCTATTTGTGAAGAGCCTGATCAAGTGGAGTATAAGATTGACACTTCTATCACTTCTATTAGGTGAAGACTCATTATCCACTTTAGTTGAGAGAAGTAAGGTAGTGATAGAGAATTATCTCGTGAATTTAGGATCTATTGTGATTTATTAGTTAGACATGAGTTTATTGGCCAATCTAGTGAGCATGATGGACGATAAGAGGAGATATATGTTCTCGAGGAGAAAGCAACACAGAATGAGATATGATAAGTGTGGTAAGATCTTTCGTGGGGGTCATTTATGCATTTGTTGCATATGCGTTTGCCATTTGTTTAATTAACTTGGTGTTTGTCGGTTGTTTTTTGTGAACATGTTTTGAAAAAATCTCTGTATTATCCTATGTTATATTTTTATCGAGTGTATGATATGCTCTTGATCGATTACTTTGATTACTTGTTCCTACTTGGGGTTTTTTTTTACCTTAGCTCAGTGAGTACATGAAGCATGTTTTATATGTGTTTAGGATCCAAAATAAGGGGGAAAATATGTGATTCCAATTTTATTGGGTTGCCTTGATTATGTAAGTATAAACTGTGTTTTGGTTACTTGCAGGATGCTTGTGTATTAATGTAGAGATTTGTTGAGTTTTGATATCTAATAATCCGGGCGATGATGTTACACGTCAGATTATATTTCACAGGTTTGGACCGATGGGTGAATTAATTATAAACAATCAAGTTTAAAGACTCGACCCGAAAATAACGTGAGCTGTTGAAAGTGGTTTAAAGAATTAATGTTGCTAATGGTCAATATATTTACCTATTGGATGGCTCTTGTTTCTGGCCCGTTTATTATTTCCTTGGTCTAATTAGAATCTAACCTATCTATATATTGTTGCTTCTTCTTTCAGTCATGTGTGTGATTGTGAAGAAAAGAGAGAAATCGGTTGCTTGCTTTGTGCTTAGAAAATGGTGGTTGACCCTTTGTTATCTTCTTCATCTTTGTGCCTTGTTTTCAATTTTCTTTATTTGCCTTTGTGACTGCAAATCAACACCAATTATCTTATCCTTTGTGGGTGAGGCTGAGAAGTAATCGAAGTGAATATATTGATTGTGGGTTGAACGTTTAGATTGGTTGTTGGAAACGAAAGATAACGTGAAACTAAGCCCGAAAATCACCTAATTGAAAATCTTGAATCGAGTTTCCACAACAGTTTTAATAAGGTTCATAGAGAGGATTTTTTTAGGTTAACATTTACTTTAATTTCCTACTTTGGACATCCTAAAACTATTTGATTTAATATTTATTATATTTAGTGTTAATCCCGTAGGGTTTATTAAATTTGTTTCAGTACTAGTTTCAATTAGTGGTGGCAAAAAAGCTCGTCGGCTCGTCGGCCCGTAAAACGCCCTAGTCGGGCCCGGCTCGGGCTCGGATAAATCGAGCCGAAGCCCGGGCCGGCCCATTTAAAATTATTTTTTTTTATTTTTTTTAAAGGTTCCAAGCAGCTTTTAAGGAGAAAAGAAAAAAAAAATAAAAAAACACGAGCCGGCTCGGCCCGTTTAGGCTCGGGTCTAAAGCTCGGGCCGAGCCTTATTTTTTTGGCCGGGCTTTGCTCAGCTCGGCTCGGTCCAAAAAAAGCTCGAGCCGAGCCCGGGCTTTTTTTTTTCCGGCTCGGACTTGGCTCGACTCGGCTCGGCTCGGCTCGTTGACATCCCTAGTTTCAATGAATTTTGAGATAGCTAATATTGATAGTCTTGAAAGTTCAAACAACACATCAAAAAGTGCAGTGAGTTCATCTCCAAAAATAAAGACTCGTTAGAATGCGTAAAGAAATTTTACATTAACATATCAACTATCAAAACTCTTATAGATTATTCGGGATTGAGTTCAATTATGAGACTCATTCTAGTATTTTTAAGTTGACATGTTAACGTAATGCAACTCTTCTATATTATTCTTAACTAGAAAGAATATAAACTAATATTTAAGATGTATGAAATCTCGAATTGGCATATTAATTCATTGTAACTTCTCGAGTTCAACTATGAAAATGTATATTTTTATATGATAGAACGCAATGAAATATAACGCTAACATATCAATTTATTGTAATTCTATTATCTTTTTTTAAAGTGAATTCAACAAGAAACAACGTAAGCAAGCGGTAGGTAACAAAATTTCAAATCTAACGACTTGTCAAGACTCCTCTAAGAGGAATCACAATCAAGAAGATGAATTTCGTAAAAGACAAAGTAGCATCTCATCCTACCTCACATCACATGCAAACTAGTCCACACACGACACCGCCCTACAATTCTACAAAACAGAATCTCAAAGCTGAAACAAATCAAGAATTAGAAAAAGATAAAAAAAAAATGCCATCTCTCGCTGTAAAACAGTGCCCACAGCCAGTGGTTTCTCCTTTTCCCCTCCCCACTCACGCTTTCCCTTTCCCAATACCTTTTTCTTCATCTCAATCCCTTCCTTTGCATTTTCTACCAAATAGTTTCTCCTTGTCCTTTTTTTTTTTTATTCGTTATAATTTTACCTCCATCACTAAACTTCAATCTTTCGGAAAACCATAAATTCTTTGCTTACGGCGAAGTTTATTCTTTTTCCGCTCAGGCCCAGTTTATGATTTTTAATGTTTGTATCTATGTGAAGTGGGTTTCGAGAATTTTTTTAAGGGTTTGATTTGTCTGAGAAATAAATGGGGACTGAATTGGAAGATGGGGCAGAGTATTCGTTTGCGATGGAATACCACGGACCGCCAATAACCCGGAACCTACCGCTGGCCGTGCCCATCAATGTGGATCGGATTCCGGTGGCGGCCGTGGTTTCGCCGGTCACGTTACCGGATAAGTTGTCGCTGCCTATTGTACACCCATTATCAGCCACTGAGATAAGTAAGAATTTCTCCAAGGAGTGTAAGTTGGGTTCCTCGTCTGAATTATTGACTGTTTCTCCGACTTCTGTGATATCTTTTGAGCAGGGAAAAGATGGGGTTGGTGAGGGTTCTTTTAGTAAAGAATTAGGTTTAGGGTCTGAAACTTCTGTTTCTCCAAGCTCAGTGAATAATGCATTCGAGGAAAGAGATCCTAGTAATGGTCCCCGTAGCAATAGTAATTGTGTTATATCGGGCGAGTTAAGTAGTGATTTAGAGAGTTCTAATCATGATTATGAGGCTAATGGAGGGAACGAGTTGGGATTTTCATCCGTCACTCATGACCATTCGCTCGAGATGATAGGCGGTGTGGAGAGTTCTGGTGCATTAGGGTTTTCAGATTGCTCTGAGAAGTCGATGGAAATGTCAGGAAGCTTGCAGAAGTGTGTTTCGAGTGATTGCAAAGAGAGGCTAAATTTTAATGAGTCGAACCAGCAGGATTGGGACTCTAATGAGTCAGTAATGAGTATGGATTACCCATCTTCTCGGATTTCTTCCTGTAAGTTTGGTGATGGGAAAAATGAATCTGGTCGTGATGTTAGGCGAGTCTCATTGGTGAGATTTTGTGATATTGAGTCAGATGATGATGATACGGACAAGGAGTTTAGTCGTGCCAAACCTGAGGTAGTTATAGCAAAGAGAGAACCTGCAGTGAAGGTGAGGAAAGGGGCATGTTATCGGTGTTTGAAAGGAAGTAGGTTTACGGAAAAGGAGGTATGTATCGTTTGTGATGCAAAGTATTGTAGTAATTGTGTACTCAGAGCAATGGGATCTATGCCGGAGGGAAGAAAGTGTATCACATGCCTTGGATTCCCCATTGACGAGTCTAAGCGTGGCAATTTGGGGAAGTGCTCTAGGTTGCTCAAACGACTGCTTAATGATTTGGAAACTCAGCAGATTATGAAAGCTGAGAAATTGTGTGAAGTAAATCAATTGCCACCGGAGTACGTTTGTGTTAATGGTAGGCCTCTTTATCACGAGGAGCTGGTTATGTTGCAAAACTGCTCAAATCCACCAAAGAAGCTGAAACCGGGAAATTATTGGTATGACAAAGTATCAGGTCTTTGGGGAAAGGTGAGTTTTATAGTTTTAACACATTATTCTAGTATTGTTGCTCCTAATGTTTGCTGTCATTACTCAAGTTAACAAATCTGCTCATCTTAACAGGAAGGAAATAAGCCTTCACAAATAATTAGTCCCCATCTAAATGTTGGGGGTCCCATTAAGGCAGATGCTAGCAATGGGAACACTCAAGTTTACATAAATGGTCGTGAGATTACTAAAGTGGAGCTGCGTATGTTAAAGGTTGGCATCTGCACTCGTGTAAGAAATAACTTCAGATCTTTCTCGTAGTTGTTAACTTATAGTTCTTGATATTGCAGTTGGCGGGAGTTCAATGTGCTGGTAATCCACATTTTTGGGTGAATGAAGATGGTTCATACCAAGAGGAGGGACAGAAAAATACGAAAGGTTATATCTGGGGAAAGGTGGGATATCTGTTGAGACTATGAATGATGCTTCTTCTCTGCCACCAAAAAAAAAAAAAAAAAAAACATATAAATAGATAAATAAAAGGCTTACTCTTCCTCTCTCTTTACCTGCCATTCTCTTCTCTCACTATTTATGTTACTTTTCAGGCTGGAACAAAGCTTCTTTGTGCTGTACTCTCCCTTCCAGCTCCCTCCAAATCCTCTTCTCCTTGTGGAGAGCAACTGAATAATGTGGTCAGTCGATCATTTCCTGACTACTTTGAGCATAGAGGAATTCAGAAACTTCTTTTGATTGGTAATGGTGGATCTGGGACGAGTACCATATTTAAACAGGTACTTCCTGAAATTCAGAAATTTTCTATCTTGATATTTTGGCCTATTTTAATCCCTTTGTCTATTCTCAGATGGTTGGAATACATCATGGGAAAGATGGTCTTATGACCCTCAAAATTTATTGGTGTAGAAATAATAATAATTTTTGCTCTTATTGTGTTCTCATGCTATTTGGCATCCATATTATTGATGCAATAAGCCATATATTCTAACTGCTTTAACATGCTCCTTACTCCAAAAAATCGATATTTTGATATTAAATTAATTGGATAGCTCTAAAATGGGTCTCTATTAGGGATAAGAACATCCACAATCTGGAAATAAGGAGAAATGCTGAAATGGTAAAGTAAAACATAACAAGAAAAGAACTTTTACATAAAGATGGGCATAATTCTTATATCGTTAATACTTTAATTACAGAAATTTTCCATTTTTTTCAATACTTTGTCTAAACAAGCCTGCCCCTAATGTACCACTTCTGGCAAATCACAAGTTCAGTTAACATTGTGTAAAACACACCTGTTTGATATTATTTATGGCTGCAAACTCTTGAGTATAATTTTAGAGTTGACACTTTCTTAACCAAATGATTATGTCTGGTATCTTGAACATAAAGATCATTATTTTGAAAAAAAAAATGGTTAAAGAGGAAGAAGAAGTTGAAAATATTAAAATTTCCCTTCATTTATGGCAAAATATATAATGTCTTCATTACTTTCTTGTTACACATGTTTCCTTTAGGTATGCACAACTCAGTGCTCAGTCATTCAGGACTTGCACTTTCTATACTATCTCAACTTCTAGCCAGTTGCATGCCCATACAATTGCAGTTCACTCATTTACTATTTGTTGCACACTGCCATTGTGGTTCTCTGCTACAAAAAATATATATCAGAACCATTTTAATTTATGATATTTCACTTGATCACTCACTCGATCATCATAGTATTGTCCAAACACAAGTACACTAGTGCATTTGTAGTATCTGTGTCAATGTCAACGTGATTGCTTGTCTGCTAGCACAAGTTAGTAGTTGATAGCTTTGAAGTACCTGCTTTTCTCTAATAAGTATTCATATATCAAATTCTTTTTCTCGAGTTCTTTTATGAAGCAGTTTTTTGCATCAATCATGCATGCTTGAAATGTTCGTTTTGTGTGATTCTTTTCCTTTTTTTTTTGTTTTCAAAAATACCTTGTCAAATTGGCTGCTTATATGATTAAATATTGTTGTATTAGGCCAAAATTCTTTACAAAGACATAGCTTTCTCAGAGGATGAGCGTGACCACATCAAATTGTTGATCCAGACCAATGTGTACAGTTACATTGGAATACTTCTTGAAGGCCGTGAGCATTTTGAAGAAGAAAGTTTGAATAACTTGAGGAAAAATGGTTCTGATGATGATACTGAACTTACTGGTATGTGTTAACTATATAATGGCTTGTTTCTTTACCCTTCAAAGCATAAAAAAACCATTTAGCTGCTAGCTGGGAAGCAAGTTTGTTATCTACTGCACTCTGTCTAGCTGTTGAGTTCTCTTGTTTGTTCTTCATTTTTTACTTTTCTTATTGAGTTGGTAATTTAGAAGTACGAATATGCAATGTGAAGTTGGGTATTTTGGCTACTAACAGGTTGTGGCGATGGCAATGATGAAAAAACTCCATATTCCATTTGTCCAAGGTTGAAATCATTCTCCGATTGGCTTCTGAAAATTATGGCTTCAGGAACATTGGAAGTGATTTTCCCAGCTGCTACTCGTGAATATGCACCTTTGGTTGAGGAGTTGTGTAGCAATTCAGCCTTCAGAGCAACTTACAATCGGAGAAATGAATTGAAAACTCTACCCAGTATTGCTAGTTATTTCCTTGAGCGAGTAAGATCATAACTTATTTCACATGCATGCATGCTTGATTGATTAGAATGAATTCACTAGACATATTTTGGTGATGCTTACTAAAATGTTGTAAATCAATTCAAGCAAACCTTCACATTTGGCTTCTTTGATTTCTGGATAGTCTATTTTGGTGCTCCTCAATTACATTTGTGATCATTTATCTTGTCTAATGTATAATCGAGATGACAAGAGTGGTTTACATTGACCATGTAGGCTTAATTGTATCTTTGTTTTGGTACTTACAAGAGCAAATGTTCCAATAAAATAGAGAACTATCATAAGAAAGGATTGCTTTTGGTATTGGTAGTTTGTAGGAATGTGGAGCCTTTTAAATTGTAGTGTGTTTCAACATAACCTTCAGATAAACACATGTTCTCAATTCTCAGGCAGGAATGAGCAGAAGCATACTTTCTTAAGGCTAGCTTCTTTGGCTAGAGAGAAGTGTAGATTAGGTTCATTGACAACATTCATTAGCACTTTGATGAACTGAAACCAAGTTTCCATGTAACTGTATTGATTGGTTTAGATTTGAGAGCTCAGTCACTTATAGTTGTGCAATCTGCGTTTTCTCCTCTTCAGGCTGTTGATATATTGAAACCAGATTATATGCCATCAGATTTGGATATCCTATATGCTGAAGGTGTTACTTCATCCAATGGGCTTTCATGTGTGGACTTTTCATTTCCGGAGCCACATCACGATGATGTTGACAGTGAGGATCTGCATGATTCTCTGCTCAGGTATGTCTAATAATTGATATATGCATGTTGACTAGAAAGATCTGCTACACTTGAGCTTTTTGTATTGTAACTTCCCTTCAATCATATAAAATTTGGTTCTGCAGTTTTTCTCATTTTGGAAATTTCAATGTGGCTTCGGTTTTTTCAGATTATAGACTTTAAACTGAAGTTGTCAAGTATAACAAATAGGAACTTGCTACTTGTTTAGTTCATTCTTATGAGCTATAAAACTTTAACACTAAACTATATGTACATGTTACCGTGTTATTGAACAACCATATAAATTATATACATAGCTCCTGTTTGACACACATTCTTTCAAAATACATTATTTCATAACTTATTTTCAACCACACATTCTTCAATAAAATAATATTTTCTATCACATCAATTATTTTTTCTTACTTTTTAGCCACATATTTTCCATCATATCACTATTTAAAATACATTATTTCTTCAATAATATCTATCAAACACACCCATAATAAATAAATGAAGAAAAAATGGAGGAATATGGAGCATAGAGTGGAAGAGTCTAGTGGTTAAATAGATGAATATAGATTGTAGTTCATCCTTTTGAACTTCGATGTAAGTGACTTTTTTTTTTTAATCCATTTTTCCAAACGTATGGATTCAGTGATTGCCCAATTGCCTGGATATTTGGCTGGGCATTAGACTAGGAAGTTACCTGGTCCCGCCACCCCCCTACTCTAATTATCTACCATGCTTCCAGCCTTATTTTCATTCAAAAACAGTTGGTGTCTGGTCACCACATGTGCTTAGTAGTTACAAATAAACACATTAAACGTCGAGCAGTAGGAAATCACTTTGTCCTAAAAATTTGGTCTCCCATAAAGAGCTGGAGAAGATAGAAGAAATTATCACATGTATACTATGCTCTCTCCCTAACACTCATTGAAATGGGGAAAATAGTCGTGTGCATAGACTAACCTTTTTTCTAACATCTTTCCAAGATAATACCTTATGAAGCAAAACTATTCTGACAGTGAAAAATGCCATTCCGTATAAAGTTCTACCTTCAACCCTATGTTAGGCATGCAATAGAAGTTGGTGGAAGGAAAATTGTTTAGAGTGAAATGGAAGAAAGTAATGTTCTCTCATTTGACTGGAAAAGAACTTAAAGAGGAATTGAACACCAGGTGGAAAAGTGAGTTTTGTTGTTTTATTTGACTACGGAAGGTGAATGACAAGCTAAATGTTAAATGTGTCTCTACCATAATTTGTGTATCTACCCTATTATGGCTCATGGTTGATATTATTTTCATGTCATATCCAGTGAATAATATGATTAATTTCCCACATTGCAAACCATTGCCTAGCCTAGGTATAGTAGAAATTTTTTCACAACTCAACAGATAATCAACACTTCTACGTGACTTGGCCTGCCTTTTGTGAACATGCTTGAAGGTTTGGGCTTTGACTACTGGCGACTCAATTTGACAATTAAGTCACCCATTTTGGCAGTTTTCATGTGGGTGTCGTAAGTTAGGTTTCTAAGCTTTTCTTTCTCTCTTTATTTTTACCTGAAGATTGGGTGCCAAGTGAGGTTCTGAAAATGTCAATAGATTGTTGCTTTAAAGGCATAAACATTCATGAATGTTTTGCAAAATTGTGAGATTCAATCGTTGGTCCACTTAATTTGGTTTAGTTGTATTAGATTATTCCATATTCAAACTCTATTTGCACACAAACATCATGTAATGGCACCTCAACCCTATTCACTTCATCCTCCCTGCCCCCAACAAACTGGAGCACCTCCTCAAAGCATAGCCTGCAATATCACTCTTCATAGTCATCATGGGCACCCTCTGTATGGCAACATAAGGATCATAGTCCAAGTTGTATTTGCCTTGACATCATATTTCATTCTAGAGAAATGTAGTACAAAAACCAAAATGATCATTATCATCTACTGAACAGTTACATCGTATAAAACATGAGATTCACACACATCTTCAGTAACTTATATATCGTGGTTGAACAGAATTTATAAAAGAATGCATCATATTAAGATCTGCCCATGGATGTTCATTGTGAAGCTTAAGATGCCAAATTGAATGGATTTTTAGATTTGTATTCCTCGCTGTACACCATGTGAATTAAGCATAAATCACCGAAATCTATGGTGTAGACTTTTGACTACTGTCTTGTTTGTCTGTTTTTGTCGATTTGAAGATTTTGTGCCTGGTTCTTTAGTATTTTCCAACAATATCTTCTGGTTTCCAGATTTCAGTTGATTAGATTGCAGACCAAAGGTTTCGCAGAAAACTGCAAGTGGCTTGAGATGTTTGAGGATGTTCGACTTGTTATCTTCTGTGTCTCCCTAAGTGACTATAACCAGTATGTTATTGATGGTGAAGGGATCTCCGTCAACAAGATGGTGTTAAGTAAAAAGCTTTTTGAGAGTGTTGTTACTCATCCAACTTTTGATCAGATAGACTTCCTTTTAGTACTAAATAAATTTGACTTATTCGAGGAAATGGTAGAACAGGTTCCTCTAAGTCAGTGTGATTGGTTTGATGATTTTCATCCCGTGATAAGTCGCAATCGTTCCAACAGCAACAGAAACAACATCAACAACCCATCTCTTGGACAGTTGGCATTTCATTATATTGCTGTTAAGTTCAAGAGGCTGTACTCGGATTTAACTGGTCGAAAGTTGTATGTATCACTAGTGAAGGGGCTGGAGCCAAATAGTGTTGATGCTGCACTAAAGTATTCAAGGGAGATTCTGAATTGGGATGAAGAGAGAAACAACTTCAACTCAAGTGAGTATTCAGGCTATAGCATGGATACAAATTCCTTCTCTCATTGAAGTCAAGTAAAGAAGTTTATCCCCACCGTACATAAACGCGTGAATGAGCAAACATATTATAGGAACAATTTGGAGTATATTCTTTGTATGTTTTCGTTTGTAATGTGAGTTTGGGCTGCTGGATTGGAAATTGGCAAGTGATTGAAAATTAGTGCCACAATCTTCAGAATGACTTGTGGTGTGTTTTTCTCTTGGAATTTCATGTTGTAGGCTAATTCTTGTTATGAAATAGTTTATTCAGTATAGCTGTAAAATTCTGGTAATGAAAAGAAAATTATAGTTCTATGTAACATGTTTGTGTAGCTTTCCACTCGTGGATTCAACAAATCAGGCAGTTGTAATTTGTTAACCCTGTTTTTATTTTCAATTCCTCGGGTTGGATACTCTTGTTCCGTTTAGCATCTCAAATGTGTCCATCTATTCTACTTGGTTACCATGTATAAGGTCCTAGCATCGCTCTCCACATCTCTTTTTCAATTGCTTCAAGTCTGTCCTTGCTATTATTCTTTTTCACGAAATAATTTCTTAGACGCCTTCCCTTGACAGGGTTATTGAAAAAATCCCGGGATCTAATTTTTGTTTAAAAGGCTATTTTTTTGAGCTTGCATGAAATGTTTTACCAATTCTTATAGCATGTTTGGTACATAGTAATGGATGTGTCAGGCAAAGCTTTATAACCAAGACATGATTTGACTAGATTCAAGAAAATCTACTCCACCATTCAGTGCCAATTATGTTTCAACATATATGATTGGGTAACAATTCCTCTGGCACAAATATAGAATATTTAATTTTAACATCTTCAGAATGAAGGATTGGGAATCAAGGAATGAGAAAAGGGCAAAGGTAATATTTTACCCAAAAAAAAAGAGGGAGGAGAACTTCACCTCCTTTCCTCGTTTTAGGAGGTCGTAAAAAGAGAGTATAATGAGAATAGAAGTGATTGCTATTCATTTCTCAGGAAACCCAATTTTCCAGGAAAAGAGAGGAAACATAACTTTTGAAGAAAGAAAACATATTTCTAAGATAAAAATCGACAATTTTTACCCCTTTCTCCTAGGTCCCCCTTACTCGCTTAAGAACCTCTAGGAGCAAACGAAAGGAAAACACAAAATCAGTCAGCTACAAAACTATATCGTGCCTGTTCCATTGTGCTCAAAAGAATGTTTTTACATGCCCAACCCAATCTTGACATCTGTTCATTCAGATGAACGAGATTAACTTGCGCAGATTGCTTGCTTTCTTCCTTCAGATTAAGCCATTGCCTGATATTTGACTCCCAGAAATCACGTCCTTCAAAATCATTCTCCCAACCGATCCTGTTTAGTAGGAGACCCTTCCGGATATAACATGCCTACGCATTTCATGATTACAAATCAACAATCGACAGACATGAACAAAGACAGGCTCCAACAGCCATCCCAAAACTACGCTACTTATAATAGTCAGATTAGCCGAACAAAATTTGGTATCTACTTTCATGAAAAAGAAACATTATGAAAGGAAGGATCTTTCACCTGCAATAAACCCATGATAACGTCTGAAGTGCCAGCACCTTCCCGTAGACAAAGAAGAATGCCATGCTGCAATTTTGTCAACATTATTGATTATGAGAAGGGCAGATTAACAAGAAATACTTGTAACGGGAGCATGTTTGGCCAAGCTTAAAAATAAATGAGTTACATTTCCAATATTGATCAATAAAAAGAACATTTATTTCAATAATTACTTTTCTACTTATAAATTTAACTTATTAAGCTCAACCAAATATGCTCCAATTCTCAATAAATTTAGCAACAAAACATATTAAATAACAGTGTGAGTTCCTTGAATGTACTCACATCCCCTATTTCGTTGAATCCTTTAGTAACGCTCTCCATGCATATGAAGTAGAAATCCTTATCATTTAATGATCGCATCGTCATCATTGATAGCTTCGGTATATGCCTCTTGGGATTTAAGCAACCAATTCTTATGGGCAGTAGCTCCTTGCCTAATGCAAATCTTACTTAGAAGCTATATCTGATATGAACACAGCAAAAGAAAATGAACTAAAGATATGTATGGCTACGTACAAAGAGAAACATCACCTTTGCTCCAGAAGAGATCAATGCCTTCCTCTTTACTAACTTCAGCTGGAGAAGGAACATATCCCAGATTAATCCAGGTGTTCATTATTATCTCAAGCCTATCCTGGAGAAGAAAGTAGGAAAAAGATGCTTAAATGCAAATGCAATATGTAGCAGATAAGGTTCAATCTGGCGTTGCCAAGGTATTGAAAATATAGTGAACCAAACACGAAAGTAGCAAGTAAAAACAAATTTGTTGGCGACATCGTAAATAAATAAATCGGTTTAAGATATTATATAGGGTGATTTAACATGATATCAGAGCAGGTAGAAGTCTTGAGTTCAAGTTTCAAAATCAACCAACCATGAAATTTGCGCACGTGGCATTTCTTTGATGGGAAAAGTAAATTGAGCCTGCTCATGAAGGGATGATACAAGTACTAAATTTAAATAAATAACCATGTTCCCTCTAATAACTTGTTGAACCAATTCATCTAAAAGCTCAAGTTGTTAAAGAGGCGACAAACCTATTTATTTAAATTGTCTTCCTCAACCCTTCACATGCACTCGTGCAGGCTGGAATCATTATTTATTGAAGGCCAGTCATGTGCAAAATTGTTTTAAATGGGCAGCAGCTAGACTTGAACCAATTCTTTTGCCATATCCGTGTTAAACCACTTCATCTAAAAACTTAATCTGTTATAGAGATATGATATGTTTATTTTAAAGAGAATTGAAATCAAAATATTGTTCTGATGAACATAGTAGTTACTTAAGCAGAACACGTGCATGCTGGGTAAATACAGTGAACTAAAAATTTAATAATGACGGTTTTTTCTGGATTATTACTTAGAAGCTACTACTTCATGGAAAATGACAAGCATACGGAAGATTTAGAAGATGGGGGGAATATTCATGTAATATGAGATATGCACAAGATAGATGTATGAATTTCAAGAGTAAAGCACTTGTGTCAACATATGAAAGAAAAACTCCAAGACTTTGAGTTGTGACATGTAACAACATATAGATACAGTATCAACTGATTTATTGCCACAGTTAGAACTGACCTTAGTTAACGTTTGCAGATGTACATATTTAAGCCCTTGATAAATGCCAAAAAGATCAATAGCTGAAAAGATTGGGTACACGACAAATGGTAGACCTGCTTGCAATCTTTCCAATCAAGAAGTGAGAAAATATAAAGCAAATCTTGTCATTCGTAAGTAAACTGATTTCTGTCATCAATCTCAGAAGAAATTTACATATGTTAGCAAATATTACATTTTCATGTTAGAAAATGAAATCTCAACACGTGGAGTGAAAAGAGAAAATACTCAAGATGCATCACATTCGCCTGAATTCATAATAAGAAGTCAAGGGCAGGAACCTCTGATTGTTTTTGAACAAAATGTTCAAGATTGCAGCAAGCATCAGGCCAAGATTATCGAAGCACACTGTTTGGATCTGAAACCCAACTGACAATCAGATTGCATATCATAAATAAACGCTAAGCCCCCATTTGAGCCCAATTCTTTAAAACCCATTTTTTCCCGAACCCATTTTGACCAAACATTCTCCCAATAATAATTTTGCCTATAAACCCAATACTTTTCCATACTTTTGAACCGTATATTCTTCAAAAAAATCCTTTTTTACGAAATCTATTCACAATAAATGGGACTCATACAGGGGCTAAATACAATATTCATTACATGATATTTTATAGTCAACCTGGGCCTTTGCAGAAACTTCTCCAAGATTGTCTGCAATCGCAAAGCTTCGGTAAACAGCAGTCTGGAGACAATGTGAGAATTAAAATTTTTCATCTGAATACACTGAACTGGTAGGCGTGATGGATATAAGGAATGAAAAGTACATATCCATTTAGAAATGGGTTCCTCCACCCATTCCACAAAAAGCCAAAGATGTATTCTCAACAAATTGGGGGTTGATTTGATGAATCCTTTTTTACCATTGCATTTGATCCAATGATACATCTAGTGAAGTTTATGATAAAACCAAATGTTTCGCAAGTAATCCAAATCTCTCTTTTCAAAATGTTCCATTGAAATGCAATGGACATAGGCACTTCTGTAGGTCTACTCAACACATACTTTAACCATGTAGTCGCCCTAATAATTTATGTTCAATTGATGTCACCTCCACTTGTTGGAATTTACCACCATTTCTTATTTTATCCATTTCTATTTTATCAATATTTTGTCCCTAAATTCCTTACCTCTATAACATCCAGGTATAGTTATTCTAATAACCAGTTTGTAGAACTTGCCATTTACTTTGGTAGGTATCTTCTAACTAATATGTAACAAGAATTCCTATAACATTTCTCCATTTCATCCAACATCCTCTGATCACAAGCATTATATTCTTGTCAAATCACCATTCCATAGTAATAATCAAATCTAGCTACACAATTGGGACAACTTGATCCCTCGTTATATCATCTTTTCTAGTTTCTACGGAAAAAAAGGACAGTTTATACCTTCTGTCTTAGTCTTATTTAACCTAGTACCTTCAAATTCTAAAGTGCTTCAAATTTTCAAGTGACAACTCATCCCCTCTTAGTATCATCAACTAAAACTAGGTTGTGAATAATAACCTTGGCACGAGACATCAAATCAATGAATAACCTGCAACAAGAAACCTCATCTTTGATATACCTTCTAAGTTCATCATTACTCAGCAAAAACTCTAGGAGTTACAGCAGAACTTTGAGACAAACATAAAGTAATAGTGTATTCTCTACACACTACAGTTATCTGTACTAGATTGTACACTTGTGACTGCTCCAACATACATATCTTTGATTGTATTGACATATTTAACGGAAATTCCTTTTTAAGTCAAGAAAATAGTAACAGAAAGAAGAAAAATCAAGATATTTTTTTACATGGTGGACCCCTATAATCCAGATTCATGTCTAATTTGGAAATCTATTTATATTGGCCACAGAATTATGTATCAGACATTTCATGATATTTACAGATTTATCAGCCCTAGAGAAGATGTATATTGCTTTTACATGAACTAATACATATAAGTGTAGCTTCATTTAATTTACAGAAACTATTAAAAATTCAACTTCAGTTTTAAAAAAGCTTAGCACTTGCAGTGAAAAAGAATTAGCATCATGGCATCCAAAACATGAAATCAATAAAAGGTATTAGAGAAGAGCTGGCAACTAAGAGTAAAAGCAAGAAGGTATGATCATGCTAATTCATCAGCAATTCAAGATATTATTAACTGCAACAAATATCATAGAACATTAAATTAAAAAAAGATCATCTGATGTAGGATGTGTAAAACATTCTTGTACTAAAACTTACACCAGTTGCTAAGTAGCAGGCCAGGCATATCTGCTTAGCAATGTTTGCAATTGTTGCAAGAAGCAGGAAATACTCGGGAAAGACTGGAGTCAACAACTCAACTCCAATGCTCAAACTAAACAGAACAGATGTTGAGAACCTAACCCTCTTCAGTTAAAAGAAAGACGCATCAGAAACTCATCAACTTTTGCCCCAATTCAGCTTCATATACAACAAGATAATTTCCAAAAATTCTCACCAAATACAATACGCCGTCAGTTGAAAGATATCAAAAATTAATAATTTGCGGTATGTAGATACTTTGGAGTTTGGACAGCATATGTAGTTATCTTCATTTACTCAAAATTAGAAATAAAATGAGGTAATACGTGGTTAAGAAGGTCCAAATAGAATTTAACTAATTAAATAAACAAAAAATAAAATAAGTGGAGAATGTATGTTGCCACCACTCCCTTGAGGTGCAAAAGCTATACCTTCAGATTGGTATCAAAAGCAGATGCGAGGGTAGCAGTATAGATGCATCTGCTCAGCCTCCCAAGTCCTTCCTTCAAGACCCAATTTAGGGCAGCAGCAGATGCGAGTGAACGAGATTTGCCAATCCCAATTGCCCGAAACATTGCCTAAATATACCCATTCAATATCATTATCGATCATATATAATAGACTGAAATGTGTTATGAACAGGTCAAAAACAGAATTAGAGGATAAAAGAATAACACCGATATGAACACAGTCACACTCAAACAGACACATTGATTGACTTTAAGATAGACTAGCAGTAAAAAGATTGTTAGTATAATCGAAGTATAATACATGAAATATATGCATTCCTTAGTGCTGGGATTAGCAGAATGATTAACGTTCAATCCAAGGACTCGACCTACATTAAATTAGCCCATTAAGTTACCCCCTGAAGCTCAAAATATTGAATACGTGGATAATAAGAATCTGATGAGCAGAATTGAAAATTCTGTGAAAGTTATCCAAAATTATCTCAGAGACTTGATTTTTCAATTAATTCAGAAATTTATTAACCATATTAAAATACCTGAGTAGCAAGAACCTGAAGAGAAGAGCTGAAAACTCTATGCAAGAATTTCCACTTCACATATCCCAGGTAATTGTCAGATACTTCCCTGGGGAGAAAAAAGTCCCTCACAGCAGACCCACAAACTCTGCTCAATTTCCTCACCCCACCTCCAAAATCAAGAGAAAAATCCCTAAGAGAAAATGCATTAATCCCATCAACAGAGACAAGTTTCAGGTCATTTGCATCCCAAAAGTACCTTGAAACAGCTCCTGAGTCTCGGATTACAACTGGGAGACTGAATTTTTTTTTAGCACTAATATCGTTGAGGTAGAGTTTTAGATTTTCTTCTTCTTGAAATTCATGGTTGAAGCTGGATGTTTTTAAAGAGTTTGAGAGAGTTAAGGGTTTAAGAGAGGTTTTGGGTCTAATCTTGAGTTTGCGAATAGGCGTCCATGGTGAGTGAAGGTGTGAAGATGAAGACGAACATGTGTATACTTTTACTTGCATAAGGATTGAAAATGGTCTGACTCTGTGTGTGTGTGTGTGTGTGTGTGTGTGTAGCCGAAGAGGATTATGGAACAAATGCAAGTTCCAGGAACTTTGTAGGCTACACGAAGATATTCAAAAGGTCATACTCGAAAGAGAGAGTCATATTATTTTTATAATTGAATAGACCAATTTGAATATTGAAATCAATAAATAATTTTTTTGTGCAATTTTATGACACTATTTAATAAGTTGAAAAACTCGGTACTAATTATTAATTTTTTTTTTTTTTTACACTGGTTTGAGGTAATTTAAAACTTACCCAAAATCCTTAAGTGTAATTTGGGTTATATTTCTTAACCCATCAAATCACGATTCTTTTAAAAAAATTCATTACAAAATGATGATATGAATTATATTTAGAATAATGATGTGGATTATATTAATTGACTTTTTTTTCCCCTCTCTCTCTAGAACGATGATGAGGATTATATTGTTCTTGTTTAGAGCCCGTTTGGTAGGGATTAAAATCGGATTAAAATTGAAAAATTAGTCGTTATTGTTGACTTTTATTAGACGAGTGAAACCCAATAACGGCTATATTTTCAATTTTAATTGAATTTTAATCGGTACCAAACGGGCTCTTAGTTTCCATTAATTCAATAATGGAAAATTTCATATTTAAGAGATTAAGGGTCTACTCGGTACTGCTTAAAATATAATCAAAATTGAAAATATAATCGCTATTGAGTCTCACTCGTCTAATAAAAGTCAACAATAACGGCTAATTTTTTAATTTTAATCCGATTTTAATCTCTACCGAATACGTCCTAAATATTGCCTATTTCAAAACTAAGAAATAAGATTTCAATTTTCAAAATCAGATATTAATTAAATTGTATTTATGAAATAATTAATTAAAAATATGTTTATTAATTAGATATATTAAGGTTGCAACTCTATAGTATTTGATCACAAATAATCAAATTAAGCCCCTGTTTGAAACCCATTTTGAGAGAAATAGAAATTTTGAAATAGTGATTGATGTAAGAATGAGTGGTGAAAAAGTGATGAAAAGTTTTTGATTTGTGTGTAATATTATTTTATTTGGAAAATGTGTGGTTGAAATGAAGAATGAGAATGAGAATGAGAATGAGAAAGAGAAATTAATGGGTGTCAAACGAAGACTAATTAGTCTCATTATTTCTTAGTCACTAATAAAAAAATTTATAGGTCACAAATTATTTTACAATCACAAATCAAAAAAAAATTATAGGTCACAATTTATTCATCGGTCACAACTAAAAAAAATTATAGATCGCGATTTATTTATTGATCACAAATCACATAAGTTACGACTCAAATTTTTAGGTCACATACTATTTATTAGTCACAAGTTATCGGTAACATTGGTCGCAAAATATCTAATTTATTGATCACAATCTCAAATAATTTGTTACATTTATTTAATAGTCACAAATTAACATGTTGACGTTGAAAAATGTATAAACAAAATTCAAGCCAACTTAATAAATGAACACAAATTTAGTTGGGGTTTAACCAAAAGGGTTACAAGGTGATAATACAATAATCTTGTTTCTCTAATTATATGAGATATTTGAAATATGTAAAAAAATAAAAGAAGTTTGTATATCTTCCTAGAATCCTTGTCCCCCCTAATTCTTTTGCTTTCTTGGCCTTATATAGGAGAAATATGCATGCATGCAGTACACATGTCTTGTCAATCCAAACACCGAGCTAAATAAGTACATATGTTGGCGTAACAGGATTGGCGGCCGAGCTCAACTTTGTTAGTTGATCATGAGTTACTGGCACAGGTGGTCCCCAACATTTAATGCTTTACTTAGGAAGGAAAGCTAAGACTTTTGATTGGAAGACAGTGAGGGCGTTGATGTGAGACATTTCCAAGTGTACTTTTCTGATTGGTAGCTTGAAGATCCTATCAGTGATTCTTAATCATTTCTCATTGTTCCGCCTTGAAGGACTACACAAGCTTCCCGGATAAGTCATCTGAGGTTCGAGCTCACATTATCATCCTTTCATTAAGTATATAAATTTGAACTAAACGACCTCAGAGGTCGGTGTCAACATAATCAATCTATTGTTCACAATCAATCAAATAATTAGTCTCAAACCCTACCCTACCCCTCGCCATCCCACCCACAATCACAATACCATTGCCATAACCACCGCCAATATCACCTTACAATCTGTAACAAACAAAAATAGAAAACGAACCCAAAAAGTCGACACTGCTACAACCACCAACATCACCTCACAATCTAAAACCCACAAAAAGAAACAAAGCACAAAAAGGCCACACTACCTCAAAGTCACATCGTCACCGCCACCACACAATCTCACAATCTGAAACTTACAAAAGAAGCAGAAACAAAAACCAAAAAATCGAAACCACATCACTAGCACACTGCCGCCACCACTGCACAATCTGAAACAAGGAAAAAAAACAAAAACACCAACTGAGCATTATCTAAACACCAGAAAAAACATTGGCTGAGCACCACCCAAACATTATCGTAGCCAAACATCACAGCCACCACCACAAAAAAATCAAATCCAAAATAACATGTTACTGCCACGATCACTAACATCACCAGCACCACCTCACCAGCACCACCACAACGCACTGCACCCTACCTTACCCCAAAGCTCCGATAAAGCATATCGGAGGAAGAGACCAACCCAAAATCCCAAAACCATTACTGTTGTACCCCACATCTATCTATCGCACAGACATCGTACCACTACAGATTCACATCCTTTTGTGTCGACACACAACTATGTGACCACCATGAAGTAGTGGTGCTCGTCATCACCATCTTATTAACAGATCTGTGGTGGTGATGTCTATTTCAGAGTGACGAGGCCGCATATGCTGGCTGCTTCAGAGCGATGTCGCTACGCTCAGCTTTGAGTCAGCCCGGATGGCCGTGGATTGTTGATCGTTGTCAGTAATAAAATATTAAGAGCTCCGTTTGATGCCTTTCTTTTTTTCTTTTTTTTTTTTTGCAAAAAGTGCATTTTGAAATAGTGATTTAATGAAGAATATGTTGTTAAAAATAAGAAAAAATTTTGAATTAAAAAGTAATATTATTTTATTGAAAAATGTACGGTTGAATGAGTAAAGAAATTGTATTTTGAAAAAAAAAAAAAGAATCAAATAAGGTCTAAAATTTAAATATAACAATTATTGTGCCCAAACAAAACATATATAATTTTGGTGTAAAAATTAGCAATATTCACCAAATGATATTGTGGCTAAATTTTATATAATTCAAAGGAAGAACACAATTCTAAATTTCTAGAATTGCATTAAACCCATTAAATTGTGACATATATTATTTTGGTAAATCTAATATTAAATTCAATGAGTGCCGCAATGGTCTCACTCTTAGGGTCCGTTTGGTACGGATTCTTCAAATTCTCCAATAAATCAATTCTCATTTTCGACCACACATTCTTCAATAAAATAATATTTTTATCTCATCAATAATGTTTTCTTCTTTTCAACCATACATTTCCCATCATATCACTATTTAAAATCAATTCTTTCCCAAAAAATCTCTCCCAAACAAGCTCTTAATATCCAAATGAGTGGTCCCAGTCTCGAATCTCCTCTCCCTTCCCATTTAATTTTGGTACAAATTAAAGAATTAAAAAACTTTCACATAGTGGTGGAAAAAGGATTCGAAACCGAGACTTCATATATAAATATATGAGCTCTAACCAACTAAGCTACTGGAAATGTTGGAAACGAAACAGATTACCAGGAATATAATCTAAGAAGTTCATTCATTGTCAACAAAAAAAAAATAGTTCCTAGCGGATCCAGTATGCGCGGCCACTGGAGCTCGTCGGGTGCTGGGTCCGCCACTGGCTGTGCTGGTGGCATCTTGAGTGTCGCGTCACAATATCTCTGACGATGATAAAAGAGAGGAGAGAATGGAAGGCGTATAGAGAGAGAATGGAAATGGTAGATGGAGAAAAAATAGAAGAAAATGGGTGGGTGGGTGGGTGGGTGGTGGGTACGTGTATTTATTTAATTTTATAATATATTTACTAATATTAAAATTTTGAATTATCTGATTTTTGAATTAAAAAAAAAAAAACTTGTAAATCTTATTCTTGAATTGTGAAGTTGAAATGTTTGGATAGACGTAATTTCCACATTCAATCATTCATTTTTTTCTCTATTCTTTTCAATCACGCTTTACAATAAAATAATATTACACTTAAATTCAAAAAATTTCCTTATTTTTTAATCACATTCTTAATAAAAATCACTATTATAAAAATATTTTTTTTCTTCCAAATATCATTATCATTAATCAACCTTCTCTCTCTCTCTCTCTCTCTCTCTCATGTCATCATTCTTTACATTAATTTGTAAATCATAATATACAAATCGCATTACCCTACTCAAAAATATGTCAAAAATATTCAGCAATTTCCAATAATTCTAAACAAAGGTACGATCAATGGCGCTTTCAAATAACCCCTAATTATCGTAAATGTCCATGTTATATCATCTCCAGCACCAACAAGTGCATCAAGGAGAACTGGAGAAGGGTTGATGAAAGTCGATTCATTCTTGGAGAAAAACAAAGAAGAATGAATTTATTTTCTATGAAAATCAAGATCTGTTATGCGTGTGTATACATAGGATTTTTTTTTTTCTAGCGAAAAAGTGGAAGAGTCTATTGTTATTTTGCTCCTTGTCAAAGCAAAACAATCAGAATTTGTCCATTAGGACGAACAATGCCATGAAATTCGAACTCTGGGGGACAATTCCTGTCAAAATATAGTCGGGGACAAAATTGTTTACTAATGTTAGGTTGGGACCATGGCTGCAATTTTCTTTCCACCTTTTTTTATTTAAAAAAAAAAAAAAAACAAATTCGTAATATTGTCAATAAAACCACAACAGTAGTGCTTCTTACACAATAAGAGCACAAAAATTCCCTGAATAGACTCACATGTGCGTTCCCCGTGCCTAATTTTTTTTTTAAATACATACCTGGGGCCCACTGTTTGTGTCTTCTGGCCAATTCTCTTCTTCTTCTTTTGCTTTCTTCTTCATTCTTCTATAATCATAGGGAATAATTGGTACTAAATCAAGAAAAACCACAGTGACAAAAGAACTCTCTACAGGAAAAGAAAAAAATATCAACATTAACAAAGTTACATTAGTAAAAGTAATAATTGGGCATGAATGATTTCTTTTCCGTGGCATCAATCATGTAAAGGAGGACCCAAAATCACAGGCTTTACTGCCTCTTCTGAACTAACTCCAACTATGAAATCAAACAAAAATCTGGCATTGGCCTGTAAATAATCTCCATATTTGTTCTGCGAATGTTCTGAACAATCCGAAAGGAACAATAAACCTCAACAATCTGCATGGAATTGCCAGTAAATGAAGACTGTTTCCTCTGTCGTCCATTACTTGGATCATCTTGTTTTCTTGCATTCGTATTAAGACGACATTCATCTCTTTATCTTTTAACGCAGACCAAAAGGAGGAATTTTACGATACAAAGAGTGTACTAGAAAATAAGCAAAGAATACCTACCTACTACGATTCTAACTTGGATTCTCTTAGGATTTAATCCATGTTAAGAATTAAGGTTTTGGGATGCTCCAAGTTATTTATCAGGAGAAAAGTACTCAAGGTTGTCAATCCTTTAATGAGGAAGATTATCTTCTTCGAAAGGGATTTATTTTGAATAAGCAAACACATTTTTCGAAACATTATTATTTTTTCAAAATGTTCCGTAAGTTTTTCGTAACTTTCTAATTATCATTCTCCAGAAAATATCACTTAAGTCACTTCCTCACATGGAACAAGGGTGAACGATTGTTTTCAGAAAAGTGTGTTTGGGATTTTCCCTATTTAACATCAGTTTCACACCCAAATTTGGCCATACTTAATTTCACACTAATACTTTCTACAAAAGAACTTTGAAACATGCTTGATAAATCTTTTGAGGCAAAATATTTGATAATGGATTATTAACATAATTGTCATGCAACTTCATGTGGGTTTTAAATGAGAAGTAATCTAATTCCAGATTTCACCAAAAAAAAAAAAAAATTAAGGTTAGAAATTCAAAATAAGATATTCAATTAATAATAAACAAAAAAAAAAAAAAAAACTTTAAAATTTTTTTGAATGGTTACCAAACTTATCAAATCGTTATCTCATTGACCATTAAAACTTAAATTTTTTATTTTTTTTTTTTTTTTAATCAAAATTTATTTCATCCATTACTCCATTTAAAAAATCTGACCGAATTCCCTATCCTTAAGTCCTAACAGGCAGTTAGAATTCACCAGCAGCTACCTCACGCCTCTTAGCAACAGCTCTAGTGGAATGACATCCCCTGATTTTTAGGAACAGTTACATATATTGTTGGCCAACTGGTAGAATTAGTTAGGGGTAGTTTTGGGCACTATTCTAGAAAATTCTTGGCCACATTACTCGTGTATAAATTTGTGTATTCTGAATGATGAAGGTGATAAGTGCGGGTTTTCGCACTTATTCGAACCATTTAAATTTAGATATTTGTGAGTTTTCATTGGCATTTAATAACTTAATTAGAGTTATTTATTGTGGTAGGTGAAAACCCGAGTTAATATGATTAAAGTAATTAGGCGAGTAATGACAAAAGACCAAAGATCAAAAATTCAATTTGGGGACCAAAATTATCACTTTTTTTTGATATTGGAAGGACTCGGACGTGCAATATCTTGAAATTTGCTCCAAAATCGGTACTAACAGTGTTTTGGCAGAGCGTGTGACGTCGGGACGCCACTGTAGCATTTTGGGCATTTTCAAAATGCTAGGGACCGATTTTAGCATCTATTACAAAGTTGGGGACTTGGACTACAATTATTCCTTAGGTTTTGAATTAAAACACACATTCAGCCCCTGTTTTAAAAAGGCAGCAGAAGCAGAAACGTCAGAGAATTGCTTCCTCTTTCATTTTTTATTCAATTTTCTTCATCCTCTTTTTCCTTTAATTTTTTTTTTGGTATTTTTGGCAACAAATCTTGGAAGCTTGACAATGGTGGATAGCTTGGAGAAGAAGACCCATTGATATTCTATTTATCAATCAAGTTTTTTTTCTATTCCTAATTTATTTTCCATTAATGATTTTTAAGAATTTGGTTTTATGGAGTATTTAAGGATAACTAAATATATTTGTGATTGGGGGTGATTCCAACCCGAGTTATGATTTAATTAATTTTTTTTTTTTTTTTTTTTTTTTTTTTTTTTTTTTTTTTTTTTTTGTTATACTTGATTGTTTAGGTGTACAACTAAATATTGAGTTTGTTTCAATGAAATGCTATTTTGAATTTATAGAACGTAATCGCTATTTATTCTAAAACCTTGTGGCAATTACATTCCAATGGATTATGAGGGATATTCAATTGATTGTATGTGATTAACACTTAAGTAAGTAAACCGAGCTTTGAGTTTGGGCCCCTTAATTACAATTTAATCTCTTTTGTAGTAAGGCTTTTGTTAAATTAAATTTTTTTTTTTTTTTGTTTTAGGTTGTTTAATGAATAGGGTTGAGTAAAGAGCCAGTTTATTCACTAATATGTAAGAAAGATGAATAATGAGCTGTTAATTTATTTCGATTTGTTAATCTAAGAAGAAAAATCTAGTTGTGGTAATTGATATGAAAATCATTCTCGTGGTAACGAAGCACCCCCCCCCCAATCACATTTTCACATCTTTGATTTAAAAAACTACTTTGTTTATTTCATAATTCAAGTCTTTTCGTTTTGCATTATTGCTTCGTTAGTTTAACAATACCCAAAATTCCCCCTCATTAATTAATTCGTATTTACTTTGATTTATAAAAAAAAAAAAAAAAATTAAATTGAAACAAATCCTCTGCGGGAAATGACCCTTACATGCCATATTACTATTTAAGACACCACATTTTAATTTAAGTAAGGAATATATTTGTACGTCTTTTGGCGATATTTTGGCGCATTGTCGCCGGGGATTGTTTCTACAATTTTTAATTGCATTATTTTCTTTTGTTATTAGTTTCCTTATTTTTGTCATTTCTTGTTATTTAGGTTTGTGAATGAAGCAAAAATCCTAGCTACACACTAAACTTAAGATCAAGAAAAAAGAGGTACACAATCGAAAGTGGAGAAGATATTTCTCCAACTGAACTTCTAAGGCAATTGAGCATTGAATCATCAAGTGAGTCCGAGCACATAGAATCCGAAATTGGCGGATGTAAATTTCAAACATTACAAGGGAATTGGCACTCCCAACTTTTGTTCAACAACCACTATGCATTCAATATCCTCAATTAGATGTGGGATTTGAACTAAAGTCTGGAATGATTCATCTACTCCCCACATTTCATGGATTTGCAGGAGATAGGACCCAACAACATTTAAAGAGTTTCATTGGTTTGCCAGCATAAACCGACGGTGTATCGGAAGACAAGTAAAAATTAACGGGCATTTCTTTCTTGTAGATACTGCTGAGGAGTGGCTTTATTATTTGCCTTCGGGTCTTATTACCACATGGAATGAAGACAGGGAAAAAGGAATGCAAAAACATTTTGGAGAAAATCCCACTTCCAAGCTACATCAGGAAAGAAATCTGTAGCATTCAACAATTTCAAGGGAAAATCTTCTATGAAAGAGGATTATGGAACAAATGCAAGTTCCAGGAACTTTGTAGGCTACACGAAGATATTCAAAAGGTCATACTCGAAAGAGAGAGTCATATTATTTTTATAATTGAATAGACCAATTTGAATATTGAAATCAATAAATAATTTTTTTTGTGCAATTTTATGACACTATTTAATAAGTTGAAAAACTCGGTACTAATTATTAATTTTTTTTTTTTTTTACACTGGTTTGAGGTAATTTAAAACTTACCCAAAATCCTTAAGTGTAATTTGGGTTATATTTCTTAACCCATCAAATCACGATTCTTTTAAAAAAATTCATTACAAAATGATGATATGAATTATATTTAGAATAATGATGTGGATTATATTAATTGACTTTTTTTTCCCCTCTCTCTCTAGAACGATGATGAGGATTATATTGTTCTTGTTTAGAGCCCGTTTGGTAGGGATTAAAATCGGATTAAAATTGAAAAATTAGTCGTTATTGTTGACTTTTATTAGACGAGTGAAACCCAATAACGGCTATATTTTCAATTTTAATTGAATTTTAATCGGTACCAAACGGGCTCTTAGTTTCCATTAATTCAATAATGGAAAATTTCATATTTAAGAGATTAAGGGTCTACTCGGTACTGCTTAAAATATAATCAAAATTGAAAATATAATCGCTATTGAGTCTCACTCGTCTAATAAAAGTCAACAATAACGGCTAATTTTTTAATTTTAATCCGATTTTAATCTCTACCGAATACGTCCTAAATATTGCCTATTTCAAAACTAAGAAATAAGATTTCAATTTTCAAAATCAGATATTAATTAAATTGTATTTATGAAATAATTAATTAAAAATATGTTTATTAATTAGATATATTAAGGTTGCAACTCTATAGTATTTGATCACAAATAATCAAATTAATTAGTCTCATTATTTCTTAGTCACTAATAAAAAAATTTATAGGTCACAAATTATTTTACAATCACAAATCAAAAAAAAATTATAGGTCACAATTTATTCATCGGTCACAACTAAAAAAAATTATAGATCGCGATTTATTTATTGATCACAAATCACATAAGTTACGACTCAAATTTTTAGGTCACATACTATTTATTAGTCACAAGTTATCGGTAACATTGGTCGCAAAATATCTAATTTATTGATCACAATCTCAAATAATTTGTTACATTTATTTAATAGTCACAAATTAACATGTTGACGTTGAAAAATGTATAAACAAAATTCAAGCCAACTTAATAAATGAACACAAATTTAGTTGGGGTTTAACCAAAAGGGTTACAAGGTGATAATACAATAATCTTGTTTCTCTAATTATATGAGATATTTGAAATATGTAAAAAAATAAAAGAAGTTTGTATATCTTCCTAGAATCCTTGTCCCCCCTAATTCTTTTGCTTTCTTGGCCTTATATAGGAGAAATATGCATGCATGCAGTACACATGTCTTGTCAATCCAAACACCGAGCTAAATAAGTACATATGTTGGCGTAACAGGATTGGCGGCCGAGCTCAACTTTGTTAGTTGATCATGAGTTACTGGCACAGGTGGTCCCCAACATTTAATGCTTTACTTAGGAAGGAAAGCTAAGACTTTTGATTGGAAGACAGTGAGGGCGTTGATGTGAGACATTTCCAAGTGTACTTTTCTGATTGGTAGCTTGAAGATCCTATCAGTGATTCTTAATCATTTCTCATTGTTCCGCCTTGAAGGACTACACAAGCTTCCCGGATAAGTCATCTGAGGTTCGAGCTCACATTATCATCCTTTCATTAAGTATATAAATTTGAACTAAACGACCTCAGAGGTCGGTGTCAACATAATCAATCTATTGTTCACAATCAATCAAATAATTAGTCTCAAACCCTACCCTACCCCTCGCCATCCCACCCACAATCACAATACCATTGCCATAACCACCGCCAATATCACCTTACAATCTGTAACAAACAAAAATAGAAAACGAACCCAAAAAGTCGACACTGCTACAACCACCAACATCACCTCACAATCTAAAACCCACAAAAAGAAACAAAGCACAAAAAGGCCACACTACCTCAAAGTCACATCGTCACCGCCACCACACAATCTCACAATCTGAAACTTACAAAAGAAGCAGAAACAAAAACCAAAAAATCGAAACCACATCACTAGCACACTGCCGCCACCACTGCACAATCTGAAACAAGGAAAAAAAACAAAAACACCAACTGAGCATTATCTAAACACCAGAAAAAACATTGGCTGAGCACCACCCAAACATTATCGTAGCCAAACATCACAGCCACCACCACAAAAAAATCAAATCCAAAATAACATGTTACTGCCACGATCACTAACATCACCAGCACCACCTCACCAGCACCACCACAACGCACTGCACCCTACCTTACCCCAAAGCTCCGATAAAGCATATCGGAGGAAGAGACCAACCCAAAATCCCAAAACCATTACTGTTGTACCCCACATCTATCTATCGCACAGACATCGTACCACTACAGATTCACATCCTTTTGTGTCGACACACAACTATGTGACCACCATGAAGTAGTGGTGCTCGTCATCACCATCTTATTAACAGATCTGTGGTGGTGATGTCTATTTCAGAGTGACGAGGCCGCATATGCTGGCTGCTTCAGAGCGATGTCGCTACGCTCAGCTTTGAGTCAGCCCGGATGGCCGTGGATTGTTGATCGTTGTCAGTAATAAAATATTAAGAGCTCCGTTTGATGCCTTTCTTTTTTTCTTTTTTTTTTTTGCAAAAAGTGCATTTTGAAATAGTGATTTAATGAAGAATATGTTGTTAAAAATAAGAAAAAATTTTGAATTAAAAAGTAATATTATTTTATTGAAAAATGTACGGTTGAATGAGTAAAGAAATTGTATTTTGAAAAAAAAAAAAAGAATCAAATAAGGTCTAAAATTTAAATATAACAATTATTGTGCCCAAACAAAACATATATAATTTTGGTGTAAAAATTAGCAATATTCACCAAATGATATTGTGGCTAAATTTTATATAATTCAAAGGAAGAACACAATTCTAAATTTCTAGAATTGCATTAAACCCATTAAATTGTGACATATATTATTTTGGTAAATCTAATATTAAATTCAATGAGTGCCGCAATGGTCTCACTCTTAGGGTCCGTTTGGTACGGATTCTTCAAATTCTCCAATAAATCAATTCTCATTTTCGACCACACATTCTTCAATAAAATAATATTTTTATCTCATCAATAATGTTTTCTTCTTTTCAACCATACATTTCCCATCATATCACTATTTAAAATCAATTCTTTCCCAAAAAATCTCTCCCAAACAAGCTCTTAATATCCAAATGAGTGGTCCCAGTCTCGAATCTCCTCTCCCTTCCCATTTAATTTTGGTACAAATTAAAGAATTAAAAAACTTTCACATAGTGGTGGAAAAAGGATTCGAAACCGAGACTTCATATATAAATATATGAGCTCTAACCAACTAAGCTACTGGAAATGTTGGAAACGAAACAGATTACCAGGAATATAATCTAAGAAGTTCATTCATTGTCAACAAAAAAAAAATAGTTCCTAGCGGATCCAGTATGCGCGGCCACTGGAGCTCGTCGGGTGCTGGGTCCGCCACTGGCTGTGCTGGTGGCATCTTGAGTGTCGCGTCACAATATCTCTGACGATGATAAAAGAGAGGAGAGAATGGAAGGCGTATAGAGAGAGAATGGAAATGGTAGATGGAGAAAAAATAGAAGAAAATGGGTGGGTGGGTGGGTGGGTGGTGGGTACGTGTATTTATTTAATTTTATAATATATTTACTAATATTAAAATTTTGAATTATCTGATTTTTGAATTAAAAAAAAAAAAACTTGTAAATCTTATTCTTGAATTGTGAAGTTGAAATGTTTGGATAGACGTAATTTCCACATTCAATCATTCATTTTTTTCTCTATTCTTTTCAATCCCGCTTTACAATAAAATAATATTACACTTAAATTCAAAAAATTTCCTTATTTTTTAATCACATTCTTAATAAAAATCACTATTATAAAAATATTTTTTTTCTTCCAAATATCATTATCATTAATCAACCTTCTCTCTCTCTCTCTCTCTCTCTCATGTCATCATTCTTTACATTAATTTGTAAATCATAATATACAAATCGCATTACCCTACTCAAAAATATGTCAAAAATATTCAGCAATTTCCAATAATTCTAAACAAAGGTACGATCAATGGCGCTTTCAAATAACCCCTAATTATCGTAAATGTCCATGTTATATCATCTCCAGCACCAACAAGTGCATCAAGGAGAACTGGAGAAGGGTTGATGAAAGTCGATTCATTCTTGGAGAAAAACAAAGAAGAATGAATTTATTTTCTATGAAAATCAAGATCTGTTATGCGTGTGTATACATAGGATTTTTTTTTTCTAGCGAAAAAGTGGAAGAGTCTATTGTTATTTTGCTCCTTGTCAAAGCAAAACAATCAGAATTTGTCCATTAGGACGAACAATGCCATGAAATTCGAACTCTGGGGACAATTCCTGTCAAAATATTAGGTCGGGGACAAAATTGTTACTAATGTTAAAGGTTGGTGACCATTGCTGCAATTTTCTTTCCACCTTTTTTTATTTAAAAAAAAAAAACAAATTAACGTAATATTGTCATAAAACCAACAGTAGTGCTTCTTGTACACAATAAGAAGCAACAAAAATTCACCAGAATAGACTCACATGTGCGTCCCGTGCCTATTTTTTTTAAATACACGGTGGGGCCCACTGTTTGTGTCTTTTCTGGCCAATTCTTCTTCTTCTTCTTCTTCTTCTTCTTCTGTACAAGGGAATAATTGTAAAACTAAATCAAGAAACCACAGTTGACAAAAGAATCTCTACAGGAAAAGAAAAAATATCAACATTAACAAAGTTACATTAGTAAAAGTAATAATTGGGCATGAATGATTTCTTTTCCGTGGCATCAATCATGTAAAGGAGGACCCAAAATCACAGGCTTTACTGCCTCTTCTGCAAGCTTCTCCAATATGAAATCACACAAAATCTGGCATTGGCCTGTAAATAATCTCCATATTTGTTCTGCGAATGTTCTGAACAATCCGAAAGGAACAATAAACCTCAACAATCTGCATGGAATTGCCAGTAAATGAAGACTGTTTCCTCTGTCGTCCATTACTTGGATCATCTTGTTTTCTTGCATTCGTATTAAGACGACATTCATCTCTTTATCTTTTAACGCAGACCAAAAGGAGGAATTTTACGATACAAAGAGTGTACTAGAAAATAAGCAAAGAATACCTACCTACTACGATTCTAACTTGGATTCTCTTAGGATTTAATCCATGTTAAGAATTAAGGTTTTGGGCTGCTCCACGTTATTTATAGGAGAAAAGTTACTCAGGTGTCCTAATCCTTTAATGAAAAGGAAAGATATCTTGCTTGAAAGGGATTATTTTGATAATCACACATTTTTCGAAAATATTATTTTTCAAATGTTCCCGTAA
Source organism: Fraxinus excelsior (assembly GCA_019097785.1). Classification (NCBI taxonomy): domain Eukaryota; kingdom Viridiplantae; phylum Streptophyta; class Magnoliopsida; order Lamiales; family Oleaceae; genus Fraxinus; species Fraxinus excelsior. The sequence goes on along the minus strand of CM032634.1, from coordinate 12,680,367 downwards.
TTTTTCGTACTTTCTAATTATACATTCTCCAGAAAAATATCACTTTAATCACTTCCTCACATGGACAAGGGTGAACGGGATTGTTTTCAGAAGGTGTGTTGGGATGTTTCCCTATTTGAACATAGTTTCACACCAAATTTGCATACATATAATTTCACACTACATACTTTCTACACAAAGAAATTTGAAAATCTTGAGTAAACTTTTGAGCAAAATATTTGATAAAATGGATTAAACATGGCAAATTGTTATGAACTTCATGTGGGTTTTAAATGAGAAGTAATCTAATTCCAGATTTCGACCAAAAAAAAAAAAATTAAGGTTAGAAATTCAAATAGTCATTGAACTTTGTACAATACTCTTCATCAATCAAGAAACTTTAAATTTTTTTGAATGGTTACCAAACTTATCAAATCGTTATCTCATTGACCATTAAACTTTAAATTTTTTAGATAATTACCGAACTTATCAAATCGTTATTTCATCCATTACTCAATGTTAAAAAATCTGACGAATTCCCTATCCTTAGTCCTAACAGGCAGTTAGAATTCACCAGCAGCTACCTCACGCCTCTTAGCAACAGCTCTAGTGGAATGACATCCCCTGATTTTTAGGAACAGTTACATATATTGTTGGCCAGCTGGTAGAATTTGTTAGGGGTAGTTTTGGCACTATTTTAGAAGATTCTTAGCCACATTACTCGTGTATAAATTTGTGTATTCTGAATGATGAAGGTGATAAGTGCGGGTTTTCGCACTTATTCGGACCATTAAATTTAGATATTTGTGAGTTTTCATTGGCAATTTAATACTTAATTTAGTTATTTTTATTGTGTAGGTGAAAACCCGAGTTTGAATGATGATTAGAAGGAATTTATGCGAGTAATGAGCAAAAAGGACCAAAGATGCAAAAATTTCAAAGTTTGGGGACCAAAATTATCACTTTTTGATAGTTGGAGGACCGGACGTGCAATATCTTGAAAATTTGCTCCAAAATCGGCACTAACAGTGTTTTGGCAGAGTGTGTGACGTCGGGACGCCACTGTAGCATTTTTGGGCATTTTCAAAAGGCTAGGGACCGATTTTAGTATCTATTACAAAGTTGGGGACTTGGACTGCAATTATTCCTTAGGTTTTGAATTAAACACACATTCAGCCCCTGTTTTAAAAAGGCAGCAGAAGCAGAAACGTCCAGCAGAAATTGCTTCCTCTTCATTTTTTATTTCATTTTCTTTCATCCTCTTTTCCTTTAATTTTTTTTTTTGGTATTTTTGGACAAATCTTGGAGCTTGGCAATGGTGGATAGCTTGGAGAAGAAGACCCATTGATATTCTATTTATCAATAAGTTTTTCTTTTCCCTAATTTATTTTCCATTAATGAGTTTTAAGAATTTGGTTGTTATTGTGAGTATTTAATGGATAACTAAATATATTTGTGATTGGGGGTGATTCCAACCCGAGTTATGATTTTTAATTAATTTGTGCATTATAGTTCTCTTGATTAATGTGTTTAATCCATTGTTATACTTGATTGTTTAGGTGTACAACTAAATGATTGAGTTGTTTCAATGAATGCTATTTTGGAATTTATAGAACGTAATCGCTATTTATTCTAAAACCTTGTGGCAATTACATTCCAATGGATTATGAGGAATTTTCTATTGATTGTATGTGGATTAACACTTAAGTAAGTAAACCGAGCTTGTGAGTTTGCCCTTAATTCAATTAATCTCTTTTGTCGTAAGGCTTTTGTTAAATTAAATCTAGAGAACTTGTTCTAGGTTGTTTAATGAATAGGGTTGAGTAAAGAGCTTGTTTTATTCAACTAATATGTAAGAAAAGATTGAGATAATTGAGCTTGTAATTATTCTCGAATTGTTGTTAATCTAGAGAACGAAAATCTATTGTGGTAATTGATATGAAAATCATTCTCGTGGTAACGAAGCATCCCCCCAATCACATTTTCACATCTTTGATTTAAAAAACTACTTTGTTTATTTCATAATTCAAGTCTTTTCCGTTTTGAATTTATTGCTTTCGTTAGTTTAACAAACCAAAAATCCCCCTCATTTAATTAATGTCGTATTTTACTTTTGATTTTATTTTCTAGTATGCAATTGATTAAATTGAAACAATCCTCTGCGGGAATGACCCTTACTTGCCATATTACTATTTAAGACGACACATTTAAGTTAAGTAAGGAATATTATTTGATACGTCTTTTGGACGGTATCATTTTGGCGCATTGTCGCCGGGGATTGTTCTATCAATTTGTTAATTGCAATATTTTCTTTTTGTTATTAGTTTCCTTATTTTTGTCATTTTCTTGTTATTTAGGTTGTGAATGAGCAAAAATCCTACTACACACTACAACTTAAGATCAAGAAAAGAGGTCAACACATCGGAAAGTGGAGAAGATATTTCTCCAACTGAACTTCTAAGGCAATTGAGCATTGAATCATCAAGTGAGTCCGAGCACATAGAATCCGAAATGGCGGATGCAAATCAAACATTAAAGGAACTTGCCGCTCCAACTTTTGTTCAACAACCACTATGCATTCAATATCCTCAACTGAGGTGGGATTTGAACTAAAGTCTGGAATGATTCATCTACTCCCCACATTTCATGGATTTGCAGGAGAGGACCCCAACAAACATTTGAAAGAGTTTCATGTGGTTTGCTCAAGCATGAAACCGACGGGTGTATCGGAAGAGCAAGTAAAATTACGGGCATTTCCTTTCTCTCTTGCAGATACTGCTAAGGAGTGGCTTTATTATTTGCCTTCCGGTCTTATTACCACATGGAATGGAATGCAAAAACTATTTTTGGAGAAATACTTCCCAGCTTCAAAGGCTACAAACATCAGGAAAGAAATCTGTAGCATTCGACAATTTCAAGGGAAAAATCTCTATGAGTATTGGGAGAGATTCAAAAGACTTTGCTCTAGTTGCCCAAACCACCAAATTAGTGAGCAATTACTTCTACAATACTTCTATGAAGGATTACTCCCGATGGAGAGAAGTATGATCGATGCAGCTAGTGGAAGAGCTTTAATGGATAAAACACCAGCAGTTGCTAGAGACTTGATAGCCAACATGGTTGCCAACTTACAGCAATTTGGTAGTAGGGAAGAGGCACCGATTAAACAAGTAAGTGAGATAGGAACAACATCTCAAATTGAACGACAATTGGCCGGTCTCACTTCTCTTGTACAACAAATGGCACTTGGGACAATTCAACAAGCAAAAGTGTGCGGGATTTGTTCTATTGTGGGACATCCTACTGATGCATGCCCAACGCTACAAGAAGGAGCCTCAGAGCAAGCAAATGCAGTTGGGGAATTTCCAATGCAACAGAGAAATAGATATGATCCATATTCTAATACCTATAATCTCGGATTGAGAGATCATCCTAATCTCAGTTATGGAGGAAATCATTTCATAGCCCCACAACTACAGTTTAATCATCCACCGGGTTTTAATCAACAAAGGCAACCACAATACTCTCAACCTCGTCAACAAACTCCACCACCAAGTTCAAATATGTCTCTTGAAGATATGGTCAAATCCTTAGCTTCTAGCACAATGCAATTTCAACATGAGACAAAGACCTCAATCAAGAATTTGGAGACCCAAATGAGTCAATTGGCCAACACGGTGGGTAAATTGGAGGCTCAAGGATCAGGAAAACTCCCTTCTCAAACAATCAACCCGAGAGAAAATGCTAGTGCCGTGACATTGAGAAGTGGAAAGATTTTAGAAGAGGCACCAAGGAAGATGAAAGATCATGTTGAGGAGTCAACGCAAGAAAAAAACTTAGCATGTGAGAAAGATGAAACTACGACCCCAACATCGATATCTAAGGTAAATTCTAAAAATTCTATTCCAACTAATGTTCTCTCCCCTCCATTTCCTAGTAGGTTTGCAAAGTCAAAAATGGATGAACATGAGAAGGAAATATTGGAGACTTTTCGAAAAGTTCAAGTGAACATACCACTTTTGGATGCCATTTATCAAGTGTCACGGTATGCAAAGTTCCTCAAAGAATTGTGCACTAACAAGCGTAAATTAAAAGGTAATGAAGTGGTAAGCATTGGAGAAAATGTCTCGGCGATTCTGCAAAGGAAACTTCCACCAAAATGTAAGGATCCGGGAAGTTTTACTATTCCTTGCATTATTGGTAACACTAGGTTTGAGAAAGCAATGCTAGATTTAGGAACATCTATTAATGTCATGCCATATTCTATTTACGCTTCTTTAAATTTAGGATCACTTAAAGAAATCGGTGTTATTATTCGACTTGTTGATAGATCTAATGCATTTCCAAAAGGAGTGTTGGAGGATGTTTTGGTGCAGGTAAATCAATTGATTTTTCCAGCAGATTTCTATGTTCTTGACATGCAAGATGAATCAACGTCTTTGTCATCACCATTGCTCTTGGGAAGACCATTTATGAGGACGGCGCGTACAAAGATAGATGTACATGATGGTACTTTGACATTGGAGTTTGATGGTGAGGTTATTCGCTTCAATATCTTTGAAGCAATGAGGTACCCTAGTAATGTACATTCTTGTTTTTCAATTGATATAATGGATTCATTAGTACAAAAAACTTTTGAACTATCAAATGAAGATGCATTGGATGCCACTTTGATTAAAAGCATTGATGTTAACAATCTCACCGGATTGAGTAAAAATCTACAATTGTGTGAGGATCTTCTAGAAACCGTGGCATCACTTGAGTCACTACCGAGCATTCCACCAAGGTATAATCTCTCCTATATTACTCTTCCAATATCTAAAGAGAAACTTTTACCTTCGGTGATGCATGTCCCCACTTTAGAACTCAAGCCTCTCCCCGAGCATTTGAAGTATGTATATTTGGGAGAGGGCGAAACACTACCAGTGATCATTGCAAAGAATCTCACAACACTTCAAGAAGATAGGCTTATCCGTGTGCTCAAGGAACACAAAATAGCTATTGGTTGGACCATAGCTGATATCAAGGGGATAAGCCCTTCCATGTGCATGCATAGGATATTGTTCGAAGATGGATCAAAGACATCAAGAGAACCACAACGTCGCTTGAATCCTCCAATGATGGAGGTTGTGAAGAAAGAAATTTTGAAAATGCTAGACATTGGTATTATCTTTCCCATTTCAGATAGCAAATGGCTAAGCCCGATCCAAGTTGTTCCAAAAATGTCGGGAATCACAGTGGTGACAAATGAAGAGAATGAGCTTGTACCAACTCGGGTCCAAACGGGTTGGAGGGTTTGTATTGATTATAGAAAACTTAATTGTGCAACCCGAAAAGATCATTTTCCTTTACCTTTCATTGATCAAATGTTAGAAAGATTGGCAGGTCATTCTCATTATTGTTTTCTTGATGGTTATTCAGGTTATAACCAAATTGTGATTGCTTCAGAGGACCAAGAAAATACAACATTCACTTGCCCATTTGGAACATTTGCTTACCGTCGCATGCCATTCGGTCTTTGCAATGCTCCCGCAACCTTTCAAAGATGCATGATAAGTATATTCTCTGATTATATTGAAAGCATCATAGAGGTATTCATGGATGATTTTAGTGTTTATGGTAATACTTTTGATAGTTGCTTGAAAAATCTCACACTTGTGCTTAAGAGATGTATGGATTCTAACCTAGTACTTAATTGGGAAAAATGTCATTTTATGGTTGATCAAGGCATAGTGCTAGGCCATGTCATTTCATCTAAGGGGATAGAGGTTGATACATCTAAAATTGATTTAATTCGCTTTTTACCCCCTCCAACAAGTGTGAGGGAGATTCGTTCTTTTCTTGGACATGCAGGATTCTATCGAAGGTTTATCAAGGATTTTTCAAAGAATGCAAGACCATTATGCCGGCTATTGCAAAAGAAGGTTCCATTTCACTTTGATGAAGATTGTAAAAAGGCATTTGAAAGTTTAAAGGAACTCTTAACATCAGCACCCATCATTCAACCACCAGATTGGAGTAGGCCATTTGAGTTGATGTGTGACGCAAGTGATTTTGCATTGGGAGCAGTTTTAGGGCAACGAGTTGGGAAGACACTGCATGTGATTTATTATGCATCAAGAACTTTGAATGATTCCCAACTCAATTACTCTACAACTGAAAAAGAGCTTTTAGCAGTTATTTTTGCCTTAGAAAAATTTCGTTCATATCTTATTGGCACTAAAGTAATTGTCTTTTCTGATCATGCAGCTCTTAGGTACTTACTTGACAAGAAAGATGCGAAACCAAGGCTCATTAGATGGATACTCCTCTTACAAGAGTTTGACATTGAAATTAAAGATAAAAAGGGGAGTGAAAATTCTGTAGCTGACCACCTTAGCCGTCTTATCCACGAGAGAGAAACTCTTCCATTGTAAGAGAGCTTCCCTGATGAACAATTGCTTCATGTCACGGATGCATCTCCTTGGTTTGCGGATATAGTGAACTACTTGGTCACTAAGAGAATTCCAAATAACTTGTCCACTTTTCAAAGGCAAAAACTCAAGACAATGGCCAAGTATTTTGTGTGGGATGAGCCATACTTATGGAAACATTGTCCGGATCAATTGATAAGAAGGTGCGTACCTGAAAATGAATTTCATTCAATACTATCATTTTGTCATTCCTATGCATGTGGTGGACATTTTGGCGCTAAGAGGACGGCTCTCAAGGTGCTTGAGAGTGGATTTTATTGGCCCACCTTATTCAAAGATGCATTCCTCTTTTGCAAATCTTGTGATAGATGTCAGAGAGTTGGTACGTTGGGAGCCCGAAATTAAATGCCACAAACACCTATTCTTTTTGTTGAAATTTTTGATGTTTGGGGCATTGATTTCATGGGACCTTTTCCTTCATCTTATAGTAATCTTTACATCATACTTGCCGTTGATTATGTGTCAAAATGGGTGGAAGCAAGAGCCACTCGAACTAATGATTCTAAAGTGGTTGTAGATTTTGTCAAGTCCAACATTTTTGCAAGGTTTGGGACACCAAGAGCTATTATTAGTGATGGGGGACTTCATTTTTGCAACCGCTCTTTTTGGGCCCTATTGAAGAAATACAACATCACATATAAAGTGTCTACACCTTACCACCCGCAAACTTGTGGGCAAGTCGAAGTGTCAAATCGGGAGATCAAATCCATCATCGAAAAAACTGTGAATCCAAATAGAAAGGATTGGAGTCTCCGCCTCAACGATGCACTTTGGGCTTATCGGACGGCATACAAAACACCGATTGGCATGTCTCCTTTTCGGTTAGTTTATGGAAAGCCTTGTCATCTCCCGGTTGAACTTGAACACAAGGCATTTTGGGCAGTCAAACAATGCAACATGGACCTAAGTGTAGCGGGTGATCAAAGAAAGCTTCAACTTAATGAACTTGAGGAAATTCGAAATGATGCATATGAAAGTTCACGAATTTACAAGGAAAAGACAAAGGCATACCATGATAAAATGATTTCAAGAAAAACTTTTGTTGTTGGACAAAAAGTTCTTCTCTTCCACTCGCGCCTTAAGTTATTTCCAGGTAAATTACGTTCTCGATGGATCGGGCCTTTTGTTGTTACTAATGTTTTTCCTCATGGTGCAGTAGAAATCAAAAGTCTACAAACTGAAAAAGAGTTTAAGGTAAATGGGCATCGATTAAAGCCATATTTTGAACCATTTGTGCCTCAAAACATTGAGGAAATACGATTGGAGGATCCGATTGAAGAAGCATGAGCATGAACAAAGTCTAGCTATAGACTCTAAAGAAGCGCTGGATGGGAGGCAACCCATTATTCTTTATCCAATTATTTCTTTAACACTTCCTTTTGTTTTTGAGTAGTTTTTGGTTGTCCCCATATGACAGATTCTCGAGCATCGCGACAAAGCATTGAGCATTAATAGTCAACAATGGTCCCCTACCATCCTCACAGCCATCACCGTCAAAACCAACTTAGGGGAGTACTTGAACCTCTTGCTCTTTCTATTTTTTGCTTTTACATTGAGGACAATGTACAATTTAAGTTTGGGGGTGTGTGGTACGTGGTATGTACTAAATTTGTGCTCGCTAAAAACTCAAATTTCGGGTTAAATTTTTGCTTTTGTGCTTGTTTGTGTGGTTTGATAGCTTTGCCATTGTGTTTTGAGTTGTTGTATTGCATTGATTTATGAATTGTGAGCATGAATGCTAAGTGTTGTTTATTTTCATCCTCTTATTCCATGATTGATTCTTTATTGAGCACTTGTGTCATGAGATTCATTACACGCACTTTGTTGGTGGCACTTGAGGTTGTTAAGTGAACTTAAATGACCATGCAGTTAACAATTCTTCAATCACTCTACCAATGAAAGGATAAGTGGGGTGGTCGAGCCGGTGAATGATATTATCTAGAAATGTGTTGATTCCATGCATGTTAAAAAAATTTGTGTGGAGTGTTTTTTTTTTTTGGCCAAGTATAAGCTGGGTAATGACCATATGTTAGGGATCTAAGCCCCATTTTGTTTTGTTGTGCTTAAAAGAATAATTTTGCACTTGTTGAATCTTGGTCCTCACTTCGTAACCTTTTTGACTCGAGTTATTAAGTCCGTTGGGGTATCTTGAAACCCGGTACTCTTTGGTCTAAACAACCAGGGAGCTATCGACCTAAAGCTTGCTACAAGGGTCAAGAAGAAAGTTTAAGGGAGTGAGGTAAAACATGAGATTTAAAAAAAAAATTGAATTGATTATGTGCAATTGTATTTGGTGATTGGGCTTAGATAACTAGTGGGTTTGAATTACTTGGTATAAGCTTGAATGTCGAAGCACTCATCTAGTGGAGAATCATCACATGACTAAATGTTGAGATTGCCGGTTAGACCCAATCGAACAAGAGCGAAAAAAAAATGATGAGTGATTTGAGGGAAACCTTAAATTGTTGACACCTTGGGCTAGAGTGAAAATATCAAGTTTGGGGGAGTGTGCATCCCACGAGTGAGAAAGGAAAATTTGACCATTGAGGGCCGGAAAATCACCAACTTGTGTATTGCGATGAATTGGAATGACTACACACACACACACGAGTCAAGCATGGTGTAAGTTAAAAAGTGTTCGTTGTATCATTTTTGTAAACATTTCATAAGTTATTAGCATGATGTAAGAATTGAAGCAAAATGGCAAGCTATCTAACCTTTGCAGTGTTTGTTATTATAATATTATCGTTTGGTTTTAATTTGTGTGTGCATCCTTGTTTGTATAGCTTTGTTCGAGGACTAACAAAGGTTTAAGTTTGGGGGTGTGATAAGTGCGGGTTTTCGCACTTATTCGGACCATTAAATTTAGATATTTGTGAGTTTTCATTGGCAATTTAATACTTAATTTAGTTATTTTTATTGTGTAGGTGAAAACCCGAGTTTGAATGATGATTAGAAGGAATTTATGCGAGTAATGAGCAAAAAGGACCAAAGATGCAAAAATTTCAAAGTTTGGGGACCAAAATTATCACTTTTTGATAGTTGGAGGACCGGACGTGCAATATCTTGAAAATTTGCTCCAAAATCGGCACTAACAGTGTTTTGGCAGAGCGTGTGACGTCGGGACGCCACTGTAGCATTTTTGGGCATTTTCAAAAGGCTAGGGACCGATTTTAGCATCTATTACAAAGTTGGGGACTTGGACTGCAATTATTCCTTAGGTTTTGAATTAAACACACATTCAGCCCCTGTTTTAAAAAGGCAGCAGAAGCAGAAACGTCCAGCAGAAATTGCTTCCTCTTCATTTTTTATTTCATTTTCGTTCATCCTCTTTTCCTTTAATTTTTTTTTGGTATTTTTGGACAAATCTTGGAGCTTGGCAATGGTGGATAGCTTGGAGAAGAAGATCCATTGATATTCTATTTATCAATAAGTTTTTTTTCTATTCCCTAATTTATTTTCCATTAATGAGTTTTAAGAATTTGGTTGTTATTGTGAGCATTTAATGGATAACTAAATATATTTGTGATTGGGGGTGATTCCAACCCGAGTTATGATTTTTAATTAATTTGTGCATTATAGTTCTCTTGATTAATGTGTTTAATCCATTGTTATACTTGATTGTTTAGGTGTACAACTAAATGATTGAGTTGTTTCAATGAATGCTATTTTGGAATTTATAGTACGTAATCGCTATTTATTCTAAAACCTTGTGGCAATTACATTCCAATGGATTATGAGGAATTTTCTATTGATTGTATGTGGATTAACACTTAAGTAAGTAAACCGAGCTTGTGAGTTTGCCCTTAATTCAATTAATCTCTTTTGTCGTAAGGCTTTTGTTAAATTAAATCTAGAGAACTTGTTCTAGGTTGTTTAATGAATAGGGTTGAGTAAAGGGCTTGTTTTATTCAACTAATATTCAACTAAGGAATTTTCGATGAACGCTATATGGGTAGCAAACCCCCAAATCCTGGACAGCAAAGCATTAATTCTGCACCATCTGCCTAAGTAGCATTACCCAAAAGTCTTGAGGATCCAGCATGGTTCGTGGATTCAGGAGCGAGCAATCATGTTACAACTGATAAAGGTAATATGACTACTGCTATCAGATATGAAGGTAAGGAAAAATTACTTGTTGGTAATGGAGACATGTTGCACATTGCTCACATTGGAAATGGTAAAATTCTTGCATTGAATGATAAGGAACTTCATCTAAATAAACTGCTGCACGTTCCTGATATCAAAAGAAACTTGATTAGCGTCTCACAACTTACTAATGACAACAGAGTATTCATGGAGCTTTATTCTAACTGTTGTGCTGTCAAGGATCTCAAAACGAAGAGGATTCTGTTGTAAGGGAAACTTAAGGATGGTTTGTACCAGCTGCAGCTGCCACACTTTGAGTCAGAAGGCAACACTCCCAAGCCAAACTATCAAAATAACTCTCAATGTTTTTCAACCAAAGCGTCCAGTCATCAGTTGTCCTCAGTAAATCAAATTTCAGTGTCTGAACTTGACCTATGGCATAGGAGACTAGGTCATCCTTCAATTCATGTTATGAGTCAAGTGTTTAAGTCATGTAATAAAGCTATTAAGTCAAATGAAATTCCCACTTTCTGCGAATCATGTAAATTCGGAAAATCACATGCCTTGCCATTTAACACTTCAACTTCTCATGCTACAAATCCATTAGATCTTATCAACACTGACGTTTGGGGACCTGCCCCTATAAATTCAACCACAGGTTTTAGGTATTACATAATATTTGTTGATGATCATAGCCGATATACATGGATTTACCCAATGAAGCAAAAATCAGAAGCTCTAACCACATTCACTCAATTCAAAAATCTCATAGAAAACAAATTAGATAGGAAGATTAAAATTGTGCAATCAGATTGGGGAGGCGAGTTTAGAAATTTCAGCAAACTAGCCTCAGAATCAGGTATAGAACTTAGGCATTCTTGTCCTTGTACTTCTGTTCAAAATGGGAGGGCTGAGCGCAAGCACATGCACATCACTGAGACTGGGTTAACTCTCTTAGCTCAGGCACAAATGTCACTCTTTTATTGGTGGGAATCATTCAAGGCTACCACTTATTTGATCAACAGGTTGCCTACCTCAGTCTTGCATCAAAAATCACCCTACAGAACTCTGTTTAATAAAACATTTTACTATACTCAACTAACAACCTTTGGATGTGCCTGCTTTCCATGCCTTAGACCCTACCAGAAGCACAAACTTAGTTTCCATTCCCAAAAATGTGTATATCTTGGCTATGGTGATTCACACAAGGGTTATAAATGCTTAAGTCCTAGTGGAAGGATCTATATTTCCAGACATGTTGTCTTTAATGAACTAGAATTTCCATTTAAAACAAGTTTTATAAATAAACAGCCTCAGCCTCAAATATGTGATACATCATACATCAGTTATCTCTATTTTGTTGATCCAAATCCTGATACCACACTTCTGAATGCAACGGCAGCTCCTGCAATTCAACCTGAAGTTCCCTGTGCAACAGAACTTGATAATGAAGGAGTAAGTACTAGAGTTGAAGGAGATGTGGTGGTGGAATATAATAGTAGTGAACAAAATCAGGAAATGATAACAGGTGATGAGGTTCTTGATCCACATCAGCCCAGAACTGATAACCAGAATACCTTAGAAGAAGTGAATTTATCAGACAATAACATACCTCAAACCTTTGGACATCAAATGATTACAAGGAGTAAGGCTGGAATTTTTAAGCCTAAACTTTATACTAGTCAGGCAGTTGATGAACTAGCAGAAATTGAGCCTATCAGTGCAGATGAAGCTCTAACAAGCGGTAACTGGAAGAATGCTATGCAGGATGAATATAATGCCCTGATGAAGAATGAAACGTGGACCTTGGTTCCACATGAATCAGGGATGAAAGTAATTGGAAATAAGTGGATTTTTAAACTGAAATTTGACTCGAGTGGAAAAGTGTCAAGGCTTAAAGCCAGGCTTGTGGCAAAGGGATTTCTTCAAACCTCTAGAATTGACTTCAGTGAAACTTTCAGCCCTGTGGTTAAAGCTGCAACCTTGAAGATTATCCTCACTTTGGTTGTATCAAGAGGTTGGCAGATTCGACAAATAGACATAAACAATGCCTTTTTAAATGGCAGCCTGAATGAAGTTGTCTATATAAACCAACCCCAAGGTTTTATCAGTAAGAAACATCCAAGTTATGTGTGTAAACTTAAAAAGGCACTATATGGCTTGAGACAAGCGCCTCGAGCCTGGAATGACAAGCTGAAACATACCCTACAACAGTGGAACTTTAAGCAGTCCAAGGCTGACAACTCACTATTTTTCCTAGCAAGGGAAACTGATATTCTATTTGCCCTGATATACGTGGATGACATAGTCATCACTGGCAACAATAGTCAGCAGCTGCAAGATTTTATAGAAAAACTAAATGTCAGTTTTGCACTTAAGGACTTGGGGAACTTAAGACAATTTCTGGGAATTGAGGTTAAAAGAGATGATGCTGGACTGTACCTAAAACAGACCAGATATGCTATGGAATTGCTAAAAAGATTTGGCTACGAGCATCTCAAGCCTTGTCCAACACCTATGGTCACAGGTAAACCAATCTCTAAAGATGAAGGGCAAGCACTGAAGGATCCTACTCTATACAGGAATGCTATAGGAGGACTTCAATACCTGATTCACACAAGACCTGATTTAACCTATGTTGTCAACAGACTAAGCCAATATCTTCAGACACCTATCGATGCTCACTGGCAGGCACTTAAAAGGATTTTCAGATACATAAGAGGCACCTTAACTTATGGACTAACCATTCAAAGGAATGATAATATTGATATCACTGCATTTGCTGACTCTGACTGGGGCTCTAATCCAGATGATAGGCGTTCTACCGCCGAGTATTGTGTATATGTTGGAGACAACTTGGTGTCATTGTGCTCATGTGGTCGCCAGATCTAGCACAGAAGCTGAATATAGGGTGTTAGCTCATTGTGCTGCAGAAGTGACTTGGATTCAATTTTTACTGGGAGAGTTGGGAATATCACTTAAACAGGTTCCAAACATCTGGTGCGACAATCTCAGTGCAAGTGCCCTTGCTTCCAATCCAGTATACCACGCTCGTACAAAACATATAGAGTTAGATGCTCACTTTGTGAAGGATAAAGTACTTGATAATCAGCTCAAAATTTAATACATTCCATCCACGGATCAGACAACAGACTTATTAACTAAACCTATGCCGCATTCAAGGTTTCAACTCCTTAGAGACAAGCTTGGTGTGATCGAGCACACTCCACCTTGAGGAGAGGAGTTAGAATTCACCAACAGCTACCTCACGCCTCTTAGCAACAACTTTAGTGGAATGGCATCCCCTGATTTTTAGGAACAATTACATATATTGTTGGCCAGCTGGTAGAATTAGTTAGGGGTAGTTTTGGCACTATTCTAGAAGATTCTTAGCCACATTACTCGTGTATAAATCTGTGTATTCTGAATGATGAAGGGTAAGGGTTGAAGTTTCAAACAACTCCATTTTCAACTCAGGCTAACACATTATTTTGTTAACCGACGATAAATCAACTAAAAATACTCTTTCATCTATTAAAAGCGTTTATAAAAACGTCATTGAATTATAACCTTTGCCCCCCTTTTACTAATCCTACGTTTTTTTTTCTGATTTGTTGTTAATTAACGACAATAATGTGTCTTGGTAATAATTTGAATTTCATTTGTCATTTCAATGAGTCTACCAAATTTTCTAGCAGTAAGTTATTGAGTGATAGATGAAATAACGGTTTGATAAGTTCGATAACCATTTGAAGAAATTTTAAATTTTAATAGTGAATGTGATAACAATTTGATAAATTCAATAATTCTTGGAAAAACTTTTAGATTTAGCCCCTGTTTGGGCTCCATTTGCGGTTTAAAAAAGTTTACATATAATATTATTTTATTGAAAAATGTACGTGTGAATGATAAGAAGAGGGAGAAAAATAAATTTTAATTTCATTGGGGCAAAAAAGAACTTAATGACCAATGTACAAATTCAACAAGTAATTTACATAAAGTAACATAGTTTCAAATTCAACAAATACTTTACATAATTTCAGAATTTAATTCTTGTAATACAATAAAATTAACAAGTGATTAGCATTTAAATTATTATTAACTACATTTTTATAATATTTAATTCGAGCATTGATAGCACTATTGATCCTAAATATCTGTTGGCATTAACGTATCATTAATTGATACATCTACAATATATTAAAACTGGGGGATTGGGGAGAAACTTTTAAATACCACTTTTACCCTTACATATTTACATATATGCCCAATATACACTCATGGTTTACAAAAAGAAAAAAATTGAAAAGTTGTGTTAGTATGTTATATTTATTATTTACCCTTATTTAAAAGTTATTTTAATTGGCATTTAGGGTGTGTTTGAGTCACATTATTTTGAAAGAATGTATTTTGGAATGGTAAATTGATGGAGAATATATGGTTGAAAAAGAAGGAAAAATTATTATTGAAGAACGTGTTGTTGTAAATGGGTAAAAAAATGAAAATGAGAATTTTAATATGGCTCAAATAGGGGCTTACATATGAATATATGTAAGTTTAGATAAAAATGAAATACCAAATTATTTGATTTATCACCTCTAAATAAGATAATTAATAATTATTAGTACTTTCAAAAATTAAGTCAATTAATTTCCACCAAACACAATTATTACTAATTATTAGTATACAATTATATATAATTCACTACGGAATGCCAAATGTTTCAATTTATTTCCTCTAAATACGATAATTAATAATTATAATTTCTTTAAAAAATAATTCAACCAATTTCCATAAACACAATTATTAGTACACAATTAATAAATGCATTATTACATACAATTAACAGAAATTATAATATTACATACATGTTTCACTATAGAATATCAAATGTTAACTACGGAATACTAAATGATTCAATTTATCTCCTCTAAATAAGATAATTAATAATTAATATTGCTTTAAAAAAATGAAGTCAATTAATTTTCACTAACCACAATTATTACTAATTATTTCCATTAATTTTAATATATAAAATTTATTTAAAAAATATTAATTGTACGGTTAAGTTTTTTCAAACCTGATAATATATATTAAAAATAATACTGGACAATTGATACGTGCAATACTTGATCAAAATTGATAATGGAACATAACCTTATATAGAAGATGACTTCATCAACTTACCAAAGGAGATAGTTATAGCATGCTGCGATATTAAAACTTAGGAGTTACGCTAAATCAATGCAATGTTCTCACGTGTTAACAAAAAATGCATCTTCTTCTGATTATATGACACAACATGGATTTCTTTCAACCAAAAAAGAGTATGTTGACTACCTCGATCACAAATTAATTAAGTTAATTTTTGGAGAAATTGAAGAATGTGTCAACTTTGACGAAGCAATAGATCATACAAATCAATTTTATCCGGAGGAGTTTCTAAATACATTTCTGTCAAATGGTATCCCGACACTTAAGTTAATCTTGAAAAGAAATTGTTCAGTGATGCTCTCGAGGAATTTGAACCTATCACTACAACAAAATGTACTTTTTACAGCATGCAATGCATGCCGTAAAAACCTCTTTACGGTATGCGGCCACATGCCGTAAAAAGTGGTTTACCCTTTACGGCATGCAAAGTACGCCATCTATGCTTGTTGTAAATAAGTTTTACGGCATTCAGTTGTATGCCGTAAAAAGTGTCCCACTTTTTACGACATGCAGAGTACGCCGTAAAAAGTGGTTTTGTAATTTACGGCATGCTTATGCACGCCGTAAATATCAATTTAATTTTTTTAAAATTATTTATTTATTTAATTATCAGCAAATCTATAATAACAACAAAACAAAATTAATCCATAAATAAAAAAAATTAATAATCAAAATTTCCATTGTTTCGATAAATAAAAATATTGAATACGGTTCAATACAGTATGTCAATGTAAAGCTCATCTCAACAATTCTCAAAAAAATACTTAAAAAAATGATTGTACCATATCAATGTTAACTTCTTCGATCGACAATTTAGCTATCCCACGAAATAGTAACTCCCTGCACACCATAGAAATAATAAGAGTATGGTTAATAAACTTAGAGTGAGCATGTAAATCAAAAGTATATCAAGAAACATATTAACTTTTATCCAATCAACGTAATACATATGACAAGTAATTACTTGAGTATATTGTTAGTAAAACTTTCGAGAGATTTTGATTAGCATACAGCCTTAACAAAAAATGCATCTATAAACCAAAATATAAGTCCACAATGTTTTTTGATGTACTCAAATTTGGGTAATATTTGTTGTAGTGTATCCAAAACGTCTGCGCAACGAAACAAATGATTTGTCGTGATTTCGAGAAACATATTATCAATGTAGAAATAATTGTTGGACAATATACTTGAGAACAAGTTTTCCTTCCACGCATCCCATTAACTCAAGCAAATGATGAAGGATATCCATTCAAATTCAAAATGAAGCAATTTCGAATACATTTATGCTTTGTAATGACTATTAACGGGCTCAAGGAAAAACAATGTAACTATTGTAATATATTTTCCTAAACATATATTCTCTCATGGGCAACTATACGTTGCAGTTTCTTACGGAGTTTTAATGCAAACAATAATTTTTTTTTTTGGTAAAAGCAGAAAATAAAAAGAAGAAACGATGTGGGACATTGGCAAAAAATATTATGTACAAAGAAGTTTTATTGTAGTCATAGCATTACATTTAAGTTTATTCAACAATTTCACATTATATACACAATTTCGTGTATATATATATATATATATTTCAACTTCTCCTTTAACAATATCAATTTCTTCAACTACTTTAAAAACAGTAATAGTACTTCATTCATCTGATACATAAAATGTGCAGCACACGATCTTACTACTAGTCATTCTAAGAGTAGGGATCAATTGAAAACATATACACTAGTGTTGTATCACCAACACTGATACACAGCTTTATTAACGTAACTAACAAAATTAATTATAATTTTTTGTATGATCATAATGTTCGACATTCTACTTTTTTCATAGAGTAATGTTATTTAATACCATGATACTAGTTTAGGTGGCATTTAAGTATCATTAATTAATTAATTATCTTAAAAGTGAAAAAATGACAAAGTAGTATTATTCTTTTTCATAAATAAAGGTTTCAATTATATCTCGTTTCATTTTCTATTTTTGTTTCCGCAAACCTAGATTCTTGTTGCCTCCGTGCATAATTGATGAAAATGAGATAATTGTTACTCTTACAAAATATATAGATAAATAGATATATTTGATAAATAATAAATAAAAAAACTACCAAATTTTGCAGGTGCGCACATTTAAATGCTACTAGTTAGAGTTGAACATGCATTGCATGTTATTTTGAAATATTTTATAAGTGATATAAAAGTAATATTTGATATCAATTTGTTGGGATATTTGGTGAGTTTCAAACGAACTAAAAAAATAAAAAAATAAAATATAAACTTAAGAGAGAAAATTATACTCTCAAAACCTTAATTCTACGATTCAAAATTTTGTGATGATGAAATATTACAAATGAGACTCATTTTTATATTATATTTAATACACAAGAATTAATTGCTAACACATGAATTTAAACACATTAAAATTTCTAAATACGTGAATAGAAATAAATTCATCTATAATAACTCTAGATTCATGTAGATCAAAATCCATCAAGTCAAAATTCATCGAATCTAAATTAATGTGAATGCTCATTAATTGAGAATTAATAACATAAATTCATATATGACAATAATTTTATAGTATTTATTATGTATTGAAAAAAATGAAACAGTAAGATATTATTGAAATAATTGAATTATAGTAATTTTAAAATCATCCAAAAATTGATTCTTATTTAATGTGATATTTAATATATTATAGGTTAGCCAACTATGCAGGTGTAGTAAGTAAATGCTATTAGACGAACGAAAAGAAGGGGGTAGATGAGCTGTAGCATGACATCGCTCAACTCGCCCTTTTGCCTGTTGTCGTACTAGTACAATTTGATTGGGAGATTTGACTACTGCTTAGGTTCCATTCTTTCAAAAAAATTAAAAAAAGGTAAAATAATTTTGTATATAAAATCAAAAAAAATTCTTACCTTTAAATCAGACATTCTCCAAAAAAATTCCTAGTATAAAGCTCATTTTTTACACAAAAAAATGGGGTCAAACAGACTCTAAACAAACAGTATTTCCTTAAAAAAAAAAAAAAAATTCAAAATTTTCTTATCCAAATAAGTAATTATTTTGTTTGGATTTGGTGTTATGTATGCAGTTGTGCTCCGAACAGGCCACGATGGGAAATTTGCAGTTTTCGTCCTTAACGTTTACGAAACATAACAAATTTACCTTTTTTTTTTTTTTTACATCATCAACTTGTTAATTATGTAGCACAACTCGCCATTCCCTTTATTTCTATTTAATGATGGATTTTTCATTCTCTTTAAATAAACAAAACTAAAAGAAAGCTAAAACAATAAAAATAAGGAAAAATTACAAATGGAGTAAAATAATTTTTCAAAAGTACAAATAAGTCTCACTTAAAATAATTATATACGTATTAAGTATTAACACATAAAAAAATTGGAGGTGGTGATTGCTGTAAGAGTTGGGATAGATGAATGCTTTATAAATTCTTTTTTTTTTTTTTTAATGTTCTAATATGTATTTAAATGTTTTAAATGAAATGTATTTGTATATTGTAATGTTATGTGACTCCATTTGAAAATTTTGTTATTTTTTGTTATTTTACTATTTTCTTTTATCTTTGTTTCTTTAAAGAGAATGACAAATGCGTCATTTAATGGCCAAAACGAGAGGAATTACAAATTTTGCTAAAAAAAATTTGATGATAGATTTATTAGCGTGTGTTTGAGTCACATTATTTTGGAAGAATGTATTCTGAAATAGT
The DNA here is from genome assembly GCA_019097785.1 of Fraxinus excelsior. NCBI lineage: Eukaryota > Viridiplantae > Streptophyta > Magnoliopsida > Lamiales > Oleaceae > Fraxinus > Fraxinus excelsior. Next base: position 12,660,877 of record CM032634.1, on the reverse strand, counting down.
AGGTTGATGGAGAATGTGTGGTTGAAAAATAAGGTTCACCTGTTGTCATTTTATTTTAATATTGTTAGTTTATTTGCTTGGGGCAATTAATTATTTTGTCATAAGACGAGGGACTAAGGGAACAATTTCAATTAGGTTTTATTATAAACATTAGATCAAAATTAGCTTTTGTAATCAGGTTATGCAATCTTTATAGGGGACACAGAGACGTGTATTCATTAGCTTTTGATTAATTTTTGGGATAATCGTAGCAAAAGCCCCAAACATTTGATAAAGACCATAAAAAATCTACTACATCCTATTTTTTTAACACTTGATGATAATTGCATAACTTGGAAATCATAATTGCAATCTATAGTAACTTTGTATAGTATTGAAGCTAAGATGTTGCTATAATTGAGACTGTTAAAAAATGTACCTGGTTAAAGGAAATTTTAAGTGAATTAAACTTCTTGCTGTTATAAAATAGAGAAAAGATAAGAGAGAATAAAAGCCAATAGACTTTTCTGTGTATTATTATGAAAACTAAAGCCCTATATTTATAGGTCTAAAATGAGAGTTACAGTTGGAATGAAATACACTTTCTGAACTAGATAAGACTTATCCATGTATCATGATAATACTAAATAATCATCTCATTCTTTTACAACACTCCCCATTTGATGATTATTCGTACAATAACTACCTCATTAAAACCTTGTCTGATAAAAACTCAATGGGACAAAAAAAATCAAACGAAGGAAAAAGAGTACAGTTATTTTGGAGTATAAAAATGTAAATACTGCCTCATTAAAACCTTGCTAGGAAAACCCAGTGGGATAAAACCTAAGCGAAGGAAAAAGAGTACAGCTACTCCCCCTGATGTTGATCACTGAAAATCTTTGAGTCAACGCATTCCAATCTCGTGAACCAATTTCTTGAATGTAGATGTTGGCAGCGCTTTTGTAAATAAATCGGCCACATTATCAATTGAACGAATTTGTTGAATATTAATGTCGCCATTTTTCTGAAACTCTTGTGTATGAAAGAATTTTGGAGAAATATGTTTCGTCCGGTCACCTTTGATATAGCCTCCTTTGAGTTGTGTAATACAAGCAGCATTATCTTCATACAAAATTGTTGGACTTTCTTTTGTTGAAACTAATCCGCATGACTCTTGGATATGATGGGTCATGTTCCTCAACCATACACATTCTCGGCCCGCTTCATGGATTGCAATGATTTCAGAATGATTTGAGGATGTTGCTGTCAATGATTGCTTTACAGATCTCCATGATATAGCTGTTCCTCCATGTGTAAACACATATCCTGTTTGTGATTTAGCTTTATATGGGTCAGAAAGATAACCTGTATATGCATATCCCACTAAAGCTGATCCCGACTTTTGAGAATAAAATAATCCCAAATCAATAGTACCCTTTAGGTAACGAAAAATATGTTTAACACCATTCCAATGTCTTTGTGTTGGTGTATAACTATATCTTGCAAGGAGATTTACAGAAAAAGCTATGTCGGGTCGAGTACAATTTACAAGATAAGTTAATGCTCCAATTGCACTAAGATATGGTACTTCAGGACCAAGAATCTTTTCTCCATCTTCGAGTGGACGAAAATGATCATTTTTTTTACATCAAGTGATCGAACAACCATAGGTGATGTCAATGGATGTGCATTGTCCATATAAAATCTTTTTAAGACTTTTTCTGTATATGTAGATTGATGAACAAATAATCCTTCTGAGAAATGTTCAATTTGCAATCCGAGACAGAATTTTGTTTTTCCCAAATCTTTCATCTCAAATTCATTTTTCAAATAATCTGCAGTTTTGTTGAGCTCTTCAAAAGTGTTGTCGACAACTTTTTCTTATCTTTTTCGATTCTATTTCTTTTTCCATGATGACATAACTTATTGAGATATCTCAATTTTCATTATTTCAGATACCTGAACCTCTTCTGGGGTTTTATAATATGTTATGTCTAAATACTCATTAAAAGTATATACCTCCTGAATAAGACAACCTTTATCAATTGCTCCATTTTCGTTTGGAGGACTTTATAATAGAATCGAATATCATCACGTTTCAGGCGTGCCATAAATTTATCAAATATAATATTAATGAATTGTCCTTCTAGGAGTCAATTCGAGTTGGAGCATTTAAAGCTGTTGTGCGAGATTGTTAATATCTTTGGTCAGTAAATGTATCTAAATAAATTATCTTTCGAACTTCTGGTTCGAATTGTCTTTTGTGATGATTTAGATATTGATGCATTTGTATATTATTTTCAGCTTCTTTATTCTTCCCACTAATGCTGAGAGAATTGTCAAATTGACAATCATTTTTATTGAGTTATAAAATATCACCCATTTGGGATAAAGGTTCATACTACCCATTTATTCTCATCATTTTTTTTTTACTTTCCATCTCAGTGCATTGTGGTGGATTACATATACAACACTATCGAAATAATTTGATGGCAAAATTAGGCTATGACCATAAGCCAAGTTATAACTAGGAGAACTATGATGTTAGCATGATGCGTAATGACTTTCCCTAAACTGAAATGGGAAGTATTTTGTTCTTAATTGGAGACGTTTAACAAACAATAATGTTAAACCATTTATCGACATCTCAACTAACCACTTATTAAAAAGTTGAGATTTAGGATCACTAGTGTTGACACCGACCTCCGAGGTCGTTGAGCTCGGACTGTCGTATCCCAATGAGGGTAAGGACTTGGGAGTTCAGCTATGCGAGGTCAGGTCGGCAGGAGCGTAGCTTTTCCAACAAGCCATTGTAGTCTTTCAAGACGCTACAGTGGCTAATAATTATGGATCACTGACAAGATCTCTGAGTACCAAACCAGAGACATACACGTGGAAAGGTCTTGTGTCAGCGCCTACTTATTCCTCCAATCAGAAGTCTTAGCTTGTTTTAATAGGCAATGCATTTACTACCAGGATCAGCAAGTCCCATCATCCCCAGTCAACAGTACAACATTGAGCTCGGGCCCCAATCCCGTTAGGACAACACACAAGTTAGCTCAGCTCGGCCTCTGAGTTGACAAGACAGGAGGATTAGACGTTATTGTCTTCCTACTATAAAAGGCCCAGGATACAAAGAGTGAAGGGGGGGCAGACAGAAAATCTAAAGGAATATACTAAGGAGAGAATCCCTAAAAATCCCCTTGAAGATCCCATATAGTTGTAAAAAGGAGCGATTATTTGATGAACGATCTTGTATTCTTCCTTATTGTAACTTTTAGACTACTGTCTGCATTCTAAGTTGGCTTTAACCTTGTCAATACAATTTTGAACGTCAACAGTTTGGCGCTAGAAGGAGGGCCCCCTACTTGATAGCAGCCCCATCTCCACATACAATTCATCAGAATAATCCTATGGACGAATTGTCAACATCAGGGAACCAGTCCCACGCGGGCCATACCCACCCCGGGCGAAGCAATAATCCCAGAAACTCTGAAAAAGGGGGTCGAGATGAAATCGCTGACCCACAAATGGCGACAATGAAGGAAGCCATCGAGAAACTAACGAATATTGTCGGTAGGTTGGAACAAAACCAAGCCCAATACCTGCCACAGGGAAACAGAGGGGAATCCCCTCGCCAGGAAAGGACCGAACGGCTCCCCACAAGGCGGACCCTGCATTTTTCAGACGAAGGATCTTCCAAGGATCAAACTGAGGAAGTTAGAAGCTCTCCTGTGGCGACTAAATCAAAAACTAGAAGGACGAACGGTGCATTGGACAAGCCGGGCTCCCAGCGTTCCTTAACTCCCACCAGAAAGCGAGCTGAACACCAAAGGGACCACCCTGGAGAGCGACCAGAAAACGAAGTAAGCACCCTGAAGAAGCGCATTGCAGACCTGGAGGCCAAAAGTAAGGGGAGCACAGATGAGTACTTCACCAAACGCCATTCACCATTTACTGAGGATATCCTAGCAGAACCACTACCCGAAAAAATGAAAATGCCCCAGCTAGCCGGATATGACGGGGAAGGAGACCCCCTCAGTCATCTTGACAAATATTCTTCTTGGATGGAGCTCCAAGGAGCAGGAGAAGCCATCATGTGCCGTGCTTTCCCCTTGACATTGGGAGACAAAGCTCAAAGATGGTTTAGAAGATTGCATCAAAGATCTATAAAGTGCTGGGACGATCTCGCCACAGCGTTCCTCGCCCAGTTCATGGGCTCAAAGGCAAGGACCACTCCTAAAGAAAGCCTGGTGAGCATAAAGCAGGGGAAAACGGAATCCCTTAAAAGCTACCTGGACAGATTTAACAAGCAATCTATGGAAGTCGAGAAAGTTTCTGATGACGCTGCGCTCATGGCAGTTTTGTCTGGACTGAGGCCCAAGACACGATTCTGGTGGTCAGTCCATGAAGATGGCCCGCAAACGTACCATGGACTCCTAGGCCGAGCTGAAAAGTACATCAGTGCAGAAGAAGCCACTTCGGATCACGAGGATGCTAAACAAATCTCCCGGTCCCCACGGCGAGCAAAGGGGAAACAAACGGAGAGGGACGGAGGTCAGGAGAAAAGGAAAGATAGAAGGGATCAAGGCCGCACTAGACCGTACCCCGATAAATTCCGTGGCTATCACCCTTTAAATGCCAGTCTGAAGGAGGTCTTTCTTCAATCTGAAGCAAAGAAGTCTTTTCGCCGACCCCCGCTGGGAAGCAAAGAAATGGCTGGGAAGAATCTAGGAAAGTATTGCCGGTACCATAGAATGATGGGACATGACACTGACAACTGCCGAAACCTAAAGGAAGAGGTGGAAGCACTCATTCAAAGAGGCCATCTACAGGAGTTTGTAGCAAAGCCACAAATAGCAGGTCCATCCGGACTTCAACAGCCTAACCAGCGGGGAGAAAAACAGCCGGCACGACCTGAACTCCCAGCTCGCGACCCACAACCCCGCGCTGAAATCCGAATGTTGGTAGGTGGAAACCAATATTTAGAGGGCTCAAGGAGAATTAGGCGCAAGTTGGCGCGCGATGCCCACGTACATCAAAACTTTAGTGTAAGGTACCCCGCATCGGAACCTGCTGCTGTCCCGGGCTCTGAGTGGTTCGGGTTTTCGGAGAGAGATGCACAAGGAGTTCTGCAAGACCAAAGTGATGCACTGGTCATCGCCATGGATGTGACAGGAGTCCGCATACACCGAACTCTAGTGGACAATGGGAGCTCGGTAAATGTGCTTTATTACCAAACTTTGAGACAAATGGCCATACAGGATCAATACCTTCAACCGTACCCCCGGAAACTTCAAGGATTTTCCGGCGATCCGGTCGAAGCTCGGGGGCAGATAGTACTCAGCGTCGAGTTCGGCGAACCCCCATGTTACAGAAAAATTTTGGCGGATTTTGTTGTGGTTGATATCCCTTCAAACTACAATGCTATACTGGGAAGACCCCTATTGCATGAACTTCAGGCGGCCACATCAATGTACCACTATTGTCTCAAGTTCCCCACTCCGAATGGACCAGGGGTAATACGTGGAAATCAAATTGAAGCAAGAGCCTGCAATGTAGACCTACCCAAGCCCCTGGTCGGAATGCTGGATAACCAACACATAGATCCAATGGTTACCGAACTAAACGAGGTCGGCATGACAAGTACAAAAGAATCCCCCCTAGACACGTTGGACCCAAGAGTAAAAATACGAGGTGGAGAACCTATGGAAGAGCTGGACATCATCAAAGTTGGACTAGGCGTCCCGCCCAAGGAGCTGAAAATAGGTCACGACCTCCAGCCACCAGTGAGGGATCAAATTATCTGTTTCCTCCGGGAAAACCTCGACGTGTTTGCTTGGGAACATGCGGACATGAAGGGAATCAGCCCTAAAATCATGTGCCACAAGTTAGGAGTGGATCCCTCAGCACGGCCCAAACAGCAAAGAAGGAGACCCTTAAACCCAGAACGATATGAAGCCCTCAACAAGGAAGTACAAAAATTGCTCGAGAACGGATTCATTCGTGAGGCAAGATATCCAAAATGGATCGCCAACCCAGTCTTGGTGAAAAAGAGCAACGGAGATTGGAGGGTATGCATAGATTTCACCGACCTGAACAAAGCATGCCCTAAAGACGGGTTCCCTTTGCCAAGAATCGATCAAATGGTGGACGCCACTGCTGGGCACGACCTGCTTAGCTTCATGGACGCATATTCAGGCTACAATCAGATTCCCATGCATGAACCGGACCAAGAACACACGGCATTCGTCACCGACAGAGGTCTGTACTGCTATAAAGTTATGCCGTTTGGGCTCAAGAATGCAGGAGCGACCTACCAACGTCTGGTCAACTCCATGTTTGCCAAACAGATTGGAAAAACCATGGAGGTTTACGTGGATGACATGTTGGTTAAGAGTGCAGAGGCTTGGGAACATCAACAACATCTCGCCGAAATGTTTGAAATCCTAAGAACATACGGGATGAAGCTAAACCCCCGTAAGTGCGCATTTGGAGTGAGCTCAGGGAAATTTCTTGGATACCTGGTAAACCGCAGAGGAATTGAAGCTAACCCAGAGAAGATAAGGGCCATCATTGAGATGCGTCCTCCATCCAGACCTAAAGAAGTTCAAAGCTTAAGAGGACGGATAGCCGCCCTCAGTAGGTTTATGTCGAAATTGACAGACAAGTGTAAGCCCTTCTTTGACGTGCTAAGAGGAGGAAAGAAGTTTGAATGGACGCCAGAATGTCAGGTTGCTTTCAAACAATTGAAATCACACCTATCACAACCACCCGTGCTGTCCAAACCTAGAGAAGGAGAAACACTTATGCTATACTTGGCAGTCTCTGAACACGCCGTCAGCGCGGTGTTGGCCAGGGAGGAGGACGGAGTGCAGCATCCAGTTTACTATGTTTCCAAGGCCCTGCACGATGCCGAAGTTCGCTACTCCCCACTGGAGAAGCTGGCCTACGCCGTGATAATTGCTGCTAGGAAACTGAGGCCATACTTCTTGGAGCACTCCATCGAGATCCTGACGAATCAACCTTTGAGGCAGGTACTACAGAAACCAGACACTTCAGGGAGGTTGGTAAAATGGTCAATTGAGCTCGGCCAGTTCGATGTAAAGTATAAACCACGCACCTCAATCAAATCTCAAGCGCTAGCCGATTTTATTCTTGAGTTCAGTTCGGACCCTATGGAACAATCACCTCCCCATGCCCCTTGGAAACTGTTCGTTGACGGATCTTCCACGGATGAGAAAGCAGGGGCTGGGATAGTTCTAATAAGCCCTAACCAACAACTGTTCTGTGAAGCGTTACCTTTTGACTTCAGCGCTTCCAACAACGAAGCTGAGTACGAGGCCTTGATAGCCGGCCTCCGGATGGCAAGCGAAATGAAAATTGATTGGCTGATGGCGTACAGTGACTCCCAACTGATAGTGAACCAAGTCAACGAAACCTATCAAGCCAAAGAGGAAAGGATGGGCAAATATCTTCAGCTCGTCAGAAAGGAACTCCAGAAGTTTAAAGATATCCGCGTCAGACAGGTCCCCCGAACTCAGAACGGGCACGCTGATGCACTAGCTCGGCTAGCAACCAGTGAAGGAATTGAAAGGTTTGATAGCATACCTGTTGGAAGAATACGCCGCCCTGCGATTGAAGAAGCTGAGAAGATCCACATGATAACGGAACCCAGACACACCTGGATGGAAGAACTCGTCACGTACCTCCAAACGGGTACATGCCCGGAGGATCCCACCTCAGCAAGGAAGCTGAGAGTAAGGTCAGCAAGATACACATTGATCGACGGCGTCTTGTATAAGCGAGGATATGCTGCGCCACTATTGAGGTGCCTGAATAAAGAAGAAGCCCTTCACGCTATGAAAGAAATACACGAAGGAATATGCGGAAATCACGCAGGAGGACGGTCATTAGCACACAAAATCATGCGCCAAGGATACTTTTGGCCGACCATGAAAAAGGATACTCTGGAATTCGCCGCGAAGTGCGACAGATGCCAACGGTTCGCACCTAACATCAAACTTCCCCCTGGGGAGCTGCACTATGTAATGGCACCTTGGCCTTTCGCAAAATGGGGGGTCGATCTTATTGGCCCCATGCCAACGGGAAAAGGGGGACGAAGTTTGCAATTGTGGCTGTTGACTACTTCACCAAGTGGGCCGAAGCCGAACCTATGGCGAAAATCACCGAGCACAAAACTACTGAGTTCATATGGAAGTCAATCATATGCAGGTTTGGAATACCTCACTCCATAGTGACGGATAACGGAAAACAGTTTGACAACACCCGCTTCGCTAGTTTCTGCGAGGAATTGGGAATACAAAAACATTTCTCCACGCCAAATCACCCCCAGGCTAACGGACAAGTTGAGGCCATCAATAAGATTATCAAGCATACGTTGAAAACGAAGCTCGACACTCTTAAGGGAGGATGGGCGGAAGAACTCCCCAGCGTGCTATGGTCTTATCGCACTACTGCTAGAAGCAGCACCGGAGAAACCCCCTTCTACCTAGCCTTCGGGGTAGAGGCCGTAATTCCTCTTGAGATTGAAATCCCATCTATCAGAACTCTGACGTATCAAGAAGACAGAAACGAGCAAACGCTACGAGAGGAGTTGGATTTAATAGAAGAAAAAAAGGAATGATGCCGAAGCGAGGAATGCGGTATACAAACAGCGCAACGCGAGGTACTACCACCAGAAGGTGAAGAAACGAGAATTCGAGGTTGGCAACCTTGTCCTAAGGAAGGTCTTCCTGGCAACGAGAGAACTAAATGCTGGATCTTTAGGACCAAACTGGGAGGGCCCTTACCGGGTAAGCAGGATACTGCTTAAAGGGGCCTACGAACTGGAAGATATGGACGGCAGGACTCTACCGCACCCATGGAACGCAGAACACCTCAAAAAGTATTATCAATAGGTCGCTGTAATACGCTATCTCTATGAATGAAAGCATGGTTATCAGAATGACTCTGCAAGAAGTGCGGCGTCCGCGCCGGGTGATTCCTAAGCCCTACTCATGCAGTAGGCAGAATCTCCAGTAAGCCCTACTCATGCAGTAGGCAGAATCTCCTGTAAGCCCTACTCATGAAGTAGGCCGAGCTAATGTTGCAAGTGCTGAAACACTTAGCAAGATTCCTAAGCTCTACTCATGAAGTGGGCAGAATCTCCTGTAAGCCCTACTCATGAAGTAGGCCGAGCTAATGTTGCAAGTGCTGCAACACTTAGCAAGATTCCTCAGCCCTACTCATGAAGTGGGCAGAATCTCCTGTAAGCCCTACTCATGAAGTAGGCCGAGCTAATGTTGCAAGTGCTGCAACACTTAGCAAGATTCCTAAAGCCCTACTCATGAAGTAGGCAGAATCTCCTGTAAGCCCTACTCATGAAGTAGGCCGAGCTAATGTTGCAAGTGCTGCAACACTTAGCAAGATTCCTAAGCCCTACTCATGAAGTGGGCCGAATCTCCTGTAAGCCCTACTCATGAAGTAGGCCGAGCTAATGTTGCAAGTGCTGCAACACTTAGCAAGATTCCTAAGCCCTACTCATGAAGTGGGCATAATCTCCTGTAAGCCCTACTCATGAAGTAGGCCGAGCTAATGTTGCAAGTGCTGCAACACTTAGCAAGATTCCTAAGCCCTACTCATGAAGTAGGCAGAATCTCCTGTAAGCCCTACTCATGAAGTAGGCCGAGCTAATGTTGCAAGTGCTGCAACACTTAGCAAGATTCCTAAGCCCTACTCATGAAGTATGCAGAATCTCCTGTAAGCCCTACTCATGAAGTAGGCCGAGCTAATGTTGCAAGTGCTGCAACACTTAGCAAGATTCCTAAGCCCTACTCATGAAGTAGGCAGAATCTCCTGTAAGCCCTACTCATGAAGTAGGCCGAGCTAATGTTGCAAGTGCTGCAACACTTTGCAAGATTCCTAAGCCCTACTCATGAAGTAGGCAGAATCTCCTGTAAGCCCTACTCATGAAGTAGGCCGAGCTAATGTTGCAAGTGCTGCAACACTTAGCAAGATTCCTAAGCCCTACTCATGAAGTAGGCAGAATCTCCTGTAAGCCCTACTCATGAAGTAGGCCGAGCTAATGTTGCAAGTGCTGCACCACTTAGCAAGATTCCTAAGCCCTACTCATGAAGTAGGCAGAATCTCCTGTAAGCCCTACTCATGAAGTAGGCCGAGCTAATGTTGCAAGTGCTGCAACACTTAGCAAGATTCCTAAGCCCTACTCATGAAGTAGGCAGAATCTCCTGTAAGCCCTACTCATGAAGTAGGCCGAGCTAATGTTGCAAGTGCTGCAATACTTAGCTCAAAATGTACGAGAAATTCCTACAAAAATCCCTATACAAACCTACCGCAAATAGGCGAAAAGCGAAAAGTTCTATCAGCTAGTTCGTTTGAGAGTTGCGAATTCAAATTATGAAAAAGCAAAAGTAAAACATTAAACAAAGTGTTTTCATTCATAAAATAAGAGGGTACAAGAGTTGAAGAACTTAAAGAAATACATAAAGCTAAGGATTAGGGGGATCGGGAGCGAGCTCATCAAGAACAATCGGAGGGGCTTCGGTTTGTTGGGCCTCAACCGCTTTCAGCATCTGCTCCATCTCTTTTTCCTGCTCCTCCTGAGCCTCCACCAAAAAGGCAGTATCCCAGTCCGGCCTTTTTTGATTAATGAACTTGACGATCTCACCCATAGCCAGAACGTATGCTTCCTGGGCGATGGCATCAAAAGCCGGAGAAGCCCTCCATTCCTCCACAGATTTAGAAACCTTCAGATCAGTCTCCGCCTTTAAAGCCATGGCCTGAGCTACCGCCTCGTCAGCACGCCTTTTCTCCAGCTCAGCACGAGAATTTGCTTTCTCCCCCCAGAGATGCAGTGCCTTGTTCTCGTCAAGCAGTTTGTGCTCCTCGGCAAGGCAGGCGTCAAGCTCCTCCCCCATCTTGTTCAAACGGTCTTCATACCTCTGCTTCTCCCCAGCAAAGGCCGACCTCTCCGTCTCAACTGCGGTAAAAAGCTCGTCAGCTTTAGCTTTAAACTCCAGCACGGAATCAAGCTCGGCCTTGACCTAAAAAACACAAAGGCCATTAAGATGCATAGAGAGGTTACTGATCAAAGCATGAAAGGCTAAAAATGAGCTCTTTACCTTATCCACCACAGAAGACATGTGGAGAACGGCCCTGTGACAGTGGAGCTGAGCTGTGAGGACGTTCTCCCGATAGGCATCTCAGTCAGAAATCGCTGCTCCTTGTCATTCCAGCTCCGCGTCATTAGGACGGCGGATTCTCTGAGGGGCGAGGGGAAGGCGACAACTGACTCCTTTGCTGGGGAAGGAGCCCTGAGAAAATCTAGAAGAATCTCTGGTCGGCGCCCAACCAAATCTTCAACACCCGACCTCTGAAGGTCTGGACACTTCTCCTGGGGCTTGGAGGAAGAAGCACCAGCAGCCACTGGGACCGTCGCGGGGACTGGGGAGTCCGGCAGGGCGGTAGCAACGGGAAGGTCGGCAGAACGGCGCCTCTGCATGGGCAGCTCGTCTTCTGGATCCACCTTTGGACTCCCAGACCGACCTCTCTCGGTAATAGCGATTTCCTCCCTCTTCCTTTTTGCAGCTTCAGCCACCTTAGCCGCTTTAGCCGCGCGAAAGTTCAGCATTTCTAGTTCTTGACCTGAGATACAAAGGAAAAGAAGTAAAGAACAACTCAACGACGGGCAAGAGTAACCAGAATTAGTAAACCCTTACGGGAAGGAGCAGATGCTGAAGCCCTTTGCCTGCTGACTGCCGAGCTCGGAGGTACAGCTTGGAGTAAACCCGCTGAGAAGAGGTTGTCGTTTGTAATCACGAACTTGCAGGATCGCTCCTTGTGAGACAGAGCTCGGATAGCGTCAGCCCGCTTTTTGATTGCCGAACTTAAGTGACAGGGTCGATAAACTGCAAAACACAGACAAAGCAAAGAGTTAGCCTCTTCATTCGACAACAGAACTGGAAGATGGCATTGAGCACTCTCACTTACAAAGGGGGTGGTAAAGTGTAGGAACTACATCCTCCCTATCCACCTCATCAGGATGGAATTGCCACTCTCCCAGGACATAGAAAAAACTCCTCCTTCCACCCCTTAATCGAAGAAGGAGTATCTAATACCAGCGAACCCCCCGTCCTAGGTCTGGCACTAGTATACCACCAGCCCGTATTTTTCCCATCCTCCTTAAAGGTCAAAAGGGAATTGAATGTGGCGACGTCTATCTCGGGGTGACCTAACTGTGTCCACAAGATTAGGGTAGCCACGAGGGTTCTCCACCCGTTAGGACATAACTGGGTAGGGGCTATTCCCCAGGAGGCAAGGAACGACCTTATGATCTTGGGAAACGGGAGTCTGAGGCCGGCACTGGGAATAGCGCCGTTCAGAGCCACGCATCCTATGGGAGGACTGTCAGCCCGGTCGGAGGAAGATGGTATAACTAACTCTACCGTCGAGGGAATACTATACTTAGCCCTAACAGCAGCTAAGGACCCTCCAGATATAACCGACTTAAGGGAGCTAGCCCCCCAGGTGCCCCCCTACTACTGCTTTCGTCTTGCTTCCTCTCCTCCCTCAATTTTCGCCTGTGCTCCATACTCCTAGGTGAGTTTGACAATGGGTTTGGGGGAGAAGGTTGGGGGAAAAACGAAGCTAGAGGA